>OU896718.1:36530616-37022910 GCA_918026855.4 Phaedon cochleariae | reverse complement strand
TTTCAGTCTATTACTTCGTCAGTTAATTAATTATTTTTATCAAAAATGTAGTCAAATAGACACAATTGTATGACATCAAAAGTCGAATTATTTTATTCTCCCAAAAAACTGTCCATGACAACATATCATCAAATTGATGTACAGGGTCGTGAAATACAATAAAATATACAGGATGAATCTCAAACATTGCCCCCCGCCGTGAAGAAATTCTACAAATTTTTCTCACATTCTTCTATTAGGCATAGCTTGGTTACTGGACGTCGATAAACTCCAGTAGAAGTCTTGATATCCGCAACCCGAACACGTCCATCAGGTCCCGGGAAAACTGACTCGACCTTTCCCAATTTCCAAGATCTTCTGGGGGCATTCTCTTCAACAATGATCACAATATCATCTTTTTTGATCGGTTTTCCGTCGCTATTCCATTTTGATCGTTTGGTGAGGGTTGGTAAATACTCTTTGGTCCAGCGTTTCCAGAACCAATTTGTATATTGTTGCGATTTTCTCCATTCACTACGAAGATTCTGAGAAATATCTCCAAAATTGGTATTTTCTCTTGAGGATCCCAACAACATATGATTTGGGGTTATTGATTCGAAATCGTTCGGGTCCACTGAAACTTTCGTGAGGGGTCTAGAATTTATTATAAATTCAGATTCTGCAAATAGAGTGTTGAGCAATTCATCTCTGAGTACTTGGCCACGGAGAATCGAATAAAATGTTGTTTTTACGCTCCTTACTAGCCTTTCCCAGGCGCCTCCCATGTGTGGACTTCCTGGAGGGATTCTTTTCCACTCGATTCCCTTGACGCTCATGGTGTCTGCTATCCTGGTGTTATCGAGTTCTTCCATAGCTTTTTTCAATTCTTCTGCTGCTCCTCTGAAATTTGTCCCCTGGTCAGAATATATCTCCTTCGGTTGTCCTCTTCTTGAGCTCATCCGCCGAACTGCCATTATCGCCGAGTCTGTATTTAAAGAATGTGCTACTTCAAGATGGACAGCTCTTATACTGAGACATGTAAAAATCACTCCCCATCTCTTTTCACGTCTACGTCCTACAGATACAAATAACGGTCCGAAATAATCTACTCCTGTATACGTAAATGGTCTAACATTAGGGGTCAGTCTGAATACAGGAAGTTGTCCCATTATTGGTATTTGTGGCTTCGTTTTTGCATGTCGACATCGTATGCATCTAGCAAATACTGCTTTCACCTCAGATCTGCCATTAATTATCCAAAACTTCTGTCTAACTTCATTGAGTACGGTTTCTACACCTTGATGGGCAAATTTTTCATGGTAATATTCCAGCATCAATCGGGTGTATCTTATCCTTGGAGGTAGAATTATGGGTTGTTTGGCCTCGACAGTCATACTAGGGGCTAGATTGGTACGTCCATTCATAACTAATATTCCTTCTGAATTCAGTATAGGTGAAAGTCCCATGAGTCGACTGGGTGTTTCCAATTTTCTATTGTTCTTTAAACTGTTTATTTCTCTCTGAAAAGATTCAGACTGACACCACATAATCCACATCTTTTCAGCTTTTTTCAACTCATCCACCGTCAGCTGAACAGGAAATTGAATATTCAATGATCGTATCTTCGAAAGTAGGACGTCTTTGAACCTCAAAATCCAGGCAGTAGTTCTAATCAGACGTAACCATTTCGAAAATCTTTCTACTTTTGGCAGTGGTAGATCCATTTTCACAGTTACTGCTGAAAATTCTTTATACTTTTCACAATCATTTTGTTTTCTAATTTCATTTAATGTCTTGGATGGCCATGTTCTTTCGTCTTTTATCTTCAAATAGTCTGGACCAGAAATCCATTTTTCAAAATCCAATGTCGCTTCACTTCCATAGGATCGTGTTGCATTATCAGCTGCATTACATTCTGAAGGAATCCATTGCCAGTCGCTTTTATCCGTGAGTTCCTGAATTTCGCCAACTCTGCATGATTCAAATTGTTTAAGGTTACTTCTGTCGCCATCAATCCAGTAAAGAACCGTCGTTGAGTCTGTCCACATGTAAATTTTGTCGATTTCAAATTCTAAAACCTCCTTCAGCAATTTTGCAAGTCTGCTTCCCAACAAGGCTGCTTGTAATTCAAGCCTGGGAATAGATAATTCCTTTGTTGGAGCAACTTTCGCCTTAGCTATTACTAGAGTTATCTCTACAGTTTCTTCAGTGATTGTCCTAAGGTACGCAGCGGTGGCGAATGCTTTCTTGCTCGCATCACAGAAGACGTGTAGTTCAATTCTCTCAGCTTGTGGAAGATTCGTCGAATAGCATCTGGGAATTTTGAGATATCTTACTTTTTCTAGATCTTTCAACCATAAATTCCAAATTTTGTATAGTTCTTCATCAATGGTGTCATCCCATCCTATGCAAGAACGCCATATGTCTTGAATCAAGATTCTTCCTCTCACCGTCAGATTCACTACGAGTCCTAGTGGATCAAAAACTGACATCACAATCCGCAGGACATGTCTTTTGGTTGGCCTTGTCGTTCCAAGTGATTTGTCTTCATCCATCTTTTTTAATTTAAAACAAAAATCATCTGTCTTTGAATTCCATGTCAGTCCCAGAATTTTGACTGTAGAGTCTCCACTCAAATTCAAGTCTTTGTTCAAGTGTTCGTCAGTTGAAAGAGCTTCCATCACCATTTCTGAGTTAGACAGCCAACTCACCAGCTCGAATCCACCTAGTTTCTGAATACGGCTGACTTCGGATATCATTTTTACTGCCTCCTCTTCAGAATCGCAGCAGTCAAGGTAGTCGTCCACGTAATGTTTACCTATGATGGCATCTAAAACCCTTTTTTCGTTGGTTTCTCTCGAAGCATTGAGATTTTTTATATACTGGGCGCTTGTAGGTGAACATGTTGCCCCAAATGTCATCACCCGCATGTGGTATACCTCTATTGGCTTCTTGGAGTTTCCATCTTTCCATAAAAATCGCTGAGAATCTCGATCTTCCTGTCTAACTCGTACCTGATGGAACATTTCTCGCACATCGGCACAAAATGCAATTTTTCTTTGTCTGAATTTCAACAATATTCCTACCAAATTCTGAAGGAGGTCGGGTCCAGCTAACAAGTTATCATTTAAACTCACCCCATGTGATTTAGCAGCCGCGTCGAATACTAGTCTTAACTTAGTAGGCTTGTTTGGGTTGATCACTCCAAAGTGAGGCAAGTACCAACATCGGTCATTTTCTTCGGAAGCTTCTTCTTTTGTTAGTTTTTTCGCATATCCTTTTTCCACATAACTTCTAATTTTTTCGCAATATCTCTGTTTCAAATTTTCATCGCGTTCTAGATGTCTCTCAACGCACATAAGTCTGTTGATGGCCACCTTCTTACTTTCAGGTAGTACCATGTTATCTTCCTTCCAGAGCAGTCCAATCTCAAATTTGTCACCATCTCGTTTTGCAGTATCTTCCATTATTTTCATGGCTCTTTCGTCTGAACTGCAGTATTTAGATTTTGAGGATACTGATACTCCAAATGATTCGGTCGTGAACGACTGTTTCACCAAGTCATGCAGATAGTCATCGGATGCGTCTTTGCAGCAAATATGGAAAGAATGGTTCGACTTCATCTGACCACCATTATCTATTCCATGGAGGATCCATCCTAGACTAGTCTTCGTGGCGATTGGAGTATTCTCAGGTCCTTGAATCACTTTTCGGGCAACAGTCAGTCCAATATTGTCTTGCCCTAGAAGTAACATAGGTCGCTCATCAATTTCCGAAAAAGGAAGTCCTTTCAGATGCTCGTGAGTTTGCCAATCTTTCTGTCGGATGATTTGTTCTGGAAGTGACAAATTTCCAATAGATCTAACACCCTTTAAAGTGAATATTTTAGAGTCGTCAAATGCTCCTGATATTCCTAAGCTCAAGCATAATGAATTGTCATGTGTTACCGTCAAATTGTTAGTCCATTGTATACAAAGGCTTTCTCTCTTACCTTTGAGTCTAAGTTTGTCTAAGATGGAATTGTCAATCAACGAAACAGTTGACGCTTCATCACATAAGGCAACGGTTTCCACCATGTCATTCTCGCTATGTAGTCGAACCTTGATTGTGCGTAAAAGTATATTACCTTTTCCATGTCCTACTGCTAAGACAGAAGACTGAACCTGGGACGTAGAGGGAACTTGAGAGGAACAAACAGTCTGGGAGGGAAGGGTCTTAGGAAGATCAGCAGTCGCCGCTATCTGTGTCTCTTTATGTAAATACTTATGGTGACGCCGCTGACAACCATCAACTCCACATACTTTTCTTGCCCTACATCTCATAGTTTGGTGGTTGTTCTTCAGACAGGAGAAACATAATTTCCTCTTCGTGACTGTATCCCATCTGATATCAACATCATCTTCTTTCAGCTTCGGGCAGCTATTCACATTGTGGCCTTTGTCCGGACAATAAGTACAGTGATTGTATTCTGAAATATTACTTGGATCAGATGTGACATAAGAAATTTCAGGTTTTTTAGTCATCGTCGTATAATTTTTAGATCGTAATTCTGTTTTTGGAAATTTTGGTGTACTAACATAGCTCGCTGCAGTGGCAAAATGTATAATCCACTCTGAAAAATATTCCAAATCAATGTCTCCGTGCCTACTCATTATTTCTTCACCCCATCGAAGTTTCAGTGTTTCCGGCAACTTTTGAACTAATTCCTTCAAAAGCTGAGGATTTTGAAGATGACCTATATTTTTCAACGATTTTATCGTAGCAACTAAACATCGAACATTACTTGAAAAATGAATCAAAGTTTCCAAATTCTGCTCTCTCATAGTAGGAAAAGATTTTACCTTATCAATAAGACCCTCGATAATCAATTCTGGACGACCAAACCTCATTTCCAGCGTCTGTAGTACCAACTCAATATTATCTGGAGAAAGCATCATTCCCATCACAGCATATTTCGCCTCACCCCTTAGACTTCGTTGAATCTTGATCATCATCTCGTCTGGGGAAAACTCGCACAAAGAAGAAATACGACGTACTTGGGCAATAAAGGTCGGCCAGTCTCCCGGGTTACCATCGAATTGTGGAAAATCCTTTTCTATAGTTTGTCTTGATACGAATTTATCTTGTCTTGAACTTGAACCAACGGTTTTTATGGCATCCGTAATGGTTTGGCACAGAATCTTCATCTCGGACATTTTTCCTGTTTCAGTAGCTTCTGCTTCTACTGGAATATCCTTCACCCACGCAGAAATGCGATCGTTTTTTCCATCTTCCTCTTCGTAGTCATAGCCTGAAGACTTAGAATCAGATTTACTTTCCAATTCCTCAATTTCTGCGTCGCGGACTTCATCTTCTAACTGCAATAGCTTCAGCTTATTTTCCATTTTCTTGATTTCTATAGCTTGCTTCAGTTTTTCTTCTTCTAGAGCTTTCATTTTCTTTCGCAGGATTGTACTAGCTTTAGAATGGTTCGTACAAGATCTTTTTGAAGAAATTTTTGACTTTGACTTCACTGACTGGGAAAGGTTACTTCGGCTAGGTCTATCTGATTTGTCGTTATCATCTCCCGAAGGGCCATTCTCTTTGAAGTGTTTAGTCGTCATTGATCTGATTTCTTCTAAAGGTCTGACAGGAAAATTTTCAGTTATGGCATTGACATTGGCAACACCTCCAATTCCAAAACCAGGTGGCCAACTATAACTGGTGTCCAAATTCCTCATACCTGCTGTTTTCCTTCTCGTCGATTCATTTCGCTCCATCGTGAATATTTCTATGTCTTCTGTATTTCGTATAGAACTGGGTCGGTTTTCTCGAAGGACCAATATTACTTCGTCAGTTAATTAATTATTTTTATCAAAAATGTAGTCAAATAGACACAATTGTATGACATCAAAAGTCGAATTATTTTATTCTCCCAAAAAACTGTCCATGACAACATATCATCAAATTGATGTACAGGGTCGTGAAATACAATAAAATATACAGGATGAATCTCAAACACAGTCATTTTTGCGATTTTTGAAATTTTCAGGAATTTTTGTGATTTTTGCAATTTTCAGTCATTTTTGCGATTATTGCAATATTCAGTCATTTTTGCGATTTTTGCAATTTTCAGGAATTTTTGCAATTTTCTCAATTTTTGCAGGCATGAAAGTTGCAAGAATTGCAAAAATTCCTGAAAATTGCAAAAATTGCAAAAATTCCTAAAAGTGTACAAATTGCAAGAATTCCTGAAAATTGCAAAAATTCCTGAAAATTGCAGAAATTGCAAAAATTGCAAAAATTCCTGAAAATTCTGAAAATTTTGTGAAAAAATCTAAAAATTTTTAGAAAAAACCTCAAAATTTTGAGAACAAATCTCAAAATTTTGAGAAAAAATCTCAAAATTTTGAGATTCTGATAAAAAAATTAATAGGTTATTGTGGCGCTAATACGCCGTCGTAAGTTTAAATTCTATCTTTAGAGTGATTTGAAATAGTTGCAGGTTGACTTTACCTTCCTTTTCGTTTGATTACCAACTTTAACAGTGATCAAGCTGTAATGATATTTCAGTTACGATATAATATAGTTGAAATACTATCTCTAGTTTGATTTGGAATATTTATATGTTCATTATTACTTCCTATTCGTTTGTCTTCCAAATGTAATAGTGAGCGAGCTATTATGATAGTTCAGGGACAGTTATAATGTTGTTGAAATACTATTCCTAGTTCGATTTGACTAATTTTTAAAAATTATTGGTTGTAGCACAAAAATATTATCAAAACCAACTAATATTTTTGGTTGACGTTGAATTTGTTCATGTACAATTTTTCCTCAATTGTTTTGACAATCACCTAATAATTGAATGTACCATCATTGTAGTTCTATATCCAACAATTATGATGATGTTGTTGATTAAACACATTTTTTTGTCAATTCAACCCATACTATTTCTTTGAGTGTTGGATTTTCCTTTTAGATCCACTGATAGAAATATTTGTTAAACGAAATAACATTTTGGGGCAAATCAATTCATTTGTCCTACTACACATTTATTGAAATAATAATCATATTTTTAAATTATCCTTGAGGCACCTTGTGTGCGAACTATAATTATTCACTGAACCGATGAATTGGGCTCATAATGCATTTTGTTCTCATTAAAGTTAACACGTTTTGCGCGATTAGCAAATTTTTTGTGACATGTAGGAACGTTTTTCTTATCATAAACATGACTATTTCAGAAAAAATCCCACCGTTTGACTATTTATCACCTTCGAACTATAAATATGAATCAGCATCACTTTAGCACGAGTTTAAATCTTCAAACTTCCTCAAAACCATCATCATGAAATATTCCATCTCGGTTGTGTTGATTTTTACAGTGCTCGCAAGGGTAAACAAGTTTTTTTTTTTCCAGTCAGTAAACATATCCGAATCTAATTTTTTATCATTCTGGAGAATTTTATTACTGTTAGAAAAAGTGTTCTTTTACTGCCTAGACAGAAAAAGTTTGTTGCTATGCAACGTTCCAAGAAATTCTAATGCAATTAGTATACAAAATTGACAATGACATTGGGTGAACACAAAATGATAGAGTTTTCAATAAAAAAATTACACAACATTGATTTTATATCACTCGGAGAAAAAAATTCTATCTGTCACACGGCAGCAAATGTAGATTGATTGCCTTGGCTGAATTCCTAGCATCGCTACGCTCGGCTATGAACTATCAGCCGCGGGAGTCAATCTACTACTTTTCTGCCTAGTTAAACAAATAACTTTTGTTTCACTAGGCTGAAAAGTACAAGATTTAATGCGATGTGAAACATATGATTTTTTCTCCAAATTCGTTTAAATTTCACGCAAAGTACAAATAATCCATCATTTTCGTTTCACCCTAATCCATTGTCAATTTTGATTACCAATTTGATCCGAATTACTTGTAACGTTGCATAGCAAAAAACTTTTTCTGTGTAGGCAGTAAAAGGGAGCCAGATTTGATGTCATTTGGAGAAGAAATGATTCGTGTCTATTTCAATAATACACTCACCGACAAAATACCGGCCACCAAAAAATTTGCCCAAATTGTTCAGCCTGTAACATTTTCAATCCTTGTCCGATTTTTGTGAGATTCTGATCAAATCGTATATTAATGTTCTGGAATGTCAGCCTCTATAAAATTGTCCGTGAGCTGCTGACTCGACCATTATATATACAGGGAAAAACAAAAGTTAATTTTCCACCCTCTACTTCTCAATGCCCTGTGGCGAAATTGAGTGCTTGAACTTGGCTTCATCATGCTTTGAATTGAAGTTTGATCCCTTCTTAACACAATAGTTTTTTATTCACGTCAATATTTCATTCTGAAGAGAAGATACTAGTGTTTAAGTATTGCATTTTTCAATTTTCATTGACAATAATGAGAGCCTACATGAACTTATTAACAATTTGAGAAATTAATATCCCTTACATCTACCTCATTTTCTCAGCTGTTACCGAAAAAAGTTCAATTACAAAATATAAACAAAAAGTAGACCTGTAGTCAAAACGAGTGTGTCCCCCTCGTTTCTATAAAATAAAAATATGAATATTATTTCAATATACGTGTAGTAAGGACAAATTAGATGATTTGCCCCAAAATGTCACTGCGTTTAAAGAATTTTTCTACAAGCGTGCGTGATTCACCCTATACCCGCACGCAATTTAGTTTGGGAAGTGTCATTTTCCCGTAACATTGCGGAAAAACAAAGATATGATAACATGGCAAAATATAAGATGATAGGTGATGGAATATGAGAGTTTCAGTTTGTTTGTTGCAGTCGTTCGTGTCAACGGCAGTCGCGTGCGGGAAAGAATCAATTTCCGCACTAAATTACTATTTCCTATCAGAGAGCCTAAAAGGAAAATTCACCAATTTGTCAGTGACAATTTGTTTTAAAAAAGGTTTGGAGAAGAGAACTTAAGGTAAGTATATAGAGAAAATATCAAATTTTCACTTAGCTTTGACGTTTAGGGAACGAATCTGCTCCCGTTTTCAAAATAAAAAATGGATATTTGTATAGCAAATTCGTATTCGTCTTGAGACTCCTCAGTTCTCAGTAAGAAACGTGATGCGTGACGCGAAAAGCAAAAAAGCTGCATTGAGAACTCACCTTAAAATTATCTTTGGAAGGCAAATCATAGCTCTAGAAAATTATGTGTCAAGGCCGAACGAATGGTTCTGAATTTATTGTCAATTAAAATAAAAAAGGTCAATTATTTTTCAAAGCACTCGTATCCTCTTAAAAAGTGGTTATCGACGTGAATCAAAAACCATTAGCATTGAGAAGGTATCACACTTCAATCCAAAACAGAATGAAGCTAAATTTACTCACCTTCACCACAGGGCGTTAAGCCGAAAACAAGAGAGAAAGAGTACCTTCTGTTTTCCCCTGTATAATGATCAAGTCATCAGCTTTTTACAGGAACTGATATTCAGGCTAACATTCTAAAAGATAAATATACGATTTGGTCAAAAGTTCACCAATATCGGACAAGAATTGAAAAAGTTACAGGTCGGGTGGCTAGTTTTGTTTGCTGTTGAGTTTGACAGACAGAGTTTGTTTGTTTGACAGAATAAATAGTCGATGAGTTCAGAAATTCCTCATTCAATTCATTTTATTCTTCACTATTTATTTATAGGCTTCGGTTAAGTAAGCTGTGCAAAAAAATCAAAATTATGACAGTTCCTATTCACTTTTGTGATATTATTGGTAATATTGAGACTAAAGTATTAAGGCATAATTAAGAACACTCTGAAATGTAACGACCCAATACAAGCACCAACAATTATCTTAACGTTACTAATAATAACCAACGTAGGTGATCTATAACTCCATATTGGAGGTGATATAAATCAGGAAGGGTGAAAGAAGTTACGGTCGCAATTCCACAACATAAACTCATACTTTCAATTTGACAACAAAATATATTCCGCGTCAAAAAGGTTGATTATGGGAAATCCACTGCGCCCTTTACTTGCTGAAATCTTCATGGACAACTTGGAGCGAATAATACATAAACATTCATTGATAAAACAATGTTTGTATTGGTATCGATACGTAGATGACGTTATAGTATGCTTTAATGGAACCAATAGACAATTAGACACTTTCCATCAATATATAAATATACTATTTATCCAATCATAAAATTTACTATAGAAATAGAGACTGAAAATTCAATCAATTTCTTAGATTTGACAATAAGTAAAATTGACGATGAACATGATTTTTCAGTTTTCCTTAAACCTTCCCACACTGATATCACTATTCATAATAATTCAACACACCCTTATCAACATAAAAATTGCAGCATTTAATAGTATGATACACAGGCTAGTGAATGTCCCTCTTACGGAAGTAAATTTCAATAAAGAACTCAATATCATAAAACAGATTGCAGTCAACAATGGATACAACGTTAATTTGATAGACAGTATTCTTTCTGAAAAACTTCATCATAAAGCTATTCAAGAAGTTCATTCCACCATCAAGAATAATAATCAAAATCATAGAACTTCAACCTATTTCGGATCATCAACTAAGAAATTAGCTTCATTTCTACATAAACAGGACTTAAAAGTGGCATATAGAACAAATAACACGTTGGGACGGTTTATCAAGAATAATAAAGACAAAACTTCTAAATTCGATCAGGGGTATACAAACTCAACTGTGGATCTTGTAGGTATAGATCGGTTAGACAGGTCGTACGTTATCAGCGCATTCATGAACATCAGATGAATTTTACGAAAACGAAAACAAATTCAACATACGCCAACCATATATCAGAAGAAATCCATAGTTTTGATGATTAATTTCGAAATTCTGCACGTAGAAAATGAAGAACTGAAACTCAATCATTTTGAATCATTAGAAATCAACAAACTCAAAAATGTTGACATTTTACCTAATGATCATAAAGACCTCAATAGTTCACCACTGCTGAATTTGTTTTCTTAGTAAGTAATAATATGTTTTTGCTATCAACTCTTTCAAGTTAATCTGGTATACTGTATTTTAATGTAGGTATTGTGCTAATTTCCGAAAATGGAGGTTTATCGTACCTGTCCACGGGTAACTAATCCTTCAGGTTGGGAAAGTAAGATATATAAAAGTTAAGCAAGCCAACGTTAATTCAGTTCATTGTACCAGTATATCACCTGACGAAGCTACTGTGTTAGCGAATCATGTCGTGTGTTTGAGAATTTTGTGGAAATCTTATCGTTTGTGAAGTTTTTACATTTTTCCATCTGGTTCGAGAATTGCACTTTCCCTTTAGAAGTGTTCAATTTGGCGCACCCAGTACATTTAAATCTGAAACACCCTGTATAATGGTGAATCTTGTCCATTTTCACTTAGGACCACGTATCGGGAAACGAAGCAGAAGAAGCATTGAGGAAACTAGAATCAACTGTCAGCCAGACCTTGGATAGAGGCAGAAGTGACCTCGACGATTCTGTGAACAGAGTGAAACAGGCTGCCCAAACGGAATACGACAAAACGTTGGAGACGTTGAAGTCCATGCAGGAAAGCGCTCTGATTGGGTTCGAGGAGATCAAAAAGAGGGCGTTGGCAGCAGGAGTGAACATCGATGGCTATCCTGGTGTTGACAGATTGAGGAAACTGCAGAGTGGTGTATCAATGAATCTGGAGGGTATGCTTCGTTGTCTCGATGAGCAGTCCAGCGAGGCCACCAAATTGGCACGAAATGCGTTGGACAAGGTATTCAAAGGATCAAATTTCATTGCCAAATAACCATTATCTTGTCCAATAAAAGGGTATTTGCACGTGGAACAAATTCGAGTAACCGGTTTCTCTGCGGTTTTATATGTTTCTGGGAAAGCTGAATCTGAATCATAAGTTTGCGAACAGAATTTCTTGAAGCGTTCTGATATATCCGTAGAAAATAACGAAATTTTGGCACCTCTTGTAGTTTCTTACCCATAACTCCGAAACTATACATTTTAGCAAAACTAGTACTCTGACAAAAATTGATGTAGATGAAATTTTCTACATATAATTGTTCTTGCTTATGAATGTAGGATTTACGAGTGAGGAGCTAGAGCAAATTGAAAAAAGAGCAAATTCGCGTATTTTGCAAAAAATAGTGTTCTTCGTCGGTTCTCGTAGATATTTCATGATCTAGTCTAGGGGAAAATAGTAGTAGATTTCAGCTCTAGGTTGTGTTGTCTCCCGACGCGTAGCGGAGGGAGCCAAAACACCGTGAGCTAAAATCTAATATTTTTCTCGGGTATAATACACTATTTCTCGCTGTGACGGAAGAAAGGACGAATCAATATTGAGACGATATTACATTATTTCGAAATCTGAAAATTATCGACGTGAAATTTTAAGTTTTTAACAGTAGGGACACCTGCGTCGTAGGCATCTTTATCATTCTTTTGAAGTAATCAAATATATGATGTCACTCCTGTCAGTCTCACGTAGATTCTTCCCTGATGATGGAATCAATTGAATTCCGAAAGCTTGGATAATCTTCAAATAGTTCTCTTTCACTTGCTGCGAAACCTCACTATTTACTAATCGATACCTAACTAGTCAGCAACGACTACCCTTCCAATTATACAGGGTGTGTCAGTACTAATTGGAAATATTCCAACCATAGAATCCCGAACTCAAAATATGAAGATTCAACCCAAATCACCTAGATGAAATATGTCTCCTGTCTGAGTTACAGGGTGTTTTATTCAAAAATTTTGGAATGTTTTTTGCCCAGTTCTTCAAAACTATTTGACGTATCACTTTCATATTTGGAGAGATGTGTAGGTATTATACACCCAACTGAATTATGTGAAATGAACTTCTCTAGCTATCACCAGAGGCGTACGACAGGGGCAATCAACTGGTTGATCCCTCCTATATTCTACGCCACTGGCGGAATTGCAATTCTATCACGAATTTTCGATTCTCCAACAATTTTGAAGTAGATTTTGTGCTGCTTCTCCATGACGATAAAGTCATTATTTTTCGAGATATTTCAAGTTAAACATAAATCTGCACAATCATTTTGATTTCAATGTGCATTAATTTTGTCAATATTTTGGATCAATGGATTGTATTCATCAATAAATTGCAACTTCATTCCATATTAACAATAAAAACATAATTACATTACAGACAGGAGCTGTTACAGGGTGTTCAATTATGTAATATATCAAGAAATTTAAAACGCCCTGTAACAGCTCCCGTCTGTTATGTTTTTATGTTAATATGGATTGAAGTTTCATTCGATTGATGAATGCTGTCCATTGATCCAAAATATCGACATTATTGATACACATTAAAATCAAAATAATTGTTCTGCTTCATGTTTAACTTGAAATATCTCGAAAAATAATGACTTCATCGCTATGAAGAGACATTATCTACGAAGAAGGTATTGAAGAATCGAAAAATTCCGATTGAATTGCAATTCCGCCAGTGCCGTAGAATATGGGAAGGATCAACCAGTCACTTGCCCCTGTCGTACGCCTCTGGTAATAGCTAGAAAAGTTCATTTCACATAATTCAGTTGGACGTATAATACCTACACTTCCCTCCAAATATGAAAGTGGTACGTCAAATGGTTTTAAAGAACTGGGCAGAAAACAACATTTTTTAATAAAACACCCTGTATCTCAGACAGGAGACACATTTTTGATCTAGAGGTGATTTGGGTTGAATCTTTATATTTTGAGTTCGAGATTCTATCGTTGAAATATTTCCAAATAGTAATGAAACACCCTGTATATATGTATATATCCGTGGATTATAATGCCCAATCGATAAGTAGGTAAAATTTCGAGTGAAAGTTTCTTGTCTTTTTTTCAGATACTGGAAGAAACTGCTGATGTTGATTCCCTTCGAGAGGAAGTTAGCAAATGTAGTCCAACAAACCTGGGTTGTTTTGTTCAACCACTTCTGGAAATGGGGAGGGGCTCACTTCATGTTCCTCCAAATATAATGTTCACTGTGATCGAAACTGTACAAACGATTCTCAGTTCGATCACAACTAATATAAATGAATGTACCAAGAGTGCTGTCACTGGGATGAGCTCTGAAGTGTCAAATGTACTTGGCGATTTCGATGCTTTCGTTGCTGGAAAACCAAAACCTCGATAATATATTCAGTGATTTTGCGCAGTGTTTCATTTCACGTTATCTATAGCTAGAATAATACAAAATATTCATTTATCAAGATTTTTTCATTTCTCTCAGTTTTAATAAAATGCAAGTGAAATAGTACTCCTACAAATTATACTATACAGTGTGTCCCACTTACCATGCTCACCATGGGTATTTTTTGAACGGTGAGAGATACGAGGTCGGTTAAATGACACCAAATGTGGAGTTTGTCAAGGCCAACTATAATGTGAAAAAATATTTTGATAAAATTTATTCGTTTTTGTTTTATACGCAAAAAGATTTTGATCATTTTCATGTCTCCTCCGTAACTTCTTTATTTATGAAAATATTCAAATAGGAATTTCACATTCTCATGGCAGTTTTTCAAAGTGATTTCGAAAAAAATATGAAACTTATACCAACTCTTCTAGAATTTGAGATATCAGCACCAACTTTACTTTTCAAAAGTAGGTGATAGCTCACTATGACTTTGTTACAAATAACTTTTCTTTCTCTTACAGATGATATGTCGCAGTAATAGTTTTGTGTTGATAACAACGGAGTTATCGTCATTTATACAAAAACAAAAAATTATTTGGGAGGCGCCATCTTGAATTTATGAATTTTAACAAAAAAATGAAGATCTCCGACCTCAAAAACCCCCACTTACCAAGTTTGAATGGAATCGGACCAAATCTTGTCCGCCATCTTGGAGCAGCCATTTTTTTTAATTTCAACAAAAATTCCACAATGTATTGTCACCGAAATTATGAACACCTGCCAAATTTCAAGTTGATCGGAGTTATGGAATTTATGTTGAAATTAAAAAAAATGGCTGCTTCAAGATGGCGGACTAGATTTGGTCCGATTCCATTCAAAATTGGTGAGTGGGGGTTTTTGAGGTCGGAGATCATTATTTTTTTGTTAAAATTCATAAATTCAAGATAGCGGCTTGCAAATAATTTTTTGTTTTGGTATAAATGACGATAACTCCGTTGTTATCAGCACAAAACTATTACTGCGACATATCATCTGTGAGAGAAAAAAAGTTATTTGTAACTAAGTCATAGTGAGCTATGACCTACATTTGAAAAACTAAAGTTGGTGCTGATATCTCAAATTCTAGAAGAGTTGGTATAAATTTCATATTTTTTTCGAAATCACTTTGAAAAACTGCCATGAGAATGTAAAATTTCTATTTGAATATTTTCATAAATAAAGAAGTTACGGAGGAGACATGAAAATGATCAAAATTTGTTTTTCTGCAACCGACACAAAAGTCGTCCATTTTGATACCAAAATTAGCTCTTAAATTGAAGTTTCTATTACTGACACAAAAATAGGTAGGTTGCTAGGCAACATATTTGGTTCCTAGGAGCAAATGTTGAATTTTAGTTCCTAGGAGCTAAAGTTGAACTTTAGCTCCTAGGAACTAAAAAGGAAGTACTGGACGTCATCAAGAATGAACAACATTGTGAAGGTTGGTTATTTGGGTTGAGACGCATACCTGATTTGTTTCCGATTTCAGCAGATTTGGAATTTCATACCCATGCTGGAGATATAAATACACCTTATTATAGTTTAGTATTGGAATTATAAACATTTCAGCTAAGTATTTTTGTTTGGTCAGGGAAGCCTTCAAGATTCAAATACTTGCTTGATCTGTATTTCATTCGTTATTCTCGGGATGGATAACTTGTTTTTGAATAATCACGGCAAGCAATAGTTTTTTGTCTCGAAACAACGATATTGTTTAGCTTCATTTTATTATTAAGCGAAAAACATTGTATTTTAGAGAGGAGTAAATAATCGCCATTATCATTGTTGATATGCTCATTAACCTAACATTTTCCACGTCTTGTTCCTATAGCTGGCACTGGCGCGGTATTTGCTATTAGAGCACCTGGTCCATACACAAATATGTCACTCTGTGATTGTACTTATATTGAATCTACAATTCGAACATCCTTGAACATTGAATGAACCTGCCGTTGATGCAGGTAGAATGTTCTCTTTACACGGATTATTTGTCAATATTTGTTGCATTGCATACATATGGTATGGCATTGGTGGTAACTTCACATATTTATTTGAGTTAATTGTTTCGGTTGCAGAAAAAATAGCATGTTTCATTCGGATCAAAAGTGACTTTGTTCCACTCGCAAATTTTGCTTTCGCTCGGCTTCGCTAAACGCTCCGCCTCGCAAATGCAAAATTCGCTTGTCATACAAAGTGTCACTTTTGATCCTAATAAAACAATCTACTATTTTTGCGTATAAAACAAAAACGAATAGATTTTATCAAAATATTTTTTCACATTATAGTTGGCCTTGACAAACTCCACATTTGGTGTCATTTAACCGACCTCGTATCTCTCACCGTTAAAAAGATACCCATGGTGAGCATGGTAAGTGGGACACACTGTATACAAAGCATGCTATAAGAAATCATGAGGGAACTGGGTATCGGTGGTAACGCCCAGGGGCCAAGATTATATTCCGAGGCCTCAGCCGTGGTAATAATATGCTTTTATTGCTACCAAGGGGTTTATCAAATTTTTTTACCACTAGCAATATATCTATCTATATCATTAAAGTTTAGTGGATCTGAAATTCTAATTAAAATCTAGTCACCATGACAGCATTTTATGATAAGTCGTTATTGATGAATACCTACTAGATTCGATTGCCATTCCTGTGAATATAGCATCAGAACAGTGAATTCGGGTTTATTATAACAGATGTGGCTGTGTCTTAATTGACTACTGGTTCATAATATGACAAAAACTACCTTGGTATAAGGAACACACTCTACTCCTTCAAAAGCAGTTAATACTGGTAGAATCTACAGCTAGTGGTAGGGACGTTGCAAGTCGAAACAGGGCCCTGGTGCAAGACCACAGCGGGCCCCCTTCATTATAACACGAAATAGTTCAAATAATAATGATTTTATTACACGAAAAATACATTATAATTACAATAATTATTTGTGAAAGGTATCACGAATAGTAACAAACTCAGAATGTAACCAATAACTGATTCAACGCAAATACAAAACGTATTCTAATCGAACTATTTATGATGAAAAAAGTCAACTTCTCTTGCTTTTTGATTGGCATACAATGAAATCATTTCTAATGTCCTGGCTGTCTCATTTTGTATTGACAAAATTGCTAAGCTAGAAAGTCTGCTTTGCGACATTTCACTTCTCGAATAATTTTTAATCAATTTCAAGATTGAAAATGATCTCTTCGAACTTGCAACAGAGACGGGTATTGCTAGAAAGAGAATAAAAGCACAGCATATTTCTTTGAATGAACTCGAGATCATTCGATCGCAAATGACTGATTTCGCCAAGTGATCGATCGAATTGTTTGAAATGTCATTGATCTCATCTTTATAAATGCGCCTGAATGACAAAATTTCTTGTGAAAGTGAATCCGACAAATCATCGAAATAAAAGCTAATCAATTTCTCATCAGAGAGAAGTACCAAATCAGCATCACTCCGTTCTCTCAAAACCGAAGGAAGAAGTATTTCAAATCTTCGAACTACGCTGTTCAGCCCTTTGAATCGATTGTCGAGTTGTGATATAATAACGTCCAACGTTACATTGAACACAGACACACGAAAGTTCTGTTTGGCATTGGATAGTCGTTCGTCACACGACAACCCACCAGAATGTTTTTTCACTTTACGAACTCTTTGATTCTTAAAACTCGGATGAATTCCCCAACCACGAGCTAAATCAGCTGTTTCATTTACAACTCCTTCGAAGTTTGCCCTGATATCTGCAATATCTTTTGAAGCAGTTTCTAGGAGCTTTGACGCTCTCTGAATATCTTGATTTTTACTCTGCAGTGCATTGGAAACAATCTTTGTGATGCTCGAAATTTTATATTCCATAACTATAATCACAACTGTTTCGAATTGTGCGAGTTTCGTCTTCAATCCAATTATTTCATTTTGTTCAATTGCTTTTGAGTTTGTTAGGGTTAGTTTCGTTGCTAGTTGAATGAAACCTCAGGAACAGATGTGGGGGGGTGAAATTTGTGACAAAAATCTGTTTTGCCCTTCGGCTCCCGGGCCCTGGCGCTCGGCACCACTCGCACCACCTGTTGCTACGTCCCTGGCTAGTGGTGAAAAAAAAATTTACTTGGTTCCAAACATTATCCCAACCCTGAACGTCTACGTTCACTGGGATAATTCCATATTAGTTTAGCTCTTGAAACGTTCTACATCTACATGATAAAAATCACCCTTTCTGTACCTACATGCTTATTGTACCTAACTTCGGATTATTATTTATTCAACAAATAAACTAACACTACGCCAGTGAGAATTAGAATTTCCGTCATAGCCGAGGTGTGAATTTTGGATGTATGCTTCCATTGAAAATTAGAGCAATAGCAAACTCGTTGTTTGAATAGGCACATATCGAAAATTCCAGTGAATGCAGAGTGTATCACTATCACGCATGAACTATTCCCAATATGAATTCGGGTGTGGTGTTCCTGCAGATATGATTAACCCTCAAACATGCATCCAATGTCGAGAAATTATTCATTCATTCAGAATCATTTCAATGGAGAATATCATCATTGTCCGGTTTGGGTACTATGATAGCTCGAAACATTATTGAAAAACGAATATAAACTAGACAACAAGGTCTGGAGATTATTTTCGAAGACATTTTATTTCAAGTATTTCGGTGACCTCTATATACAGGGTGTTTCATAATTGAATGCTGATCCTAAAGGGCGATAATCCTTGGATTATTTTAAGAAAAAATCTTTATGTGAACATAGGTCCGTAACAGCTTCGTTTCTGAGATACAGGATGTTGAAATTTAACAAAAAAATCAGTTATTCCGCAATATCTCTGAAATCGCTCTGGCTTTTCTCTTCAATTTTGGTACATGCCAAGTATGAATAGAAATACATTTTTTCCATAATGAAGGATTTCTTAATTCCCATCAGTGGCGTCCCTGTTGACATACCCTGTCATATTTTTCATCAGAATGATGATACGCCACTGTCTTTTTTCCAAATAAATATTATTTTTGTAATTATCCTCTACCTTCTCATAAAAATGGTCTCTTGTCTTTTTTTCGTCCGGCGAACGGTTTTTGTGTTAGAAAATAAAATGCATTCATTTGCTTGTCCCTATTCGATTTTTACTCTTAGTCATAATTTCGCAATTGTGGTAACCAAAAGATCTAAGCAATATTTTTATAATTCAATGGTAACTATTTTTAAGTTTATGTAATGAAGAAAAAAGCCCGAGCGGTTTCAGAGATATTGGGGAATAACTGATTTTTTTGTTAAATTTCAACATCCTGTATCTCAGAAACGAAGCCGTTACGGACCTATGCTTACATGAAGAATTTTTCTTAAAATCATCCAAGGATTATCGCCCTTTAGGATCAGCATTCAATTATGAAACACCCTGTAGAGTCGTCCAATAAGCTGATAAAAGGGGGTTACCTGGAAATAATTAGATATGAGCAGATTTTTGCTGAAATGTAAATTACAATTTGTCTTCAATAACATACTAAAAGTCCCAAAATATTCTCTCATGGCAAATGCGAGAAAAATAACCGCCATTTTGTTTTTTCACTTTCTCTCAATTATCCCCAAAGCAATGCATTATTTTCTGAGAATCTAGAATACTTTTATTGTCTATATTGAAAATATACTCAGTTGGAATTATACAAGATTATTTCATGAGAAAAAATAAGAAGAAGTATTTTTTTTCATTTGTTTTCAATCTCCAATAAAATAATGAATCACTTCGATTGACGTATTTTGTGTGAATATTTTGATTTCGTTTTCGGACAGCGTTGCCTCGTGGTTAAAGCGTCAATGTTCTATCTACGTTGGATTTCCAGTAGTGGGTTCGATTCCCACCACGACCGCAGACATTTTTTTGTTGGCCTAAGAAAGTGTTTGGGATCACACGTTGAAAGATAAGACCCACGTCATTCCTTGCTCGAACAAGTCTCTTGAAGACTTTTGAGGGTTGCTCGTAAGGGGGCAACCGAATGGTGGATAACAACAATTTTAGAACAATAATTTAGAACAATCTTGAGAAGATCTTTTTGTCTTTTAGAGTGTTTGGCAAGATGTTGAATGCTCTCGGTCCCAAATTTTGGAAACTTTTCTGCCCAATGCATTTATGCATTCGTGGAGTGGCGTATCTGGTATTTTGTTTAGTCGTGTATGAGTGTGAATAATGATTAATTCTTATTGGCATAAACGAATTTGTTAACTTTCATAAAAAATAACTGTCTGAGATCAAAAATCTTTGATTCTTTGTATAACAAATCACTCGGATATCTTGGATTCCTGCCTAGCATCATTTTCAGAAATCTTCTTTGTGCAGCTTCGAGCAGCCTCTAGTAAATTTTTGTTACTCCTTCCTAGCCAATCATTCCGTAATTCAAATGTGATTCTACTAATCTGTAATGACTGGAATTTTGAAGTGTACTTTTGTTACTGGAAAAAGGAAGATAAACAGTTTTTCTCATATTCATTGATAATAGTCTATAATCAAACCATTTCTTTATTTCAGATAGTTCACTTTCCATTTGAAGTTTGAAGCTATTCCAACTCTTATCATGCAAGATGATAGCAGTATCATCTGCAAAACTAATGATCTTACCTCTTCCAATATTGATAAATAGACTTCAAGTATATAGTGAATAGGATGGGACCCAATACTGTTCCTTGAGGCACACTTTATGAAATAAGTTTTTCTTTGCTGGTGTGATTTCAACACGTTGTCATATTGTATATGAGATTGCAACAAGTTGTGCTTCACCTCGAATACCAATATCTTTGAATGTTTTCAACAGAATAGAGTGGACAACAGTATCGAAGCCTTTTCTTTATCAATATAAACTCCGCCAGACGGAGTGCCTTCAGCTATATGTTTATATTGTTTTTTTGTTCTTATCCATCATTCGGTTGCCCTCTTACGAGCAACCCTCAGAAGTCTTCAGGAGCCTTGTGCGAGCAAGGAATGACGGAGGTCTTACCATTCAACATGTGTTCCCAAACACGTTCTTAGGTCATCAGAAAAATTTCTGCGGTCGTGGTGGCAATCCAACTCAATTACCGGCAATCCAACGTGGATAGAACATTGACGCTTTAAACACGAGGCTACGCTGGCCTTTATAAATATAACTTGTCAGACTTTCGATTAGATCTTCAGTCGATTGTTAGTGGAGAAATAAGAAATCTAGAATAGAACGTAGCATGGAGAGTACTATCGTCAGCAAAGCTGTGGATAGGGCAAGTGGTGCTTCCAATAGATCGTTGATATGAAGCAGGAATGTTGGTCATTAAATTGATCCTTGTGGAACGTTGGAATGATTGCAATGGTATCAGACGATACTCCGTCTGGTTATGACGTCATATGGATAACAAATGATTATGATTCGATTCTTGTTATTCAAATTTTTGCTATGTTAATGGTACAAAAATATATTTCAAAATGAAATTTGTTACGATGTAGGTATGTTCAAGTGACTGGAAAACCCTGATGATAAAGACAAATAGGATATTAGGGCAAATGGCATTTTATCAATATAATTATAATTATTGTGCTTTGTCGACTTTTTTTCCAACTACTATCGCTATACTTCTTAGTAAACCAATTATTTAAATGAAAAAAAGTATCCATCAGGGTGGCTTCCGGAATATCATAACGGGACCACGAAAATCCTTCAATTATATGCCATTTATGCAGTCTTATTTTTCACAAAAATGTTTCATTTCCAATCGTTATTAACAAAGAATTAATTATATTGCTACATTTTAAGAGACGAAAATGCTTTTATTGTGAAGGTTTCTAAGAAATTCAGTCGTTTGAAAAAAAAATACTTATAACCATGTATTTATAACATACGAAAAGCGTCCCATAAAAACAAGGTTCAAGGAACAATTAGCACATTTAAAATATGGTAGGTTAGATAAATTGTCTGTAGCCGAACACATGTTCAATCACAATCATAACACACATATTAATAACCTCAAGTTAGTTAAGCAAATTAATAATGTTAGAAAATTAGATGTCTATGAGGCTCAGAGATTTTTAAGGATAGTAATAGAGTAATGAATAAGGAGAATGGACCTATATCATTTAGCCCTCTGTATAGTTTAGTAATATATCATTTGAATTGAACCATGAATAACATTAACTTGGTCGTTATTGTCTATTTACGGTTGGGTGGACATATACCTAGTATATAAGTAGCCCACTGCGATAGAGCATTTAGTTTTAATATATTCCTGAAGATGCTAACAGAGTTAGCGAAACACGTGTCGAGGTGTAAAACATCGGTTTGTGAAACGTTTCGCCTAGGGCAATGGGCTTTTTCAATCTTAATTTTTACTTTAGGAATCTTTGCTATCATTCCTTCACTAGCAATTCAGTCAGACGAACTCGACAAACCCAGTTCGTTGTCAGCCTCGAAACATATCGAACAGCTCTTTATCAAAACTCTTCTGTCTATAGAACGATGAAAATCTTCCTGAGGAGTTATTCAATATCAACTGAACAGGAAGCAATGCTATTGTCTCCGTTCTAGAAGAATGCAAGCGGATTCCTTGATTGTCCTCTTTTGGTTGTTATCTTCCTTTCCTATGATTTTGATGTTATTAGACTCTGCCATATGTTGTTCATTTTCAATATTACTGAACATATGGAGAAGTGATCTTTGATCTTCACTGTTCCTTACCGAAACACATAACAAATGTCAACATCTTGTTAACCACGACATAAAAATATGCAACATAGTACAACAAATAACAACATATGATGCAACATAGTTGACTAAACATGATGTTGTTGCAGTAAGTTGAACTATGTTGCTCTGGTGGAGACATACCTTTACAAAAACTGCGACCCCAGATTGGTCTATTGTGGCTCACCCCTAGAGGTTACAGTTCACTGTACAATCCACATCTTTTCACCAAGTTCATGGTTGAATTAGGTGAGATTTGTCTGAAATCGATAGGTTGTAAATTGGTAAAGCCAAATATATCGAACCTCAGTCTCTTTAAGTAGTCTAAGTGAACATGAACATAATATGTGTTCAGCCGTTTCGTCTTCTACACAGCAGAATCGACAATCCGTTTGTTGGTTCAGACCCATCTTGGTCTGGTATCTTAGACGACAGTCTCCCGTAAGCAGTCGTGTCAGAATTCGCAGGTTACCCTTGCTCTATTCTAGGATCTGCCTGGTTATATTTTTCGATGATCTAGGCAGAAACGCCTTCGAATGGTTCAACCCTGGTAATTCAGATCAGTTCGTGAGTCTCTCTCCCTCCGCCTAGTCCGAGATTGTTGTTTTGGTCGCACTTGTGGTGACCCCAAAGTATGGTTCTGGTCCTATGAACCCAGATTCGGGTCCCTGTTTGGCGAGGGTGTCGGCTTTCTCGTTTCCCTCCACCCCCTGGTGTCCAGGCACCCACACCAAAGTAACTCTTTTGATGGCACCCAGGCATTCTAGGGATTCAATACAGCTCCATACAAGCTTGGAATTCATCTTGCTGGAGCTCAGTGCTTTAAGAGCAGCCTGACTGTCTGATACCATGCTGATGTTCTTGTTTACTAGAGGTCTATTCGTCAACTCTCTAGCATACAATTCAATTGCGAAGACCTCCGCCTGAAAGATTGTAGCATACTTACCGAGATTCACAGAGAGTTCCGTCTTCGGTTTGGACTAATACACATACCCACTCGTCTCTCTTCGGAAAGAGGACTTTGAAAGACTATTTCACGTGTGTTTGAGTTGCCAACATGTCAGGAACCATTCCTAGAGTTTGGTGATTTTTTATTTCACACAGTATCCCGGAGTGGTCCAGCAGTCGTCCCCCTCTAATTTGTTTTTCCAATGACAGGAATCTGTAGGAAACCATCCTGGCTTCCCTCTCCAAGACAATGTGTAGGGGAGTTAGGTTCAGGAGGTTTTCCATCGCTGCCGTTGGAGTAGAGGACATCGCCCCTGTAATGGCCAGGCATGCCAGCCGCTGAAGGCCAGCGAGCTTTGCCCTGGCTGTTCCCTGCAGACCTTTAGTCCACCAGACTACCGAGCCATACGTGACCATTGGTTTTACCATTGTTTGGTAAATCCAGTAAATCTGTTTGGGGTTCATTCCCCATGATTTTCCGCATACCCTTCTGAGATTCCAGAGGGAAAATCTGGCTTTGTTAATAGTTTTTGTCAAGTGGGCGTTCCAGGTATTTTATCTAGGGTAACCCCTAGATATTTCACCTCCGCCTCAAACAGAATGCTGTCTCCATATAGGACAGGCTGACGAAGCTCACCTAGCTTTTTGCCTTTTGGTAAAAGGGATAAATACAGTTTTCCGGGGGTTCACAGACATCTGCTCCCTCTCGCACCATCTGTACACAGTATTGAAGGCTTCTTGTAGGCCGTTTGAGATCGTCGCTTCAAATTTCCCTCTTACTATTAGGACTAGAGCATCTGCATAGCATTGGAAGTCCACTCCTTGCATGGAAAGATCGTTCAGCAGAGTCAACTAGGAATGACCACATAGCATTGAAAGTCCACTCCCTATACATGGAAAGATTGTTCAGCAGAGAGTCAACTAGGAATGACCACTTGAGGGGGGAAAGTACTCCGCCCTGTGGACAGCCTTTTGCCGCTCAAAACCTGATCGACTCTCCATGCAATGATGATATGACGTACTGATTTCCAATCATGGTTTTGATCCAGTTGCATATTTGACTGATGATTCCTCTACCTTGCATTGCCATGTAGAGTGATTGTGGTAGGGCATTATTGAACGCTCCTTCTATGTCCAGGAAAGCTGCCATCGCTATTGCCTTATGATCTGAGGAATGGCTGATATTTCCTACAAGATTGTTCAGTGCATAATCCGTTGATTTGCCTGTTTGGTAGGCATATTGATGGGGATTTAGGGGATGTTCCCTCAGATTCCCTTCTCTAATGTGCCTGTCTAGAATTCTTTCTAGGGTTTTCGATAGGAACGAGGTAAGGCTGATCGGTTGGAAGGATTTGGGTAGGTAGTGATTCGCCATACCCGATTTGTGTATATAAACAACCCTCGCTGTTGACCAGTCTAGCGGAATATAGCTCCACGCCAAGCTCGCTCTGAATAAATCAACCAGGAGAGGTAGTAAAACTTCTCTACCCTTTTGTATGAGGGCAGGAAAAACTCCGTTCTCTCGGAGACTATAATGGAGAGAAATAATTCACCGCCCATTCCACTGACTCTGGGGTGACCACCATTGAGGCATTCTTCTAGTCCTCCTTTTTGGTCGTATTATCGATCCCATTGGAAGAGGAATCTGCTGATGGTCTTCCAGAAGCAGACTGCGTGTATGTATGCTTCCTCTCTCATCACACTTTTATGTCATGTGTTATCTTCTTTTTTGACTATCACTATATAATTTTGTAATTGTCCACTGGAAAATTAAATGAATGAAATGAAAACGAGTATACTTCATCAATATAATAATGGTAACACCTATTATGTCTTATGTATCCTCACCCCGTAACCATCATATATTAATTGTTGTGAATACTGTTTACCTGATGGCATAGTTCCATGATATATTTTTTAATTTGAAGTAATTAACGCTATCTAGAGATAGATCATAATATACACGATACGCTTTAACTTAACACTCTGAATTTCCTAAAAGTTCCCATGGTTGATTGCGATATCATTTTTTGCCCTGAAATAACGACTTGAAGTCGACCTATAAATATTCAAAAGGCTACAGCGTTGGATCAGAAACATTTCTAGAGGGTACAAATATGGTTTCTTCATCGATAATATACTCTTCCCTTAAAGTGATCATACTACAACTGTTCATGATGAACTCCATTCAAAGTTTATCTGTAAGTATTCACCAACAACTTGCAACAAACTATTAAAAAAATCGAAAAGTTTCGAAGTACTCAGCAAACAAATGTTTGGGGTTCATTTCCAAAATCAATGATTATTTTTATTCTCATTGTTCGACAAAATCGAAGACCACAAAACTGTATATTTTATAGTTAATGATTTTTGTGCAATTCTGTAAATGGAAGAGTACTCTTAATCGCTCATTTGAGGAACTAAAGTGGAACTTTTAATCCCTCAGAGACTGGAGGAATCAGTGGCAAAGTGGAAAATTCGAAATTATAGTACCGCTACGAGTGTTCTTGTCTTCAATTATTTTCTTGATTTTTCAATTTTCAGTTTTCCACACTCATGCTGTGCATAATAGTTATTCATGTATCGAGTGCGTAAAATAGGCTTTTTATGGACCGTAGTGTGTGAGTAAGATCAACATGCCAAGATCCATAAAAGCAAGGTACGCCCGAAATACATACAACATTTTATGCACGACCGGCATATTTGATTTTTCATTGTGAATATACCTCTTTACCTCTCAAGTGTGATAGAAATACATTAACTTTGCACTGAGGAATATCACTGATGGAATCATCGCTACCATGATAACTCTCAGTCAACTTTTCTAGATAGAAGTTGACGATCATTTGCAGTCAATTAATGTAATCACAGATAGCCTGTTTTGGTTTTCATCATATCACTTTGTATCTCAAAATCATCAAGAGTATTTCAATATTCTAGATAATGAACTACAACTGAAACAAATATATCCTGAATTATACAGAAATGCTCATTACGCCACAAAACCGGTCGATAAAGTGCTACTTTACGCCTGGTCGTGCATGAAATGGTATATCGACCACGGGACTGAAGTTATTTTTAATCCCTCAGTGAATTGTAGACCTCATTCGGTCAAGCTACAAACTTTTTGTATCGGGATTAAAAGTTCCACTTTGGTTCCTAGACTTATAATTCACTATTTTCACCTGCCAAACCCAGCAAGAGACACATGCTAGGGTGTAGGTAGGCAGTTCAGAAGAGAAAATATCAGGATATTACACGTTCGTTTTGATCATCCCTTGCAACGATATGAAAAAACTCATCAAATACAGCTAGACACTTGTTTTCAAATTTACTCATTCGAAATTGATCCAATGAGATTCAATAATGAATAGCTCAATTAATTCATTCTACATCGCTTCCAGTTGTGGTTCAGAAGAAAAACTTATACGAGGTAGCATTTTTTAAAATCCGACCTACTTATTATTTTCTAATTTTGCACAGAGATAGAGATTCCAACGTCACAATAAAAGACTGCATTACACTTATCATGACTATATCTTTCACGATCAACTTTACAGATTTGGAAAAATTAATGAAAATCTCCATATAGAAATGAATTCTTGATAATTTAGCTTTGTCGATCATTCAGTAAGTAGAAGTAACTTCTATGCCCTAGTAGATGTGTTATTTTCGAAATTGTCTTTCTGTGTGTAGGCTTTGTTACTAACTCCATACACAACGAATGCAGCATGTCATATTGGAACGCAACAGCAAATCTTACGGAATAATCGTCGACCGGATGGACGAAAATTGAAATTCATTGCTCATTTTTTTAATTGAATTTTCTCTGCTTTTTTAACGAGTGTGAAATCAAAAATTCTTCATCTTCTACCTTCTTGAATTCCGATTGGTTGTCCATATTGTTTCAAAAAAAATTTCTAGTACACCGCTGAAAAACCTCGCCTTCAATGGGCCTGTGCCAAATTTCAATTGGTATAATAAATATAACGTTGATTCATTCATTTTCTTCGTGGCATAACGATCATTATGGTTTATTAGCCGTTTCAACAATAAATATTATTGTTTCCACATCATTTTTCACGTTTTATTATTATATTGGCAACTCTATCAAAATACATAAATTCATACCAACAATGGGTTTTTAATTTTGAGTGCATAATTATTATGAATATGAAATACTTTCATACAGAGTGTATAGGTACAAGAATTATACTGCAGTGGAAGGATAGTGAATAAGGAGTTTTTTTGAGATTTCACAATAAAATTGATTTTCGAACATATAGTACGTGAAATGTAGCGTTTTGTATAGCAGGTACTAGTGCTAGAGCACCCTGTATACCCAGAAGTCGAAGTTAAAGTTTCTGATATTGATGAAAATATCATATTCTTTAAGATTTTCGAATAACTGTTATGGTTGAGATAAAACGGTTACACGGAAAAAAAGTTTTGTTGCACCAACAAAATAATTTTCATTTTTTTTTGTTAAATTACACACAATTTTGCGAAATCAACAAAATATATGTTCATTCTAAATAAGCAACCCATCCAAGGCAAATATTTGCTTACTTGAACAAAAGTTTCATTTCATTCAACAACATTTATAGTTGACATAAAATGAATTTTGTTGATCCAACTATTATCTCATTGTTCGGTCAATCATATGTATTTTGTTTATTCGGCAAAATCAATTAACTTTGACATAGGTTTAACTAAATACAACATCATATTTTGTTGAGTCAACAATCATTTCATTGTGCAACCAATCAAAGGTTTCTTTCTATTCGACAAATTGAATTGATTATGACAACATAATATTTTGTTGATTCAACACATCACTATCAAGAAATATGTTGTTATTTCAAACAAATTACTTTGTTGAACAGAACCCACAAATACATTATATCAAACAAATATTTTGTTGAATGATTATCTAGTTGCATTTTCGCCACCAGGTGGCGTTTCTTTCAACCTTCCTACGCTTGCCTCGATTGGGGTGTACATATACCTACCTGAAACATCCGTTCATGTAATTATATAAGCTGTCCGAGGATTTTTTATGACGCTTATACAAGCTAATAGTCTTGAATCAACTGATGAAATTGATCTCTAATTTCTCTTAGTTTGAGAAAATTCAGTTATTGGATTGTTTTCAATATTATTCAGCAAAATATTTTGTCAATTCTAAATACAATTTGGTTGATCGAAGAATATATATTGTTATTTGAACATATACACTCTGAAAAACTGAACATTTTGTAACTTGAATGAAATGATATAATCATTTCAATCAACAGAATCGTTAAACGAGCAGATATTGTATTATAGGAACAAAATAGTCTTTGTTTATTCAACCAATTCCTGCTGTTAAATTGAATGAATCATTAATGAGTTACATCAAATGAATTTTGAATTGAGAACTGACAAAAAACATTTGTTGCGGTGACAAAATATTTTGTCGTGGATATATGACACTCAGATTTTGTTGAATTTACAAAATTTTTGTAGTTTCAAACAATTTTTTTTTCTGTGTATATAAATGTTGACCTCTTTCATAATTTGTAGATTGATGATCCGATTTTGACGATAGAAGATGGAATGATCAGAGGAAAAAAAGACACTACTGTTGGACAGCACAAAACTTATTATTCTTTTCGAGGGATACCTTTCGCTAAACCACCCCTGGAATCTTTGAGGTTCAAGGTAAGAGACGAGAAGCTATACCTTTTGACGTATATAACTCATATCAGAGTTAATATTGGTCATAATTAATTAAGGCTCACTGATAACATTCAGACACTTGCGCAATCGCTCAAAAAAAATTCCATCCGTTTGGATGCGTACCTGCCTTATTAGGCCAATAATCGCAGTGGGCAAAGCCCTAACCAACCTCGTTATCCTAATTTTTTTATTTGTTTTCGTTGCTGGTGCATTCTAGTGGAGAAGCTCAGATTTTTGGGCCCGAGGCAAACCAAGAGGTATCAAGGCTCCAATTATAATTGATTACTAATGAATAATAATAACAATTATTCTGTCATATCAAATACAATACAGAGTAATCAGCTACTGTTATAGAAAAAAATCAATAAACCGTTCTTTCAAGCACAAATTGAAGACTTGTTCAAATAACAGTCGAAGCTTCTCCTTCTGGATTGCCAACATATTTTTTGCTTATATTCTGAAACGCATAAAAGAGAATGTCTTTTATGTTCGAGGATCGTACACTCGTCTTCAGTGAACATGTCGCGGTTGGACCTGAATTTTAAATGTCCCTGGCAGATTTAAAAACAACCCGACAAAGATAACCAATTATGAGAAGAAGATGCTCATTTAATACCGATTCCAAAATGGTATAACATATGGGGTTATTCAAAACAGCCGTTTTGTTACTAATTTTCCTCAAATGGGTCGCGTTTCTCAGAAAAATTGAATAACTTTCGTACCATCAACAATTTGATGTTGCGTCCAGATTTCTTGGAAATTGAATTTCACTGACATTATCTTAATCCATTTATCGGTAATATCATGCGGAATAATATTGTTCATAATATGGAGCACCTTGAGTTCAGCTATGATTTCACTCAAGATTCCACTCGGAACGGTTTACTTAATTTACACCACCGAACGGTTGATTTATCTCTATAATACTTCTATAGTAATGGCGGAAGCGAGGATGGGGGCATACAGACTGGAGTGTAGTTAGATATACACCGCCCATGCATTCAGACGGTAACGCTTGTTTGGGATTTAGTTGGGACCCCGAATTTTTACCATCTATCGCCGCTATTGCGAATTACCGCGCGTGGTCGCAAATTCGATTTTTTACAGATTTCTGTAACATGGCATTCAGCGTATAGAAGCGGAGTTGTCAAATGTTAGTTTTTGTTGGATTTCTAATATATTGGTAGGTACATGTAGATTATTATTAATCTACGATACTGCAACCACAATTATTTTCAGTATAAGACTTCCTTGGTATGTATAAGAGATTTCAATCTTTAATCTATGAATCTATGGTATTATGTTATTTTATTAGTTTTCCATTGTGCTCGAATTATGATTACTCATGATGTGTTATTGTGCCTATACCTATGTGAAGCTGGAAAATTCAAGAACGTGAGTTGACAATAAATAAATGGACATGAGTGTGAGAAAGTAGAAATTTTGGAAATTCAATTGATCGAGAACTCCAGAGTTTAGAAGCTGAAGATGCATTTGGATATGGGGCACTGTTTTAAGGGTAAACAATCGATGAATTTAGATTGTTTAGAATGTTTAGATCTGTCTATATACAAGGAAGTCCAAATTCGTGATAGTTACACCATTTTTAATTCAACAACGGCTGGAACAATTTTCATGATATTTGATTTTTTATTGTATTCATCTGAAATATGGGATAATAAGTTCAAAAATTCTTCAAAATTAGGAAATTCGAGATGGCGAACCCAATATGACGAGTTCTGTGATTATGATCAGATTCTATTCAAGATTGGTATCTGGGGGTTTACATGGTCGGAGATTATGATTCCTTCGTCAAAAATTCTATATGGTGGATCCAATATGGCGGACGAGTTTTGTAATTTATAATCGGATTCTATTCAAAATTGGTATCTGGGAGTTTTCGAGGTTAAAGATTAATGGACAAAATTATAGAAAATTCGAGATAGTGGATTCAATATGGCGGAAGAGCTTTGTAATGAATAGTAAAGTTTTTGATAAATAGTATTCACGAAACGAGATTCAATAGATTATTTCACTTTACAAAACAGTCGTGAGACAAAATAGTTATTCTTGTATCTAGAGCGCGAAATGCTACTTTGGTGATCGAGATCTGATTTTTTCAAAGAGGCGAAGCCGAGTTAAAAAAATAGTCGAGATGACCAAAGTATTTCGCGCTCGAGTTGCAAACAACATTTTTTCTACGAACGTCAAAAAATATAGTTCTAATGTAAAAATATGCTTAGCTTGACATAAAAAATAGTGTTGAACTGGCTTAAAAGGCCTTCCCCTTTCCCTAGTTACGCAAGATGTTCCACGAGCATACCAAATAGGAATTTCCTTTCGTGCGTTTCAAGAGATAGAACAAAGTTATTGTTGGACATCCAGAAATAAATGATTTCGTGGATGTTTGCTCGATTGAGGACTATGAGGTTGAAATATAAATATCTCATATATTTTACGTAACAATGTTTTACTTCGCGCATTGTTTTGTGCAAGGTATCATGGTAACGTAGGAAACTGAAAAAAGTGTCACTTCGCAATTTGTTATCAATGCGCGAACCTTGTCATTTTTTGACGTTTGTAGAAAAAATATATTTTATATATCATTCTTATGAGAGAACAATCATATCATCAAAGGCCATTCTTCAAAAATACCTATATTCCATTTTTCTATTATCTGTCCTTGAATATTTCAAAAGCTTTCATTTAACTTGCATTGTATGTTTGTATGGATGTATATGTATGTATGTTCGGGTGGAATCTTTGAACTCAATTTTGAAGTAGAAATCTTCAACCGATTGAGCTGAAATTTTGTATGCACGTTCAGTTTGGATTACAATGCACGATAAGTTGTGTCACGTTATTCTAAATCCAATATGGCGGACTATCCAAGATGGCGGAACAGCTATTTTTGATATACTTTCACAATATGGGTATCAAATGAAGAGGCTCGTTGAGAGTAACTCGAAAAATAATGTGACGTCATTCTAAATCGAGTATGGCGAACCATCCAAGATGGCGGAATGGTCATTTTTAGTCTACTTATACAATATGTGTATCAAATAAAAGGGCTAGTTGAGAGTAATTCGCAAAATGATGTGACGTTATTCTAAATCCAATATGGCGGACCATCAAAGATGGCGGAATAGCTATTTTTGATATACTTTCACAATATGGGTATCAAATGAAAAAGCTCGTTGAGAGTAACTCGAAAAATGATGTGACGTCATTCTAAATCGAATATGGCGGACCATCCAAGATGGCGGAATGGTCATTTTTAATCTACTTCTACAAAATGGGTATCAAATAAAAGGGCTCGTTGATAGTAATTCGAGAAAGAATGTGACGTTATTCTAAATTCAATATGGCGAACCATCCAAGATGGCGGAATAGCTATTTTCAATATACTTCTACACTATGAGTATCAAATGAAAAGGCTCGTTGAGAGTAAATCGAAAAATCCAGCTAGCGATAATCAAAAATTAAAAAATAAATTGAGAATAATAATAATTTCACTGGTGGCATTTATATATCTATATTCTATTCAGATATGCAATTTGAAAAAAAAAAATCGAATCAGAAATGCTCGGTCAGCATACTCTAATATAGGTCAGCAAATTATACGGCCCCTGCGTCATTGTTGAAAATATTTCAAAATCGCAATACTCCCACTGTGCACAAATCATAAATTCTTTTCCATTGCCAGCAAACAGCGGTACCTATTTTTTATAAAAGGTCGTAAATCATGCGGCGAGGGTCAGAAGATGCGTGTCAAACCGCAGCGCTAATGAGTCGTCGTGAAAAAAACTTTGATACCGATAAAAAAAACCCTTTTTTATTGCGATAACAATTTTTTTGATATGCCTAGAACTGGATGGCAGTAGATTTTCTATCGTTTCCACAATAATTGTTTCTGATTCGACCGTCATTATTCCGAGGTAATCCTAATTCAAATTATACGCGTAAATAAACGTTGATAACGTTATATTTTTCAAAATAGGTAATAATTAGGTTTTCCATGTTTCGAGAACCCAAGAAATATGATCGTTAATTGTGAGAGCCTCACCGTAATAACATTGCCGTATATTCTTGAATTTCTATAGGTATTTTAAAGCAGTCTGAAATGATATAAAATAATGATAATTTGATATCCCACTGAAATTATGAAATTTGTATTTTCTACACATGCCAGACCCTCGTAAACATTGCAAATGAGAAATGTATATATACCATCTCCATTCATAAATGTTAATTCCTATCAATTCTGAGAGCGGCGCCACTCTCTGGATACAAATTGTTGCCATGCAAGGGTTTCGTAGTCCCTAACTTTTTAGGTTAATTTTTCATTTTGAGTGGTTGAAAAAATTAGTACATATTTGTGAAGATCTAATCTATGTTCCTGTCGTCTCACTTTTTCGAAATTTGATTCAGTTTTTTCTAAAAAAATCGCTAAGTAACGTGTTTTTGGATGATTTTCCAATTTTTTTTCCGGCGGAACCGAATCGAATTTCGAAAAAGTAAGACGACAGGAACATAGATAATATCTTCACGAGTATGTACAATTTTTTTCATATACTCAAAATGAAAACTGACCCTGAAAAGTTAGGGACTACGAAACCCTTGCATTATTGCTTTATATCATAGTACAACTTCCTCTTCATCAAATAATATTGTTAAGAAATTGAAAATGAAGCTTAAAAATATATCGGAGCATAATATGATATCATCAATGTTAACAGATGACTGCATGATACATTTTGAATTCCTCATCAATCATTTGATTGTAGTAAAATTATATAAAGAGTGCAAATGGATGTCGACGTCTGAGAAATATTCGATTAAGAAGAAGAGTAGGAATGTATCATATAAATCAAAACTTGATATTTTACGTAGTGTATAGATCATCGGGAGTCGTTATTCTATGAAATGTGTAATGTATTTTGAGTAATATATAAAACTTTCATGTGATTTTTTTGTCTTTTCTCTAAAATTCAAATTTCAATTAATTCAACTGTTCTGTTCTCGGTTCTGTTCATAAATTCATAAATTGAGTACCTATTCAATTATACAACAAATTTTTAGAACTTTAAAACCTCAACTCTTATACACTTCAGATTTTCAATTCCTCTAACCTGTTTGTAGTTCAGCTTTCCAACAATTACAACTTTTAATAACTTTCACTTTCGAACCATCAAATAGATATTCTAATTATGCAACTTGTCACCATGTACGCATACATGATATATCAATCCATTACATTTTTTATCCTCAAAATCGGATTTTCAACTTTTCTGTCTTTCAAAATTGAATTTTGTCTCAAATTCTCATTATCCTCAACATCTCAGATTTTCTGTACTTCAATTTTTCAACTCTACGACCTGTTTGTTGTTCAGCTTTCTGACTTTTCATCATTTTCACTTTCACATTGTTGAATATTTCAATTCTCACTTTATACAATTTCATCCCGATTTCAATCCATTTCTCTGTAATTTTCAACTTCCAAAACCATTCATACTCATACATTTCAACTTTTCAATTCTTCAACCTGTTTGTTGTTCATTTCATTATCCACTATTTCAACCCTTTATCTCTCTCCAATTCTTAAGTACCTATTATGTTTTTCTACAAATTTTCAAGTTTTCAGGTTTGTAACGCACACGACTTCACTGTCTTTCAACATTTTCGATTTCTCAAAATTTTCAATTTCTCAACTTTTCAACCTTTTGGTCTTGCTAAATCACATTTTGCCTCAAACACCCAATATCTCAAAGATCATATTTTTCAGCTTTTCTGAACATGAACATCTCATACTTTTTCTTATTCAAGTTTTCCAATTTTCTCCATAAGAATTAATGTTCTACTTCTCAACTTTTCAACATATCATATTTCAACTCATGCTTTTATCATATCTCAAGTGTTTTTGTATAACAGATTCATGATATAGGTAATATTATTATGATGGTTATCAGACAAATATATTATAACTAGCTGTACCCTGGGCGCGTTGGTTCGCCATCAACTAAAATAAATTTAAAGGAAAGACATTACACAAATATTCAATTTATTTTGAGTCATCAAATCATCGAAATCGGTCGTGCCGTTAACGATTATATAACGGACATATAGACAAACATGGGAACATTATCACAAAACCCGTCCGCCATATTGGATGCGCCATTTTGAATTTTCTTATTTTGACGACGAAATCATTATCTCCGACCCCAAAAACCCTCAGATACCAATTTTGAATAGAATCGGTCCATAATTACAAAACTCGTCCGCCATATTGGATTCGTCATCTTGAATTTCCTAATTTTGACGAAAGAATCATAATCTCCGACCCTGAAAACCCCTAGATACCAATTTTCAATTGAATCTACTCATAATTAAAAAACTCGTCTGCCATAAGGGATCCGCCATTTTGAATTTCCTAATTTTAACGACGGAATCATAATCTCCGACTCCAAAAAACCCCTAGATACAAATTTTCAATAGAATCGGTCAATAATCACAAAACTCATCCGCCATATTGAATCCGCCATTTTGACTTTCCTAATTCTGACGAAAGAATCATAATCTCCGACCCCGAAAACCCCCAGCTACCAATTTTGAATAAAATCGGTCCATAATTACAAAACTCGTCTGCCATATTTGATTTTTTCAATTTTTGCCATATTTGATTTTCTCAATTTTTTTTCTACCTATATCATCCCTGAACTATAACGGAATAAACAAAAAAAAATTATCCAAATCAGTCGAGCAGTTTACGATTTTATCGAGGACATACAGACAGACAGACAAACATTCATTTTTATAGAGAAGATGCAGAATAATTATTTTTATTCTGATCTGATTTTTTATCCAAGAATGGTAATAAGAGTGTATGCCACATTCTGGCAACGCTGTCACGCGTAGCCGGTTTCGAGGGTGCACGGCGCTATAAATAGACCACAGACTGCCTGGACCTCGGATGAATTATTCGCACCAAGGATACTGGAGACATCTGTGTATGTTCTGTTTCACTAATTTCAGTGTTGACCAAATCCCCATTCACGGTGTATATCTAGGGGAGTCGTTAATCTATGGTAGTGGTAACTGGCATGCTCGGGGTGACTCCCTGGGACATACAAAAATAATCAGCCTAGTTTCAAGCCCACTTATGTAAATGGGAACTGACAAAATGCTGCCTAGAAATAACTATTACAGACCCTTCAACACTCAGCTCTACTGGGATGAAATGGTCTTGACTAACTGTCAGGAAGGCACGTTAGTGTGGTACACTGACGGTTCTGAGACTGATGAGGGTACAGGAGCCAGAATATATGGAGATAGACCCAGAACCAGGATTTGTGCTTCCTTGGGGAGGTATGTTTCAGTATTCCAGGCAGAGGTGCATGCTATTGAGGCATGCCTGAGAGAGAATATTGTAAGAGGATACAGAGGTAAACAAATCCTCATATGCTCAGATAGTCAGGCGGCCATTCAATCTTTAACATGCAATAAAATCAGATCAAAACTGGTCTGGGATTGCCTACAAAGCCTGCTGACCCTGACTAACCACAACTAGGTAACTCTTCAATGGGTGCCAGGGCATAAGGGAAATGGAGGCAATGAAGCAGCTGACGCTCTTGCCAGGCAAGGGTCTGCGGCGTTGTTTATGGGACCGGAACCTGTGTTCGATATCCCCAAAACCTCAATACGCGGCTGGCTGGCAAGGTGGATGCAAGAAAGACATCAGGCATACTGGAACAATGTCCCAGGACAAAGACACAGTAAACTGATGGTTGGAACACTGTCCAAAACAGTGACTAAGGATATTCTGAGCCTAAACAGAAGTCAGATCAGACAAGTGACGGGACTAATAAACGGTCACTGCCCCTTGAGGAAACATATGCATCAAATGGGCATCTATACAGACGAACCCATATGCAGACTATGCAATGAGGAGGAGGAGGAAACTGCCACCCAATATTGGAGTGCGAAGCACTAGCGCGTTGGAGATACAACCTTCTGGGAGCAGTAAAATCTCAAGAGGCCTTTTCGCAGAATGATTTGGTGATGAGGCTGCTAAACCTTATCAAGGTAGCGAACCTGTTCACCTAATTCAACAGCATGAACAGGAATACAATAGGCCCAAAGGCTGCAGTGTTTTGGGCTTCGAACCCTGACTGATCATTCTGCTATTAATCAATCAGTCAATCAATCAATCAATAGTAATTGGCATGTATATAGTTTTCGAACTAGTATAATACTACCGAGATTTTAACTTAATGTCGAGCACTATAACCTATCATAATTATTGGGACATTTTGGTAGGTACTTGATAAAAACAACGTCAGACGGTTCGAACTACTTGCGTCATTGATAGATATTAGTAGAGTGAGCATCGAACAGTTCAGCATACGAAACAGAACAGAATTATTCATATTCATCAATACCAAGCAGTGGCGTCACTTCTTTAATCAACTTTTTGGATATTTCTATTGAAATCCAACACTCACCTATCACCCCACTTCTTTTGATCCATGACTTATGGGCTTATGGGACACCCTGTATAATATTAGCTATAGGTAAGCACAAAAATTGAGGAATATAAAAAAATATGTACTGTAGATACACGCATAGATCAGAAGGACTGCAACGAATGACTTGTTTTTCAATTGGGTACAGCAACTGTGCGAAGCATAGCTAGTACTTGGCCCTGCAGTGATAACCTGCGGTCTCTCAGACCGACTAGAAATGCTTTTTTGAAATTTGGAGCTATCGCGCCCCTTCAACCAAAAAGCGCTAGCGTTAGCAGGAAGCTAGTAGTTAGTGGTTTCGGACAGTCAGAAGGACGTCACCAGTGATGTAACAAATCTGCTACTTAGATATTTCTTGTTTTAATTCATTTTATGAGAGATTGAGCGTATTCAATCGGAGCTATATATTTTCATACAAATGAAATATCATTTCTAACAGAAATCATCCATATATTAGGAGCAGAACAACGAAAACTTCTTCATCCTATGATAACATATTTATGACGGATGAAGAGGATCTTGAATGGAATTGTATTTTTTTAATAGTTTAATCTGCTTTCCAATTAGGTTTCCTTCGAGCAGAATCATATAAACTGATTATATATATTTTTATTTTATCGCTTGGAGCGCACGAAAGGGAATCCCTATAATGTTCAAAGAACATCGTGCGTTCCTAGGGAGGATAGGGATAGGAGGTAGGTATTGGAATTTCTTTTGAACTTCTGGAGATTATATTATATATTTTTTTTATCACAGAAAAAAATTGAATGTCTCTCATACCGACGTCACCACTCATGTTTCGTATAAAACCACGTCAGCACTGAAGGGTTAATAGTAGATTGTTTTATTAGGATCAAAAGTGACACTTTGTTTGACAAGCGAATTTTGCATTTGCGAGGCGGAGCGTTTAGCGAAGCCGAGCGAAAGCAAAATTTGCGAGTCGAACAAAGTCACTTTTGATCCGAATGAAACATGCTATTTTTTCTGCAACCGAACAATTAACTCAAATAAACATGTGAAGTAACCACCAATGCTGTGCCATATGTATGCAATGCAACAAATATTGACAAATAATCCATGTGGTGAGAATATTCTACCTACATTAACAGCAGGTTAAGGTTTTCTAGGATGTTCGGATTGTAGTTTCAATATAAATACAACCACAGAGTGACATATTTGTGTATGAGCCAGGTGCTCTAATGGCAAATACCGCGCCAGTGCCAGCTATTAGGAACAAGATGTGGAAAATGTTAGGTTAGTGAGCATATCAACAATGATAATAGTGATTATTTTAATCCTCTCCATACTACACTGTGGTTGACTTGATAATGAAATGAAGCTAAACAATATCGTTGTTTGAGACGAAAAACTATTGCTTGCCGTGATTATTCAAAAACAAGTTATCCATCCCGAGAATAACGAATGAAATACAGATCAAGCAAGTATTTGAATCTTGAAGGCTTCCCTGATCATGCAAAAATACTTAGCTGAGATGTTTATAATTCCAATACTAAACTATAATAAGGTGTATTTATATCTCCAGCATGGGTATGAAATGCCAAATCTGCTGAAATCGGAAATAAATCAGGTATGCGTCTCAACCCAAATAACCAACCATCACAATGTTGTTTATTCTTGATGACGTCCAGTAGATCCTTTTTAGTTCCTAGGAGCTAAAGTTCAACTTTAGCTCCTAGGAACTAAAATTCAACTTTAGCTCCTAGGAACTAAATATGTTGCCTAGCAACATACCTATTTTTGTGTCAGTAATAGAAACGTCAATTTAAGAGCTAATTTTGGTATCAAAATGGACGACTTTTGTGTCGGTTGCAGAAAAATGAAATTCAAGATGCGAGACAAGTGTTCTTCATAGAAAACAAGATGAAGTTTTTCGTAACTGAGGGATATGAACCTAATAGGAAAATGTTCATCATCATATGACCTGATGGTAGTTTATGTATCTGTGAATGTACAGTGACTACAGGTTAGGGCCTCCAAAAGTCATCAGCCCAGGGCCTCAAAATCTACCGGTTCACCTCTGGATGCATCACCTCGTTTTTTATTCATGACACAGTTTCAATGTTTTTTGACGAAACACTTCAACTTATGCATATATCAGTACTAATTCATGGATTTCTTTTCAGCCACCAGTGAAAAACTCCAAATGGTCCGGTATACTGGATGCTACGAAAGATAAGAGCCAGTGTGTCCAGGGATACAATCCTGTTGTCGGTAGAGAAGATTGTCTCTACATAAATGTGTACACACCCACTGTAAGTAACTATGAAAATAAGACCAACAGGGTCATTCAAAATAATTTCCATCCACCCCGAAAATGGAACACCCTATATATCGTAAAATTTTTGGATTCCAAAGGAAATTTCACATCACTAAAGTTTGATCAACCAGATTGTTTTTCTTTTTGAGGAATCACCATACCCTATAGCGCACACAACCTCCCTAGGGACGTCCCTTTTCTGGTACGATTATTCAAGTCCGAATGTCCTGGACTTGAATTAATTGTCATTAGGACGTCTCATCCCGTGAGTCTAATTTTATGTCCAAGCAAGGACGTCCATGAAATGTCCGAGCTGTTGCATCATTTCAAATGTCCTAGAAATATCATCTGTTAGACGTTCCACGTGGTACATATTATAGACTGTTCATGCAAGGACGTCCTCAGCATGTCCCTGATGGAATATAATTTCGAACGTTCCTTTAGGAACATCCATGGGATGTCCCAAGTAGTACACTTCCTGAAATGACTTCAGTTCTTATATAATGTCCCTTCTAGAACAACCATGAAATATCCCAGACGGTACATTTCTTCAAATATATCTGTACGAAGGCCCTCAATATATCCAGGATCGTATAATCCATAATAATGTGCATCTGAGTAAGTACAAGCAAATCCTTTAGGGAATATCATTCCATAAGATGTCATGACTAAAACCTCTTATGGACGTCCTCAGGGATACCAATGGGTGGTATCAGGACTTCAGATAGACATCCTAGGACATCTTTGGAACCTTCTGAAGGATCTATTGAGGACCTTTTACGGACCATCAACTCAGCTGGATATTCTCATCCGTTATGCAAGATCTGGTCCTAGGATGACTCGAATAAATTCAAAGTCATGATTAATTCGTGTGTCCAGGGACATCCTATGAACATTCCAGACGACGTCCTATGGAAGTAATAGGGACCTTCTATGATCGTTGTAGAGGACGTCTCATGGAGTTTTCAGAGGACGTCCTCTGGACATTCCTGAGGACGTTTTGGAGGATGTCCTATGAATGTTTAATGAACTTTTTGAAAGGACATCCATTGTATGATTTCTCAAAGAGGTCCAATGTTCATCCTTGAGAAATATCCTTTTGTGAACACATGTCCTATGGACGTCCCAAATATCCCAAAGGACAATAGTTCATTGTACCAGTATTCCACCTGACGAATATACTGTGTTAGCGAAACATGTCGTGTGACTGAGAATTTTGTGGAAAACTCATCTTCGTGAAGTTTTTAGATTGGATTTAGATTGACGTCACGTCATTTTTCGAGTTGCTCTCGACGAGCCCTTTCATTTGATACCCATATTGTAGAATAAGAAGATTGAAAATAACTATTCCGTCATCTTGGATGATCCATCATATTAGTTTTAGAATGACGTCACATTAGTTTTCGAGTCACTCTCAACAAGCCCATTTATTTGATACCCATATTGTGGAAGTGCATTAAAAATCACTATTCCGCCATCTTGGATGGTCCGCCACCTTGGAAGAATATCGATACATATGTTCCCTTGATATATAAATAGCTATCAAAAACTAGGCAGCACAGTGCAATGGTTGAGAGCTAGTCTAGCAATCAAAACACCGAAAAGTTGTTAGGTTCAATTCCCCGGAAGATCAGAGAATTTGTATTCATAATACGTGTTATATATTCTAATGGGCGTGTACAGTACACCTTAGAAGAACTTTTAACTCAAAACATGTTCATAATGATCCTTTCATACATAAATAATGATTGACGACATAATTCGATCGAAAAATTAACTGGAATGTTTCATTTTTGGACATAAATATTAGTACCTTCTGAAAACGGACCCTCTTATAACGTAGAAACCTCATCTCGCCAGAGTTGAAAGAAAATACCAAACGCTCGACGGGGACTGAGGCAACTGGTATATTGATTCTTTCAACTGTGATCTCGCGCTAATTCACTTTGTCAGAAATGATGTAGCATTCATCTCTGTCTGGAATAGTCTTGTTTCAGTATTAGGGTTTTGACGTCACATCATCGCCTCGTTTTCAGAGGTCCGAAATAATTTTTTATAAAACGTAGGGAGCTCACAGTAAGAAACGGTTTGCGGTGGTGAGCTAGTTTGGGTGAGTTCTATCGAATTATGAAATGAACTTTCTTTGTGATATACAGTGTGTCCACCTTAAGGACTTACCACCCCTGTAAAATCGTTATTATCCGACCAATTTCAAAAAACCTTTTTTTGTTGGATAGGTATTTGAAATGCCCATCCAACGAGGGAGTGATCTAATTCTTGGACTGTTATCGTGGCCAACTGCGACAAATTTCAATGACCCATATTCCAGAAAGTACTATTAGGGATTTTTTTCTACGAAACTTGATGATGGATTCTGAATCAGTACCACTTGAAATATACCTGTACCGATTTTCATCATCATAAAACACAGGGTGTCCGAAAAAACGAATCATCATTATCTTCAAATAGGTGATCAGCAAATATAGTTCTGTGGTTTTTCTAGAAAGAAATAATCACAAATTATCATTGAGGATTATTTCAAATATACCTGTACCAATTTTCGTCATTTGAATATACAATGTGTATGAGAAAAAAATTAAAAAGGATAGGTTAGCAATATTTTTCATCCTGATAATTCTTCACTCAAAACTAAAGATGAATCAGGATCACTTGGAACATACCTGCACCGATTTTCATCATCATTAAACACAGGGCGTTCGAAAAACAAATTAATATTTTTTTTGAGTTGATGAAAAAATATTGCCTACTTTTTCTTTTTAATTGTTTTTTCATACACATCGTATTTTTGAATGATGAAAATCGGTACAGATGTTCAAAGTGATCCTCAATAATAATGTGTCATCAATTCTTCTCAAAAATACCACAATACTACATTTTCTGATCGCACCTATTAAAAAAAACAATTCGTTTTTTCGGACACCCTGTGTTTTATGATGATAAAAATCAGTGAAGGTGTTTTTCAAGTGATCGTGATTCAGAATCCATCATTGTTTTTTGTGAAAAAAATCCCTAATAGTACTTTCTCAAATATGGGTCAATAAAGTTGGTCGCAGTTGGCCACCATTACAGTTCATGAGTAAAATCACTCTCTTGTTGGATGGACATTTCAAATACCTATCCAACAAAAAAAAAATTTTTGGAATCGGTCAGATAATAATAATTTTACAGGGGTGGTAATTCCTTAAGGTGGACACACTGTAGATAAGATATTATCGAAGTCTCGGCCAGAGATGATTCCGCACGATTCACTGTTGCGTTCCAATTAACAGTGCTGCTCTTAAAGTGGCGGAGCACACATGAGCTGAAGTTCCTCTCGTGAGGTCGATGGCCAGTTAATATGTACATACATTCTAACGAAGTGCAGACGAGCTATGTATAAAAAATCTGAAAAAAAAATATCGGTAAACTTAACGTGAGTCGGTTCGTTGAAAATATTGCTCGAAAATAATAACTTTCATTATAGGCTCGTGGTATAATCTACTGATTAGCAACTGAAAGCGATCCACTTTACCAAGGAAACATCAAGGCCGCTTTCATTTTTCATTTGCTTTCAGATAAGTCTTTCACAACTTCACAACTCATGTAGGTATATCTTAATTAGCTGTTATGAATTGTATAGGTCGGTTACTATAACCACCTATAACCGACATGAGCATTATCATTTGAGCAATTGATAAAATTATAATTTTGTCTAATGTTGTGTTAATATATCTCATGTTGCATTGCATAATTATTCAGATGACTGATTTCTGTCGGTGGATAATCAAAAATCGTAAGTAAAATTTCATTTTGTATTGAAATACAGTGCAGATATTCATGACATTCAGTTTCAAATCCCTTTCAGTAAATTTCGGTTATTTCTCATCTATACAGTGTGTCCCACTTACCATGCTCACCATGGGTATCTTTTTAACGGTGAGAGATACGAGGTCGGTTAAATGACACCAAATGTGGAGTTTGTCAAGGCCAACTATGATTTGAAAAAATATCTTGATAAAATCTATTCGTTTTTGTTTTATACGCAAAAAAACAGATTTTGATCATTTTCATGTCTCCTCCGTAACTTCTTTATTTATGAAAATATTCAAATAGGAATTTCACATTCTCATGGCAGTTTTTCAAAGTAATTTCGAAAAAAATATGAAATTTATACCAACTCTTCTAGAATTTGAGATATCAGCACCAACTTTAATTTTTCAAATGTAGGTCATAGCTCAATATGACTTAGTTACAAATAACTTTTTTTTCTCTTACAGATGATGTGTCGCAGTAATAGTTTTGTGTTGACAACAACGGAGTTATCGTCATTTATACAAATACAAAAAATTATTTGGACGCCGCCATCTTGAATTTATAAATTTTAACGAAAAAATCATGATCTCCGACCTCAAAAACCCCCACTTACCAATTTTGAATGTAATCGGACCAAATCTTGTCCGCCATCTTGGAGCAGCCATTTTTTTTAATTTCAGCGAAAATTCCATAACTCCGATTAACTTGAAATTTGGCAGGTGTTCATAATTTCGGTGAAAATTCATTATGGAATTTTTGTTGAAATAAAAAAAAATGGCTGCTCCAAGATCTTCGCGCATCTTTGTTTCAGCTGGAAAAGAAAAATCTAGCTGTCCTCGTTTGGATATACGGGGGCGGATTTGCGATGGGCAACTCTTCGTATGTTACTTATGGACCGGACTATCTTTTGGACGAAGACGTCGTTTTTGTCGATTTCAACTACCGGACAGGTTCTTTTGGTTTTCTGAGCACGCAGGACTTGGTGTGTCCTGGCAATAATGGTTAGTAGTATATAACTTTCCTCTGATAAACAAAAGAAAATTATGAAACTAATACGATCATTGGTTATCCCCTTTTTCAAAATCGAATGATGTGAAAAGTGAAAGTACTAGGGTCGATTCTATGTTATAGCGAAAATCTATTGAAATGTGTATGAATATGATATAAGAGAGAGCTCTCGTGACTATTCTATAGGTTATATTCGGGGTAATATTAGTGGGAAGCAGTCGTTATGACGAATATAGCAGTTAGATTTATTCGTTTTATCTGTCGAGCTTTCGAAAATGCTCATTTTCTTCATCAAGACTTACTAAATCATCGAATGATGTAATGTAGAATAACAAGAGATGTAAAACTACAAGTGAGGTACGTAGTTTTTGAAAGGTATCAGATTAGTATAGATGTAGTTTTCATTAGGTATTAGATTAGTATAGAGGTCAGATAATTTATACGACGCTATAAAAGCAGATGATATTTTATCATTGCTCATGTAAGATAGAAGTAGAGGCCAGGGCACCATATCATGAGCATATTTTTATATTGAAACTATCATTGGGCACCAAAGATGTGTATACGACGCTATGAAAGTGCAGAGAACTGGAGATTTTTCCCACAAACTACGTACCTAGCCCACTCGACTGCCAATAGGAACTAAAAAAACAAAAACAAAAGAAAGTTAAAACAATGTCAGTCGAGTGAGCTATGTACGTAGTTTATTGGCGAAAAATCAAGACAGTCGAGTGAGCTAGGTACGTAGTTTATGGGCAAGAAATTAAGACAGTCGAGTGAGCTAGGTACCTAGTTTATTGGCGAAACATAAAGACAGTCGAGTGAGCTAGGTACGTAGTTCATGGGACAAAAATCAAGACAGTCGAGTGTGCTTTTTGAACTTTCTTTATTTCCCACGGTAAAAAAGTAATTCATGAAAAGTGACATTTTAAAACCTGCCTACAGGGATGAAATGTCAAACTTTTTTCCCGTCACAGAAAAGAATATATAATCATCTGCCATTATTATATAGGAAGATTCTGTGAAAACCTTCAAAAATAAATTGAAACGGGCATTATTGCAGAAGGATTACCATAAGCTGCAGGAGTATTATGACGACATACGACTAAATAGGTTTTGACGATGTGCGAACCACTATCATTCGTTTGTGATACAATTTTCATCTCATTTTATTCATGTTTGGTATGTTTTATACAATTATTATTATGACGCTGTCATATCATATTTTATGACTACTTCATTCTTTATTACATTCTTCGAACTGATTTTATTAGTAGTACTTTAGTTCTTTTGTGTTGATAAAATATTGATCATCAATAATATGCTGATATTGTTTCATTTTCAATTTCATTTTATCTTTGTTCTGTGATCTATACCATGTTTGTTATATTATACATTTCATGCTTTGTCAATAAGATCTTTATCTTGGACAATAAAGTACACTTTTGATTGATTGATTGATTGATTGATATATACCGGGTGTCCCAGTATACCTGTTCCAATGAATTATCTCAGCCATTTGGAAAAATGAAGACTCGAAAATTTGATGATCTACAATTCGTTCAAGGAAGCTTCAACTGAGAAAATCATTAATTGAAAGTCACTTCCGGTTTGACTTTCTTTATTTCACATAGCACCCTGTATATTTTTTGCAATTTTTGATTTCTACTCAAAATTACCGTTTCAACGATGTTTCACACTTGGTGCCTATTTTAAATTTGATTTGATCGAGAAAACGACAATTGAAATTTCAAATTGAACAAATTGCAGTCGGCTACGATATTTTTGTAATCTTGATTTTGACTTCAATAATAGTTTCAAATTATTAGAATTGTAGTAGATCATGTAATTATCAAATTTTCATCTTTCAAAATGACTGAGATAATCTATTGAAACAGGTATACTGGGATACCCGGTATATAATTCTGGAGTACCACAAGGTTCCAATTTGGGACCATTACTTTTTGTTATGTTCATCAATGACTTGCCCTCAATTCTCAGGTACTCGAGTTGTTTACTATTTGCAGATGATCTGAAAATTTTCAAAAAAATTGACACTATTAGAGATTGTGTTATGTTGCAAAAAGACTTAGAATGTGTTTGTGAGTGGAGCCGTAAAAATAAACTATCTTCCAATCTTAGGAAATGCAGTGTCATGAGAGTAACAAAGCTGAGAGATCCAATAATATTCGATTATATGATGCAAGATGAGGAATTACAAAGTGTTAGACAGATGAAAGACCTGGGAATTACATATGACCATACGCTATCTTTTTCAAATCATGTGAGAAATATAGCTAAAGCAGCAAACCGTTTGTTAGGATTCATAGTAAGGCAGACATCAAAATTTACTAACTTAGAAACTATAAAGATTTTGTATTTCACTCTAGTCAGATCTAAGCTCGAATTCGGTTCAGAAATTTGGTTAGGAGAATATCAAACTACACTATTTGAAATAGAAAAAATTCAGAACAAATTTTTAAGGTATATGTATTATAAAAAATATCGAATTTATCCCGACTACAATATAGTAAGAACTCTCCAATTGAGAAATGAGTTCAAAGTGATGTCTCTGGATGAACGAAGGAATCTGAATATAATAATCTTTCTATACAAATTATTAAATCATAAAATCAATTCCCCTGAACTACTATCTAGAATCAGATTCAATGTGCCTGCAAGACGAACACGAAATATTCTTATGTTCAATGTACCTCTAGTTTGTACTACCGCAAAGGCTCCACTTATAATCATGTTGCGACTTGCCAATACAATGAACTCAATGATAGATATAGATTGGACATTGTCAATGAGAGAATTCAGAAAAATCGCTACACATCATATCAATAATTTCAATTGAAATTCAACAGACTGTGAGTTATATTTGGAATCACTTATTGAACAAATATTATGTTATTTTGAAATATTCATTCATGTAATAAGGCCTTGTTTGGCCTGTTTGAATAATAAATAAATAAATAAATAAATAAATAAATAAATAAATAAATAAATAAATAAATAAATAAATAAATAAATAAATAAATAAATAAATAAATAAATAAATAAATAAATAAATAAATAAATAAATAAATAAATAAATAAATAAATAAATAAATAAATAAATAAATAAATAAATAAATAAATAAATAAATAAATAAATAAATAAATAAATAAATAAATAAATAAATAAATAAATAAATAAATAAATAAATGGATCAAATAAATAAATAAATAAATGAATAAATAAATAAATAAATAAATAAATAAATAAATAAATAAATAAATAAATAAATAAATAAATAAATAAATAAATAAATAAATAAATAAATAAATAAATAAATAAATAAATAAATAAATAAATAAATAAATAAATAAATAAATAAATAAATAAATAAATAAATAAATAGATAAATAAATAAATAAATAAATAAATAAATAAATAAATATCAAATTTTTTATGTTCATAATAATATCTGAGAATATTCCTTTTCAACATTTATTTGACCGTTTAGTTTTCATCTGCACAATACTAAAGTCTGCATTTCGGCCCTCCTTCTTCTGATGACGATGGAAAATTCATCTAATATTATGATTTAACTAGGTCTCAGAGATCAATTGCTGGCGCTGAAGTGGGTCCAGAATAACATCGAGAAGTTCGGAGGAGACTTCAGGAATGTGACGATTTATGGACAGAGCGCTGGAGCTGCATCTGTCGCTTATCTCGTGCAAAGTAAACTGAGCAAAGGTGAGTTTTTTATCTCTCGGAGCGTACGAATGAAAATTACTATGATCACTCACCAGGCGGATGGCTCTCTAGGTAAAAGAATGAAATTGAAAGGTGATTGAGTAAGATTTTTATTCAAGAAATTGAAAAGAAAGAGTCCACTCGCATATTTGCATCTGGTAAAATTCTCTGGTGAATTAGAACTCAGAACAGATCTCATAGCTGTTTGCTTTTTTATATTCATATTTTTCAATGATGAAGAAGCTATCTAGATGAACCGAATGACCCTTTATTTACATCTCATTATAGGGAATCAACGGAATTATTAGGGGCCCTAAATGTTTCTCATGGACTGAACATTTATTCATCCAACTAGTGTATTAATGAAGGTGATTAGTGATCGAGATATTAATCTTCAAATTAATTTACGAGTTGGTAACAAAAAGTCTCCGTCGACTTTATCATCTCCCCTACAATGAACAAAATTTGGTTCGCGAATTTATTTTTCATTCGAAAACTACCAACAATACGCGAGTGGACTGATTTCATATTGATTCGGTCGATTGTTAGGTGCTGAAATCATCAGTAATGCCACGGTAATTATATTAATTCACACTAGAGCACATTTTAATCGGTGAACGTAACAACACGGCGCATGACTTGTGTTCGTGGTCTTGTCAGTTCTGGACATTCAGCACAAAGTTGCCAAGTCTCCGGCATTTACATGATATTTTGGTATGGAGAATGAGAAATATTTGGACATGCTGGTTGCTCGAAAAAGTTAATAATAAACTATAATATCCTCCTATTATGTTTTATTCAACGACAGCACTCTAACATCTTTATGATAACTAGACTTGACATCCTTGCTTCATGAGTGGAAATGAAAGATTATCTGACCAATAAAGAAACAGCATAAAAACTGACGGCACCATTTATTCGACGTATCGCCAAATGAGCTCTGAAATTCAACAGTTCTAGAATACTGTTCCCACATATGGGGTTCAGCACCAAAACATACGCTGATGCTCTTAGGTTCCTTCCAGAGAAGAGCCATTTGCCTGGTGGGTGACGCCACACTCACTAACTCTTTGACATCATTGGAACACCGTAGAGAGGTCGGCGACCTTTCACTTTTCTATGGTTACTTCCACGGGAAATGTTCTTCGGAAATCTCTGCTATCATCCCTTCACTAGCAATACCAGTCAGACGAACTAGACAAGCCCAGTCAGCACATCCTTTCGTTGTCAACCTCGAAAGATGTCGAACAGCACTTTATAAAAACTCCTCCATCCATAGAACGGCTAGGCTCTGGAATTCATTGCCTGGCGAATTATTCCCAACATGAAATCTCCAAAAAATCCAAAAAAATTCCAATAGCTACCCCCTGTCCCTATCCTCCCTAGGAACGCACGATGTTCTTTGAACATTATAGGGATTTCCTTTCATGCGCTCCAAACGATAAAAAAATAACGAAATAGTGTAATGATTGAATGCTAATAATCCATTATCAGTCCACTCGCCCATTACCCTGAAAAGTCAACTTGTCACTGATATTTGATATTTGAAAAGAATCCCTTTTATGATAGAAAACAGGGACCAAAATTGGTTCAGAAGCGCTAAAACACTATCTCGTTAAATTAAAATGATTCTTCGATTCAAAAATGGAAGTTCAATTCAATCCCAACAGTGGACCGACTCGATGTATGTTTGGTTGCATAATCGTTCATTTAGAGAAATTGCTCGTTAATAGGGGTCATTGAAACTTTTATTTATCGTTTCTCTTGATTACAGGGTTGTTCAAGGGTGCTATTATGAGTAGTGGGACTTCTTTGTGTGAGTGGGCTCTGAATAGAAAATCTAAGGAAACCGCATACCGCATAGGACAAGCTCTGAAGGTGAACACTACGAACAGTAAGGCCCTGGTAGAGGGACTGCGTAAAATAAATCACATCGAACTTCAGAAGAAAGACTATGAGGCGTCTTTACAGGTAAAATGTTGCAATATCGTAGAAAATCTAATAAATTTACTGAAGACTTCAGTATTTGATCTTGCTTTCAAATCAATACTAACTTAATTAAGAGAACAAACTCAAAGTCTCGCTCCAAGTAAATTATAATCAAATAATATATGCTATATGCTACATGTTTCGACTCCTAGGAGTCATCATCAGGCTAAAATACAACACTTATAAATGAAAGAAGTTCCATCACTATTGGAAAAGGGGTGACATACCTTGCTAGGTAGGAGGAGAAAGGAAACTATAAAATTGAGAACATAGTTCTTAAGGCTTTTAAGCCCAAAATAATTTCAAGTAACATTTTTGAATTTTGGTTTTTTGAACCCCCAAATAAACATTTTTCTAAGATGCTTCTTTTGGATCAGATAAACATTGTTTACAGCAAATGGCGCGGTTATGAAGTGAACAAACCGACAGACTACTTGATTTGACAGATAAAAATTATTATTCGACAAACAAGTGACAAATGTCATCTATCAAAAACACAAAACATTGAAGAGTGGAGACTAGTGGAGAGAGAACTGACCCTTGTGGAGCGCCGTGCCAAACATTCATATATCTTAATTTTTCATTATTCACTTGTACACATTGGCTTCTTTTATATAAAAATGAGTTGATAAAATTTCTAGAATTATCCGAAAATTCGGCAATCAAGAGTTTGTCGTTCTTGGTGTCAAAAGCGTTGCTATAATTTAATGACAGGAAAATGGTTCATGTTTGTCAATTCGCGAGAATCACGAAGTGTGCGGCCTCTGGTGGCTAAGTTTACAAGTCTTGCGAGTATGAACAACAATGACAACAAATATGGCGACCATTGTTTTGAGTTTCATGATAATGTGTTTTATTTGAAGATTATTTATTTGTTGAAGTGCATATTCCAAAACCTCATTTGCCCTAATGGAAGAACTCGAATTATTGCATGAACTTTTATTATTTACAATGAATAAACCAGTACCTACCTTGAATAATATACATTTTATAAAGCACAATTAGAATCATTATATAAATGTTGGTTGCAATGATTCGATCTTGAAAATAACTTCAAGTCCTCAATTGCTGGGGATCCTTGTTCATGTAAATCGATGATATTGTTCATTCTTCGCAGTCTCTCCAACCATATCTTCCTTTGCAACCCCTAATTCACATTCATAACAGCCAGTGATATTTCTTGATGAATTCAATTATTTCTGCATACATATACCATATTGTTGTGATAGCTGATTTCTTATGGTTCCATTCCAATCCATGCAAGTGCTGAATGGACCCTTCCGACCATTCCTTATGATGTTTGAAAATATAGTGGAATTGTAATGTGATATGATGAATACCACCATTGTTCACATCAAAATGGCAATTTCTCTGCCCAAAAAGTTATTTTTTCCATACTGGAAACCTTGAACGTCAATTATGAAGATTTCACGAAGTCATTTAATTATTTACTATTATGCAAGATGATTTCAAAATCACCAATTTGCAATGGATACATTCGGCAGTGTTTTTGTTGTTCATACTCAGTTTGAAATTTGACGTTGATTTGACGTTTAGTAGCGTCATCTATTGGTTCGTGATTTTCGCGAATAGCACGGATAGTCCAGTAACTTTGTCGCCTGAACATATTGAGGTAGTATGCGTCAAATCCGGTACTTCTGTTTTTTTTTGCAGACTTGTTCATGGTATTGGCCTTATGAATGATCCAAGTTTGTGACCTCGAGCACCGAACGCAACTTTGTCAAGAATCGAAAAAACCGCGAAAAAATCGTAATTTTTTCAAATTTGGGCGATTATAACCCTGAAGGACTAGTTTGTGGAAAAAAATCTCTCAGGGCCTTTTTGAAGCAGATCAAATTTGCTACAAAATGATACAAAAACTGTCTCTGTTGACCCAATAGTTTTGGAGATTAAGACTTTCAAAGTTTAAATTTTCTTTCGAACGTCACTCGAATATACTCTAGCGGGATGAAGTATTAGCGTCTGCGGACAGGCGGGAGAACGTTATAGTGGGCAGTAGATGCGACTGGCGTTATGCGGCGCCGACTGAATGACTTCATCATACTTCGTCTCGTAAGCAACTGGTTGGCTCAGTAAGCAGAGCATCGACATGCCAAGCCGGCGGGCCGGGGTTCGAATCCGTGCGAGGCTCGACTCTTTTTTATTTTTTTCTTGTTCTCAAGTGATTTCTAAAAAATATTCTCTATGGGAAATAGGTTCATTTAGGGGTTTTCTATGTTTAGGCCAGAGGTGAGGTTCGGTTAGGTTAGGTTAGAATAGAATATTTTATTTGGTGTTAATAAACATTAAGTTTTACACAGGTCAACGAAACAAGTACAGATATACTCATAAAATAATAGATAGGTTAGGTTTTCTCATTTTTTATGCAGGAACAATATTTTCCTTCCTCAAGAAAAATTCTTCTTCTAGAATATTTTATTTGGTGTTAATAAACATCAAGTTTTACACAGGTCAACGAAACAAGTACAGATATACTCATAAAATAGATAGGTTAGGTTTTCTCATTTTTTATGCAGAAACAATATTTTCCTTCCTCAAGAAAAATTCTCCTTCTTCAAGAAAAAAGGTTCATCTAGGTCGATTGATTGTTAAAAAAAAATTCCTTCCTTATATTAGACTCGACACAAGTTAACTAACGTTCCCCTACCACGGAGTTATTACTTGCGGCTGTCCGCAGACGCTAGTTAAACTATACTGTTCGTGAGAAGTCACGAATGCGACCCACCTGTAGCACGTTCTCAAACTTTTTAGGCAATCTAAACCACGGGACTTTTCAGCTGGCAAGATGGCGCCTGGTTGTAGGGCCATCACATATAATAAATATTGGTTTTCTCTCAGGCACCTGCTACACATCCTTTGGTTTATCATGATTGATTCTGTTGTTAGATCTTCTTATTCTTGATAAATATTTTATCTGTGGATAATGCACAGAGTTTTTCACAGAATCACAGTAGGAATGTGAAAAAACTAAGCAAATTCTCCCGATCTGCACAGCTTCCACTATCCACCACAATACACGTTACCCGCATTTTTTCTTTAAAATCATATTGAGTTTTCATTATTCACAATAAATCTAACCAAAACTGAATAAAATAATACTCTAAGAGGTTTCCAAAATCCACCAAGTCCTCAAGTAAACAAACGAGTCACTTGTTTGCTTGCCTACCAGACGTCATTTTGAAATGATTTGACAGGTCGTTAGATTGTTGTTGACTGTCCTGCTGTCCATAACGTGAGTGCCGTTTGAACTCGAAAATCTACAGAATGTGTGATCCTTGTCCCAGCGTGGGATGGATTGCAAAAAATTGCGAAGTTCGAGAAAACTGATAAACTTTGAAGGGCTCAATCTCGGAAACTAATGAGTCTACAGAGACAGTTTTTATATCATATTGTAGCAAATTTGGTCTACTTTTGAAACGTTCTGAAAGAGTTTTTTCCAAAACATAGTCCTTTAGGATTATAAACGCCACAAACTAAAAAAAAAACGTTTTTTTCGCAGTTTTTTCGATTTTTGACAAAGTTGCGTTCGGCGCTCAAGGTCACAAACTTGGATTATTCATTAGGTCAACATCATGAACAAGTCTGCAAAAAATCAGAACTAACGGATTTGACGAATCCTGTGATATATAAAGTTACTGGATTAGGATAATATATGAGCAACTTCTTCAACAATTTTCGATAGGACGGGTAAAATATCACGGCCGTAGATCATTCATAGTTGATGATTTGGAGATTTTATTTATACAAAATATCAAAGATTTCTTCCAAATATGAAGTAGGAACAATGTTGGTGCCAAAATTGATCCTTGTGGAACGCCGGAATTGCTGGCAATATACCATAATGGTATAAAAGACGATACTGTCTACCACCACATGGAGTGATCTGTTTGAAAGAAAAACTCTTTGAAAAAAGGCATAGCTGAAGTGATCAATCATAATTATTATTATGATGATAGCTTGTGGAGAAGTCCTTGATGCGAAACACGGTCGAATGCTTACGATAATATATCCAACGCCACAGCTAGAATGACGCATTGTTTGAAATAATGACGCAAAACCACGAGGAAGTATTTCTGGATCCAAATACACAGTGGTTTTGAACTGTCTCTCAATATTTCTCATCAGGCTGATAGTATACACCCAAAATTATAGTTGATGATCCTTTTGAAAAAACTAGATGATGATGCATTTACATTTAAATTACATCCAGAAACCAACTGTTCACCTAGTTCCTCGACATTATCATAATACTGCAGAAAAGTCGGCAAGCTTTCAATTTTTCCCGCAAAGTGTTCTTCAGAAAGCTTGGTGGTCATTCCATCACTACCTATAACTCGACTTGTTAGCACTTTCTCTTGTTGAGATATGTCGAACATTTATTTATCAAAACTCGCGAGTCTATAGAATGGCAAAACTGTGGAATTCTCCACCTCGGAAATTATTCCCAATAATCCCAATACCTATCATATCTTCCTATCATCTCTAGATATGCACGATGTTTCACTAACATAGTGGGAATTCTCTTTCGTATACACCAAAGGACGAAAAAATATTGTCGCATTAGATTTTATGTTGCCTAGCAACAAACTTGTAGAGAAGGTAATATTCTTCCACATATTTTCGTATGGTGAAATAGTATTTAGCCCATTGATGATTTATTCACTTATGGCACAAAAAAAAGAAAGTGCATTTTTTTACAGTAGTAGAGAAAATACGGGTGTTCCAAAGTTGCTAGGACACCGAGCTAACACGTGTAATTCAGGTGAAAATGAAAAAATAAAAAATGTACCGTTTCTCCGTGAGACGAGTTGAAAGTTTACATAAAAAACACATTTTTGTACGCTGTTCAAAAGTGACTCGAAAAAATTGGATGAAATTTGTCAAAAGTGCATTTCAGAGGATGACCCTTTTTTCAGTAAGTGATCAAAGAAACCCGAAAGAAATTGTAGAAGAGTTGAAACCATCCTCACCCCCTGAAATTTTCTCAGGAAATTGTTAGAGGTTCTCAATTATTTTTTTCTGCAACCGACACAAAAGTCGTCCATTTTGATACCAAAATTAGCTCTTAAATTGACGTTTCTATTACTGACACAAAAATAGGTATGTTGCTAGGCAACATATTTAGTTCCTAGGAGCTAAAGTTGAATTTTAGTTCCTAGGAGCTGAAGTTGAACTTTAGCTCCTAAGAACTAAAAAGGATGTACTGGACGTCATCAAGAATAAACAACATTGTGACGGTAGGTTATTTGGGTTGAGACGCATACCTGATTTGTTTCCGATTTCAGCAGATTTGGCATTTCATAACCATGCTGGAGATATAAATACACCTTATTATAGTTTAGTATTGGAATTATAAACATCTCAGTTAAGTATTTTTGTTTTGATCAGGGAAGCCTTCAAGATTCAAATACTTGCTTGATCTTTATTTCATTCGTTATTCTCGGGATGGATAACTTGTTTTTGAATAATCACGGCAAGCAATAGTTTTTTTGTCTCAAACAACGATATTGTTTAGCTTCATTTGATTATCAAGTCAAACACAGTGTAGTATGGAGAGGAATAAATAATCACTATTATCATTGTTGATATGCTCACTAACCTAACATTTTCCACGTCTTGTTCCTATAGCTGGCACTGGCGCGGTATTTGCCATTAGAGCACCTGGTTCATACACAAATATGTCACTCTGTGGTTGTAGGTATTCATATTGAAACTACAATTCGAACATCCTAGAAAACCTAACCTGCTGTTAATGCAGGTAGAATATTCTCACCACATGGATTATTTGTCAATATTTGTTGCATTGCATACATATGGCACGGCATTGGTGGTTACTTCACATGTTTATTTGAGTTAATTGTTTCGGTTGCAGAAAAAATAGCATGTTTCATTCGGATCAAAAGTGACTTTGTTCGACTCGCAAATTTTGCTTTCGCTCGGCTTCGCTAAACGCTCCGCCTCGCAAATACAAAATTCGCTTGACAAACAAAGTGTCACTTTTGATCCTAATAAATCAATCTACTATTAACGGGATGACTAACTAATTATCTTCATTTTGTTACTCTTGCAAAAAATCGGTATTCCGCATAATTCCGAAGGGAAATGATGTTTTCTTAAATTATGCTAACAGATATTTCTAGAAAAAGTTTGATAAAATTGTAATACAAAATTAGTTGGAGTAGAAACAAATAAATTGACATTTGTATTAATGAAAGGGGGCGTCATATTGAATATTAATTTAAAAGAAATGCACTGCTTTTGTTTCCACTATCAACTAAATTATTTATTATACATACAGTGTGTCCCACTTACCATGCTCACCATGGGTATCTTTTTAACGGTGAGAGATACGAGGTCGGTAAAATGACACCAAATGTGGAGTTTGTCAGGGCCAACTATAATGTGAAAAAACATTTTGATAAAATCTAGTCGTTTTTGTTTTATACGCAAAAAACAGATTTTGATCATTTTCATGTCTCCTCCGTTACTTCTTTATTTATGAAAATATTCAAATAGGAATTTCACATTCTCATGGCAGTTTTTCAAAGTGATTTCGAAAAAAATATGAAATTTATACCAACTCTTCTAGAATTTGAGATATCAGCACCAACTTTAGTTTTTCAAATGTAGGTCATAGCTCACTATGACTTAGTTACAAATAACTTTTTTTTCTCTTCCAGATGATATGTCGCAGTAATAGTTTTGTGTTGATAACAACGGAGTTATCGTCATTTATACAAGAACAAGAAATTATTTGGAAGCCGCCATCTTGAATTTATAAATTTCAACAAAAAAATCATGATCTCCGACCTCAAAAACCCCCACTCACCAATTTTGAATGGAATCGGACCAAATCTTGTCCGCCATCTTGGAGCAGCCATTTTTTTCAATTTCAACAAAAATTCCATAACTCCGATTAACTTGAAATTTGACAGGTGTCCATAATTTCGGTGACAAAACATTGTGGAATTTTTGTTGAAATTAAAAAAAATGGCTGCTCCAAGATGGCGGACAAGATTTGGTCCGATTCCATTCAAAATTGGTAAGTGGGGGTTTTTGAGGTCGGAGATCATGATTTTTTTGTTAAAATTTATAAATTCAAGATGGCGGCTTCCAAATAATTTTTTGTTCTTGTATAAATGACGATAACTCCGTTGTTATCAATACAAAACTATTACTGCGACATCTCATCTGGAAGAGAAAAAAAAGTTATGTGTAACTATGTCATAGTGAGCTATGACCTACATTTGAAAAACTAAAGTTGGTGCTGATATCTCAAATTCTAGAAGAGTTGGTATAAATTTCATATTTTATTTGAAATCACTTTGAAAAACTGCCATGAGAATGTGAAATTCCTATTTGAATATTTTCATAAATAAAGAAGTTACGGAGGAGACATGAAAATGATCAAAATCTGTTTTTTGCGTATAAAACAAAAACGAATAGATTTTATCAAAAATTTTTTTCCACATTATAGTTGGCCTTGAAAAACTCCACATTTCGTGTCTTTTAACCGACCTCGTATCTCTCACCGTTTAAAAGATACCCATGGTGAGCATGGTAAGTGGGACACACTGTATATTAAACTTGTACTATAGGAATATCTGATAGCATTATTTAAGAAAACAATTTTTCCTCCGGAACTATGCGGAATACGCAATTTTTATACAAGTAACAAAATGAACATAACTAATCAGTCATCTTGCTCGAAAACTTTGAGAACCTTATCACCACCCCTAAGAATGTTCTGAGAAAATTTTCAGGGGGTGAAGGTGGTTTCAACCCTTCTACAATAATTTCTTTCGGGTTTCTCCGATTACCTACAGGAGGGTTATCCTCTGGAATGCTATTTCATCGAATTTCATCCAATTTGTTTCACTAATTTTCAAACAGCATACAAAAATGTATTTTGTGTGTAAACTTTGAACGCGTCTCACCGACAAACCATATGAACTCATTTCGACCTGTATTACACGTGGTAGCTCTGTGTAACAGCAATTTTGGGACACCCTGTATATCGACTGACTAACACTTATTCTTCTGTAGATAATGATGGAGGATCCATTAGAAGGTGTACAATTCGGCCCAGTTATCGAACCATATCATAAAGATGCTGTCGTTGATCAAGAAAACATCGAAGTGATGTCAACCGGAAAATTCCAACGAGTACCATTACTTATAGGGATGAACTCGAACGAGGCCGCAGCCCCAAGCAGAATACCTCGTAAGAAATTAAGAAACAGTACTTATACGGGGTGATCAAATCAAATAGAACTAGATGAAGCAAGATGCAATGAACATAACATAATTACAAAACTCGTCCGCCATATTGGATCTGCCATATTGGATCCGTCATCTTGTATTTCCTAGTTTCGACAAAAGAATCATTATCTCCGACCTCGAAAACCTCCAGATACCAATTTTGGGAAGATTTCGATCATAATAATAAGACTCGTCCACCATATTGGTTCCACCATCTTGAATTTCCAAGTTATGACATACATACATCTTTAATGCTGAAGTGGACCAAGTCCATGTTTGGTAGATTTGAGAAATGATAGACAGAAGACCCATCTTGCTCTCCTTGACATAGCGAAAGCATTTGACAAGGTGTGGCATGATGATGATATCTTGTACAAAATGATCGATATGGGCTTTCCTGATGATTTGATTCAGTTTATGTGTTCATTTCTGGAAAATCAAACTTTTCAAGTGAAACTTGATGATCAACGATCTGATGTCAACCATATTGAAGCTGGTGTTCCTCAGGGTGCAGTTTTATCACCGCTGTTGTACAGTTTATATATTAGCGCTTTGCCGAGACCAGTGATGTGCAAGAGGTCGCTTTTTGCTGATGATACAGCATAGCTATGAACCACCGAAGGACGCTGAATTCTCTTCAGGAGTACTTCCTGAGATGGATGATCAAATTGAATCCTGCAAAAACACAATTGGTCGCACTCGGAAGGGAGCGGAGGCCTCCTAGAACCAGAATAGTCCTGGATGGTCATGAGTTAGAGTGGTCTTCATAGGTTAAATACTTAGGTGTCTGCATTGACAAAAGGCTCACCTGGGCCCAGCACATTCAACAGCAAGTTTCAAAAGCTTAACGAGCCATTGGAGCCCTGTATCCATTTCTAAACAGAAGAAGTAAATTGGGTTTGAGACAAAAATTAAATATTTACATCATGGCTATCAGGCCAATTTCACTGTAGTCTGGGGCTACACAGCTGAATCTCATACCACCAGATTACTTTCGAAAAAGCTGAGGTTCATGAGAATCAGCTTCCTCGAAATGCAGTTGATTATGACCCAGGTGATTAATCAAAGTTCAAAAGATGAAGATTGTCCATAAACTAGAGAAACTATCTACATTATGACTAGATTCACTCTTCCCAAGTTTTTGATAATTATTTATTCCGTTCGATCTTTTTCAATTCTCAGAATGTATTTCTGAAACTTATTTGGGACAGGAGGGCTCTTCGGATCAAACTTCAATACCGTTTTAAATTTTTTTTGTTTCATGATCGATATCAGGATGAGAGGGACTCTTTCCTGGTCTGAATCAAATAAAAGAAAGACCCAATAATAATACATACATAGTACCTACAGCTAAAGAATGAAAAAATGAAAGCTGGCCTACCCGGACAGTCACGAGACTCTCATCGCTACAAGACAAAAGTTGATTTTCTTCAAATTAATTGATGAAAATTGACTTATTTGTACAAAAAGATAAAACAATAACGCACTTATGGAATTTCTTTTACACATATTACACAATACATATTACGTAATATACTAGTGATGATATTTTGATAAATGACTTCGTTATCATTTCAATACTTACTGAAAGAATCAATTTAAATACATTTCGTTCCTGAATGATAGACGATACATCAACTTTGCATCAAACATAGCAGATATTTGAAGCGGGGAAATCTTATTTTTGTCGACAATTATTGATTGAAAGTTAGTAGCATATTGAAGCTACTAGAATGAAATTGTTTTGTCGGTGTTAATTTTTTTCAATATCACAGATATAGAAATCGAAAAGATATCAAAAAACAAAAGTTGTGATAGAACGTTGAAATTTGGGAGAAATATGAAGCGTTGAAAAAAAGAACAACTTTCATTCGTGAACTTTCTTGAAATTCAAATAAATAAACCTATTTTCAGCAATCAATTTGAAAAAATTAATCTTTTGACATGTAGCGAAAGTCTTTCCCATATGATGCCGATCAACTTTATGAATGACAGTTTATATCTCAATAACGGTCCGTTTGAGATTATATCTTCAGTATTTTTTCATTGATTGCGATCGACTCCTTCGGTTTAAATCATTTGCGAGGTCATTTGACGTTGATCACCCGTATATTTGTCTGAGATGGAAATATTCATGATCAATCTTTTTTCAGCATTTGTTGACTTCATTCTGAGCCCCGACATCACTATCCCAGATTTCGCTTTAGCTGGTCTCACCAATAACGGAAAAGTGGCATACACGGCAGGTGAAAAAATAAAGGATTATTACTTCGGAGATCAACCACCTAGCACACAAAAAGGGAAAGCAGTCAAGGTATAATAATAATAATAATATCGATATTTGACATTGGATCTCCTCTTAAAGTCCTAGTTCGTGAAACAATTTTTGTGAAATATGAAACATTCCACCTATATACTCAGAAACATTTATGAGACATTCTAGAGACCATAAATAACCTAGGGTGTGTAATGTTTCATTGGAATGTTTCAACCCAAATCTCCATGAAACATTTGATAAACAGTATACATAAACATCTTCGAGATATTTCACTATTGCATTTCATGAAACGTTTCACAAATAGTGTCTTTGAAACATTTCCTAATTGCACTATTTGCAACATTTCCAACATGACTTTTTTGAAACATTTACAATACATTTCACTTCTGCTGATACTGGAACATTTGAATATGAAACCATTTTTAGTTCATACCAAGACGACATTATCACAGCAGTCAATTGGGATAACTAACTCATAATGAAAGTGAACCCTAATTAACATCGTGTGTATTGTAGTCAATTGGTATTATTATAAGGTTATATGGAAGAAAAGCAGAGTGAATAAAATGAAACTGCATCACTTTTAGTGGATTTCATACTATAAAAAATCTTATTGAATTATAATAAAAAACATTTCATTCAATATTCTCATCCTTACCTGATTGGCGAAACCAAGCTGGTACATATTTTTATAATTCCATATCCGTAATAGGAAACCGACAAAACAATGTACAAAAAAGTTGAGGTTATTTTTGCCACTACCGCCCTACCTTCTATGTATTCAATTTTAGGCCGACTTTCATTCCATTCAATCGAACATCGAATATTTAGGGAATGTTTGAAAAATTATCGAAGTCTCACTTTAGTCACAGTATATCACCCTTCTGGTGACAGGATAATATACTGTGCTTTAGCTTTGGACCTTGTGGAAAAGAATCTGTCCCATAAAAGTGAAACATTATTCTCCCAATTGATTCGACAAATTCACAATAGGTGCGACATCTATGTTTATTCAGTTGAACTGATATAAAGTACATTATGAAGTATTTCTTGCCATAAGTGGTAATGTATCACACAATGTGCAATTGAAACAAAACAAGCCGTCAATGTGACATTATCAACAAAAATATTTCTTTCTTGCTTTTGCATGAGCAAATTCATTTACAATTCCCAAAAAATTTCGTTTTCAATGGCAAGCAATGCCTTGAATCCAAAATTTTTTCTGACATTGTGGATCGGAAATAGTTTTCAACTCTTTTCAGCACAGAAAAGGATCTTTCACCGCTGCAATTTGTCACAGGAGTGCTTTCGCAATTTGGAAAAACTCCTCTTATACTTGGTGCCCTAAAATATTCTAGTTTTATATTTATCCCAACAAAAGCGCTCTAGGCTCGGTGTTCGTGCAGTCGTACATCGTACATGCTACGTATATTCTATATTCCGACTTTTCAGACTTTCGGAGATATACCAATTTTGAGATTTTTACTATTTCATGAACTATGATTTTGCGCCCCTCAAAACTTGGCGCCCGAAGCGCTCGCTTCTTTTGCTTCCTGGTTGATCCGCCTCTGACCCTGTATATATTTTGCAGTTCATCAGTGACAGTCAATGGAACTATCCAGTTAGAAAAGCGGTGATCCGCCAATCCCAATTTGTACCTATTTATTTCTATGGTTTGTGGTATGAAAGTGTACTTGGAGGAACTCCGGACAGAAAATTTCCAGGTATGCAGAAATATTGCTTATGTTTGTTCAACCATTATCTGAAAAATTCACATCGACTGGCATAAATCATCCCGAGCTGCTTATCATACGCACAGGTCCGCGCGAATACATGGGAAACACATTCTTGTATACAGGGTATGTCACGACGAGCTTCACTATCTTTATATCGATGATATCGAGAATCAGTCGAAGGAAATTCATGAAAATTTTATGCTCACTGAATTGTTCTAAAATTGTTCTAAAATTGTACGAGTAACCCTCAGAGTCTTGTGCGAGCAAGGAATGACGGGGGCCTTACCTTTTAACGTGTGATCCCAAACACATGTTTTAGGATAGGCTCTTTTTATTTGAAATATTTTCGACAATGCAGTGTTGTCTCTTCTACTAGAAACTAGTAGCAACGTTGGTATTTCAAATAGGTCACCCTGTATTTTATCGCATTGTTAGTTTGTCCCTGAAGAGCTGATTTCATCGATATATCACACTTCGGGTATACAGATTACAGAGAGTTATAATAATGACAATAAATAATAATGATAGTTATTTATTATACAAGGGAAAAAAGCTGTAGATTTTAGCTCCAGGTTGTGTTGTATCCCGACGCGTAGCGTAGCGGAGACAAAAAATATTTTTTTTGTGACAGAAGAAAGGACGAATCCATATTGAGAAGATATTACATTATTTTGAAATCTGAAAATAATCGACGTGAAATTTCAAGTTTTTAACAGTAGGGACACCTGCGTTGTAGGCATCTTTATCATGCTTTTGAAGTAATCAAATATCTGATGTCACTTCTGTCAGTCTAATTTTGTGATTTGATTTCAAAAAGTTGCGAATTTAGTGGTTGTTTAGTAATATACGTAACCGCGAAGTCCAATGGAAGATAAAAGGACTTGCAGTTCTTCCTCAGAGACAGTATTATTGACTCATTTTTCGGAACTATATAGCACAACAAGAGCCATCAACAGTGTATATGGATGTGATATATATCCGGGAAAAAAGTACTCACTCAAAAATGGTATTTATTTTTCTTGGAGGTGTTTAGCTGACGTTATTCTTCCACTCAACCGAGTTTCAAAGTTACACAATTGTTCATTGAACATATTTGTTTTAGCACAAACACCTCAGAATAAAAGTCCATATCCCCAGTATAGTGAATAATAAACACTTCTTCCTGCAGATGAACTTTGCATTTATTGAAAACCAGTTCAAGACAATACGAAATAATGAGTTTGAGATAATTGAGATTTTTCTATCTTTTATCGAATTTAGACGAGTTAAACTTGACACATCCTGTATATCACTATATCTTGGTTTGCTGAGAATTTCTACGTTGAAACTTAAACGAATTTTGAACTTAAACCAATAATATAAAACTATGAAATGTAATGTTGGTACTCATGCAAGAAACTAAAAAATCAAAACTGAAATCAAAACTAAGAAAGATGGCCAACATTCAACTAAGAAATTAATTTCTTCCATAATTCACGACCAGCGCATGCGCCAAATAATAACTAGTCGCGCTGGAAAAAGATTAAACGGCTGATGAAAGGTTTATTGCATGAACACCCATATATTTTTAATTTAAAATTCGTTTGAATCTTAAATTCATTATATTTTAGTTGATGTTGCATGAATCCACCTTTAGTTGTCCGATGATTGAAACGCACTATAATTGATGAATTATTTTTTAGGAGTTGGCCACAGCGAGGATTTGGGATATGTATTTAGATCATATATAAAATCAAATTCATCACACGACTACTTGGTTGGTCGCAGGATGGTCAGAATGATAACGAATTTCGTGAAATACAGGTAAGAACGCCATAATATAGTAGTTTTGTAAGACACGTCTGAACTGCCATCCTAAAAGGTTATTTATGTACCAAGAAAAATTTTGGAGCGTTGAAATTTATTCAACAAAAATCCTGAGAATGTTACCTAATATTGTTCATAGATATCTAACTCTGATATTTTGTAAGTATACACTTACGTGATGACTATGTACTGATAGCATGTCATTGAGCATAGCAACATTTCGACTGGCATACAGGGTGGTACATATTTTTTGTACCGTTGATAACAAAATCGATCGAAATACCTTTTTTCAGCATACCACTGACTCGATAATTCAACTATTTAATACTTACATGTTAGTACGTTTTTGCTTCGTTTTCAACTACGAAAAAGCCAAAATGCACAAAGTGGAATGGAATGTTAAATAAAAAGTAAAAGTTCGAAAGGCATGTCCACAAATGTTCATAAAATTAACAACAATGGTTTATAGATGACGGGAGAAAAACAACAGCTTTCTTCAATGCCGATTTATTTCGATTGAGCTGGCGGTATCAGGACTGCTAGCTTTAGTTTATTTACTTTACAGTCTACACTGATGAGGGTCAAGAGTCCGATACCGGTTTGTAGGTGTCGAGCGTTAACCTGGCTGAATCGAAATCAATCGGCATTAAGGAAATAATCACTTGCATCAGTATTCGTTTATCGATGCATATACCGGGTGACACAGGATACATGTAACAGCCTGTAGTTTCTTTAGTTGGAGAGATGAACATTTGAAATTCACAAGTGTTATATCATCGATGATGGCGCTTCCTTTGAACCCAATGACAGTTTTTTTCAATCACCTGTTTGATTGGAAGTAGACCCAACTAATTTTTTCAAGTGACACTTCGTATATTTCTGTACCCTATCTTATTCGCCTTGAAATTCTCTATTCAACTATGTATCACAATTTGATATTAGTTCATTAACAACTCACGATATTAGGGCGATACATCAATTATTAAAACAATTCCAGTTCCATCAGGTGCCATGTATCCAAATAGATGATCATATTATGGCTTCATGGCGAAAATGAAAGACAAATAGTTTCTTCACAAGTAGCCAAATGAAAAAAACTGAGTTTCTATCTTAGTTTTCTCAATATCGTGAGTTATTTTCAGATGATTTTTTTGAACTCAATGAAATTATTGGCATTCTTCTGGGACCGATGAGAATATGGAGAATATTCTGATAGTATCGTCTAAGTAATGATCTTTGGATTTCTAATCCTATCAAGCATCGAAATGTCATTGCATTCGGGCCACAGCCAACTTCATGTATTTCAATAAAATGCAAATTAACAGCCAATTAATAAACGAAGATCAAATTGTGAGGCAGATAAGATAAGCTACAAAAATATGCCGGATGTTATTTGAAAAAAAAAAAAGTTGGGTCTACTTCCGATCGAACAGGTGGTTAAAGAAAATTGCCATTGAGTTCAAGGGAAGCGCCATCATCGATAATCTGTAAAAGGTCTTTACAAAAACATACCACATATTCCTCAGACCAATAAGTCGATTTAAGTAAAATTACCTCTGTACAAAGTTGCATCGTTTGTGCTCCAGAGGGCCTTGAGGTTACAATTTTTAAATCGTTTTTCACATATAAATTTAAAACGGCATATGCGATTTTGCTGGAATTTGGTATATTGATAGAGTTTCATGTGGCAAACAAATGATTTATATTTTTGTCCGATATTAATCCATAGGCGTAGAACTTGATTTTTTTTAATAATTGCACCTTTAACAATTCTACACCAATGGAATGAAAGGAATTTGAGTATGAAATTTAGATTGCGCAACTCATTTACTTTAAAAAAGGTACTTCTCATGAGACTCGCTTACTCTCATGGTTTTCGCTAAATTTCTGTTTTAATAATTTAGAGTGTATTGGTTTCACAACAATATTTATTTACAACATAATCAAAATAAATAGAGATTTTACAAACATTGTTCAAAATGTTCACCATTTTCAAGGATTGGCGTAGAACTTGATTTTTTAAATAATTGCACCTTTTAAAATTCTACGCCAATGGCAGAAAAGGGGTTTGAGTATGAAATTTGGATTGGGTACTCATTTACTACAAAAAAGTACCCTTGATAACACTCGATTCACTCACATGGTTTTGACAAAGTTTGTATTTTAGTAATTATTGTTTATGTTCTAAAATTACTAAAATGCAAATTTCATCAAAACCATGAGAGCAATCGAGTCTTATCAAGAGTACCTTTTTCAAAGTAAATGAGTTGCGCAATCTAAATTTCATACTCAAACTCCTTTTCTTCCATTGGCGTAGAATTTTTAAAGGTGCAATTATTTAAAAAATCAAGTTCTACGCCTATGTATTATTATCAGACAAAAATTTAACACCAATTTTTTGCCACATAAAACTCTATCAGTATACCAAATTTCAGCAAAATCGCATATGCCGTTTTGAATTTATATGGGAAAAACGATTTGAAAATTGTAACTTCAAGGCCCTCTGGAGCCCAAACGATGCAACTTTGTACTCAATTTTCAATTCAATTTATTCAATTTCTCTCAGTATTCCATGTACAAATGTATGCATCTTTAAATTAATAATAATAAATTATATTCATTTTATGTACTATTTGTTATTTGACAATTTTCGGTTACTGAGTGCCCTACAAAACATCGTCACGCTAGATTTGAAGTCTGTCTTGTGATCTCTGTTATGTATGACACCCAAAGTGGATTATTTTGATGTGGCAAGTAATAAATGTTTACTAATATTATTTTATGGTATTCATATTAAGGAAGGAAGGAAGGAAGGAAGATTGGACGAACGTCCCAGAACTGGTTGATCATAAATTCTTAATTAATTATATAATTGTGATTATTAGAAAAATTTGTCGGGATGGCTCAATATATATTTCTTTGTTTCCTTTTTGAAAATATTAAAGCTTTTCATTTCTTTAAGATTTTTTGGGAGGGTATCGTAGATTTTTGGCCCGTAGTGAGAAAATGAATTTTGTGTAACAGTTTTTTTAAAAAATTCGACTTTAATATTCGAGTTAGTTACTGATCGAGTTTCTCGTGAGTGTTGTTGTGTGAATATGTGTTGATCTCGATTAATTCTTTTTAGGCATTGATAAGCACAGATTGATTGGATATTCAATATCTTGAATTCTTGGTATAATTGAATTGTAGAAAAAAGTCTAGGTTTTCTAAAAATAATTTTTAATAATAAATTTTGTGCAGTCTGCAATGGATTGAGATGGGTTTTGAATGTTAGTCCCCAAGCCGGAATGCAATATTGTATTAGTGATTCTGAGGCAATTATACTTAAATCGACTTATTTTGGTCTAAGGAATATGTGGTATGTTTTTGTAAAGACCTTTTACAGACACCCTCAATAACCCTTGAGAATTCCAAATTTGTATCTCTTCAAATAAAAAAACTACAGGCTGTTACATGTCTTTTGTGTCACCCGGTATAGGTATAGATATCGAAAGGATGTAATTCAATGTTCTGCGTGCATTAGTAAAAAAAGAAGTGGGTTTTCCCGTCATCTACCATTGTTGATTATTTTATGAACATTTGTGGGCATGACTTTGCACTTCCACTTTTTATTTTGGATATTTCATTCCGATTCAAGTATGCAACGTCACAAAATCTAATATGAACAATAAAAACCTTATTCGAAAACCAAAAATAAGTTTTTTGTTTCAGCAATCCAACCCCCAAAGAAGACGAACTGCTGCAGAACACTATTTGGCCTCTTAGTACAGCCCTTCCCAACAATCTAGTTTTTCTGAAAATCGGTTATGATTTGGAGATTGCGTTGAATCCGTTCCACAAAAACATGAGATTGTTCGATGATATTTTCCGAACATATGGTACTCCTCCTTATTATTAACACAAAAGGATTCTACTAGTATTATATAGGTAGTTGAACTATTGGATACCTATATCATTCAATTGATAACTAATTGAATTGGTTTTGTCTGTGATTCTAATAAAATTTCACAATAAAAATTTTATTCGTTTTTTTTTTCCTGTTTTTGTCCATGTATTTTTTCTTTATGTTCTGGTTCCCGCGAAACGGGATATCCTGTAATGTTCAGAGAGCTTCAGAGTTATCCCCAGAACATCAAAAATTGACAGGTTCCTGGGCACCACACGTGGGCACTTCATAAGGAATAGCTATTTGTATTACTAGGGAGGAAAGTGCCACTTTTCCTCCCGCAGGATGTAGTTTACTGCCCGACGCGAAGCGGAGGGCAGTAAACATCCAAGGGAGGAAAAGGCACTTTACTCCCATGTGATACATATGATTTTTCCTCCTACCCACCTTTTTTTGAAAATTTATTTACGACACAAATACACAAGAATTATTTATTAAACAAATTTATCAATATATGCAACACCATTGGAAGAAGATAGGGTTTGAACAGGAGCTTTAGTATTTGAAATATTTTCGCTTAGCACATTGTAATGGTGGTAACTTCTAGAAGTGCTTGGCTGATTTTGATCAAGTTCAGGTTCTACATTATTTCCCATAATTTGGTCAGAATTTTTTTTTTGTGTAAGATTGTTCTACATAACCTTCTGCGATATTGGTTGATTTCCAACCGCCATGCTGTTTTAGAGCTAAAATATCCCCACCAGCGTTTACTAACAGAGTTGCTGAAGTTCTTCTGAAACTGTGCCCTGTGTAATGTTCGGCATTTGGAAGATTGAGATATTGTGCAATTTTTTGTGGTATTTTGGATATACTATTCTTGCCAACCACTTGATTTATACATTTGCCTGCTTTAAAGCATACCAACAATCGTTTATGCTCAGTTTTAGGACGTAGACAGATATACTTTTTAACGATTTGAACAAAATTTGGGCCGTTACCTGTTGTAGTATTGATAACGAAAGTTCGTTGTTTATACGTTTTTGAAGTGGGGATATTTATGACTAAAAGATTGTCTTTGTCTTCAATATCATCCATAGTCATTTTAATAAGCTCATCACATCCTCATGCTCCAGAAATTCCAATAACAAGGACTACCTATGAATATTTTATATCAAAAATTAAATTATTTGCATGGGATTTCATTTCTTACCTTCATTAATGAAAAAACATCATCGGGGGCTTCCATTAAGAATGTATTTATTTCTTCTCTTGTAAAAGTTTTAGCTTTATTTGGTTTGTATCCGGCATTTTGACGTTTTAGAAATGCAATCAACTTTGGATATTTAATATCGACATTGTCCTTCATTTGTATCATTGTGCGTAGCATTGAATATTTAGACCAAAGTGTTGAAGCTTTTAATGATTTTCCTTGTTGTGAAAAATATGCCAGTAAAACATTCTCTGAATATTTATGTATCTTGTTGTCTTCAGCCCATTATTGCTTATATTGTGCATATTGTTTTTCATACCTGTCTTTAGATTTTTGTGGTAGTAAGGTTAATGACGCTATGTTGGCTTGTTCCTTAATATTAGGTGGTGTATTTGGAAATTCAAAATCACTTGAATCGCTCTCCATTTTTCAAAAATTCAACTAAATGAGATTTTTCAAGTAAAAAATATTCCGAACATTCCGCTGGATCCGAAGAATTTGCTGCGAGAACTCTCAAAGAGAGAAATCTGACTGGAATATTTCCAAACCTGGAAATAGCATTAAGACTGTTCATATCTAAAGCAGTCACTAACTGTTCAGGAAGAAGATCTTTCTCTAAATTCAAGAGAGTTAACAATTATTAAGGTCGAAGTTATTGGATTCCAAACTGAGTGACTTAGCATTAATGACAATAGAATCAGACCTGCTCAAGAATTCAGAAGTAACAGAAATAATAGCAGTATTCTCTGCAAATAAATCGAGAGAAAAAAATTTAATTGAATGTTATACTTTTGTACCTGACTTTTGTTTTGTTGTTTTTTTTTTCTTTTCTGAAAACCAATTTCATTTCTGTTAGTTGTTGGACAATAATTTGTTGATGTTGTTGCACTATTTTTTAGTGTTTGATATAATTTTAAATAAAATATGTGTCGTTTAGAAAATTTTCATCACATATACAGGGTGATTCAGGTGTTGAGGCACAAACTAAAATGGGAGATAGATCTCATCATTTTAATCAAGAAAGTTAATATAAACATTAGTCCGATCTCGTTTAGTAGCGGAGTTACAAGGGGGTCAAAGTTAAATTATTTTTTTCTATTGATTGAAATATCTCGCTTACCTTTCAAGATATCGCTCTGAAATTTGGTGTGGTCAATACTTTCTAGAAGATTATCATTTCAAGCCATTTGAAGATTTTTAAAATCTACAGGGTGATACATTTTTGGGGGTAGAGACTTCTTTATCCACCCCAAACTTTTTCGTAATACACCTCTGGCATCTTTCAGTGATCAAATTGTGTGGATCGTTCAATTTAGAGGCTTTTTTGTTCTTTCATTTTTTTCGAGAAAAGAACCGTTTTTGAGATAAATAAGCATAAACGTTCTAAAACATGTTAATTTTGCTTATGTTTCGCTAATATTCTATTTTCGTTGAAAGTGCAATGAAATGTACTCACTAAAATTGCAATCACGAGTCCAATCTGGATCAGTAACGGGGATACAGAGGGTAGAAAGTCTAGGTTTTTTTTTCAGATGAATAAAATTTAAGCGAAACATAGGCAAAATTAACATGTTTTAGAACGTATATGCTTATTTATCTCAAAAACGGTTCGTTTCTCGAAAAAAGTTGAAGACCAAAAAAAGCTTCTGAATTGAACGATCCACACAATTTGATCACTGAAAGATGCCAGAGGCGTACTACGGAAAAGTTTGGGGGGAATAAGGAAGCCTCTCTCCCCAAAAACGTATCATCCTGTAGATTTTGAAAATCTTTAAATGGCTTGAAATGATGATCTTCTAGGAAGTATTGACCACACCGAATTTCAAAATAATATCTCAAAAAGTAAGCGAGATATTTCAAATAATAGAAAAAAATAATTAAGCTTTGACCCCCTGTAGCTTCGCTATTGAACGAGATCGGACTAATGTTTATATAAACTTTTTTGATTAAAATGATGTAATCTATCTTCCATTTCAGTTTTTGCCTTAAAACCTGAATCACCCTGTCTACTGAATCAAACATTGAGCAGGGGAGCGCGAAAATATGCATGGGCTTTGGGCGCCTTCAAATGTTAATCCGCCCCTGATTACACACGTTTTCTAAGACATATTTTTATTGTCGCACTACTTTTTTTGGAGGACAACGCGTGTTAAGACTTTACCAACAAGAATGCCGATTGTTTTTCATTCTTCCTTTTCATTACTTGAATCGACAAAATGGAAATGGAATAGTTTTTTTTTCGAATTCTTGGAATCCAAGGGTTATGACAACCCATATATCTAAATTAATATTCAAATGAAATCCCTGACATTTCCTAAATAGCAATCATTATTTGTGCAAATTGTTGATGATAACGATTTGATATATACACCTTGCAATCGTTACAAAAAATCCATCGAAGAAAGAATATGGGTGTAAAAGTAGTGATTTTCGTTTTATCGTTATGTATTTTCGAAAGCATAGAGAAAAAGAATAAGATCCATTCGAGGGTAGCAGTGAGTACTTTTCAAGAAATCAAATACATTTAATCGTCAATGTCATTTATTTCATCTATCATGACTAAATGTAGTAGTAGCAAAAATATGGATTTTTTTATAGGCAATCAAAAAGACGAAGTGAGTCTTTGTCATGTATTATGCAGAATAGTGCACACATAATCATTTTTCCTATGATAATTTTCATCGTTTTCGAGCAATATTGTCATAAAAAATGGTTTTTCTCCAAACTTTTACTGCCTAGGCAGAAAAAGTTTGTTGCTATGCAACGTCCCAAGTAATTTGGATAAAATTGGTAATCATAATTGACAAAAACTTTGGGTGAACAAAAAATGATGGATTATTTGGACTTTGCGTGAAATTGAAAAGAATTTGGAGAAAACATTATATGTTTCACATGGCACGCCTAGGCTATGAAACAACATCCGTGGCATTAAATCTTGTACTTTTTTGCCTAGTAAAACAAATAACTATTTTTTCCATAATTTCTTCAAATTCATTCTTGTTAATTCCGATGACACTTGGTGGTTCGCCAGTTTCTTTTGGTGTGATTAGATCAGAAACAATGATTCCAGTTAAATTATGATGAATCAACGTTACTGTTTTTTCTTCAAACTATTGAGAATACAACATTCACTTTTGCCACTTTTGTATCTCGCTTAGTATTTGAGGAAACGATAAAATTTCAATGTTAGTGCTCTCAAGGACACCTACTGAAATTACTCAATGAACTCAATAAACAAGTTTCATTCCCAAAAAGTTGAGACTTTGTCAGTAACCAGTAAAACTGGATTCTGCTACCATGAAAGCTTATATAGGAGGATCATAAAAAATAATTAATATACTTCCAACTTCAACATCTTGTATCTCAAAAGCGAAGCAAATCAATTCATGATTATTCACAAGGAAACACCTACTAAATTGTTTTGCACATATTCTCTGAATACACAAATTTTTGTTCCATCTTCAGAGAGATTATATAACGTATAGGTATGTAAAAAAATCCATACTCATATAACTACACTGCTTTGTCTTGAATACAACACTCTGTATTATCGTATTCTCGAAATGTGTTCACATATTTGTAGAGATGTGTAGAATAAAATCGAATGTGTGTTTTATAGGTACTCCCCATTCTAACGCATGAAATAATTACACTGAGTGTTACTCATGGATATGGTTAAATGAATGCAATATTTCAGATTCGGCATGCTAAATATGTGTGAATTATCTGATATTTTCAATGTGAACTCATTTCATTTTCATTGAATAATTATTGCCTGCATTCTCATACCTGTGGAACAATAAATACCTAGCATCAGGTCCGTACTTTCTATTTTTCAGAACACCTATAATTTATGTAATTTCATCAATGAACGTTTTCGAAATATCGACTCTCAAGAATAAAAACCATGTATCTCTTCATTTTCTAAAAATGTATTCATTACACAAACTTGATGTACATCCCATTTTGGGTGAGACAGCTAGCGGTTGTTGTTGAAGATAGGACATCGCGTTTTTTATCGTTCCTCTTCTACTTTTTTGTGAAACTCAAGATGGCCCAATAAAATTTTGCATTACTGTTTCCGTTCATTAGATACAGGTCAATTTTGAAAATGTATACTTTTTTAACCCCCTCTATATCTACGAAGTTTCTCAGCAAAATTTTCAAATGAAATTCTCATTCCAAAGAGTAATTTAACGCAGAATCAATTTTCTTTTTTCGGGGTAATAACCGCGAAATACCTGGCTGTCTCACTCAAAATGGGACATTCGTATATCTCCAATAGTATTCAATAGCTCGTTTGTTGAAAATTACTCCTTCAAATTCAGCTCAACAAATAAACCTCGTACTTATATCATGTGAAAAAAAATTATTTCTTTATTTAAAATCAGAAAGTCGGTGCCGACTTTTGGCACTCCCTGTATAACTGAAGGACTAATGATATTGGTGAGGTAGATTACAAAAGATTGATGATACACTGGCATATACACATTTCCAAGTTTCTAATCCAACTGCAAGTTAGAAAACTTGTAATTATTGAAGTTTATTCTTATTAATGAATGAACTTCTATTCAGTGTGAAAGACTATATTTGTAAAACGTTGAACAAGAAAATTACTGACAGTTTTTTATATCTCTATTCTGACAAATCTAACTTAACGTCAATCAGCAGAGTTCATCTACGAGTGTTAGGAATAAACTTGTTTTAACGATTCAACTTGAAAAGAACAATACTTCAACACTTTCCCTTGTTCATTCTTGTTGAATTTTCAAACTAATTCGTAATATTAAAAACAATCTTCATAAACATTTTCAATGTTTCACATAAGGCCCATCTTCACACATAAGATCTTGAGGCGTATTCTTGTTAATGCTTTTGTCATGATGTCTGCTACTTGATGTTCTGTAGAAATTTGCTGAACGCCAAGTTTTCCTTCTGCCACTTTCTCTCGAATGAAAAAATGTTTCATGGATATGTGCTTTGTTCTGCGGTGAAACTCTGGGTTTTGAGCCAGTCTCACTGCTGCGGAGTTGTCAACTTGGATTATGGGGACATCTTTTAGTTCTATGATTCCTCTGAATAGCCTGTCCAACCAAATTGCTTCTTTGGCTCCCTCGCTTGCTGCAATTATTTCTGCTTCAGTTGTTGAGGTTGCCACAACTGATTGTCGTTGGCTCAGCCAAGATATTGCTCCTCCTGAATACTTCACGACGACTCCAGAAGTTGAACGGCCTGTTTTCACACATCCTCCAAAATCTGCATCGCTATAGACTTCTAAGATGCCTACATCTGTGTTTGTGCAATACATTATTCCAAGGTCTAGGGTCCCTGCAATGTATCTAAAAACTCTCTTGACCCGTATAATGTCCTCTTCATTTGGGTTATCGAGAGATCTTGAAATAAATCCAACACTATATGCAAGATCAGGTCTCGTACCAAGCATCAGATACATTATCGCTCCAACAGCCTGTCTGTAAGGAAATTTCGGTGCCTTGACAACTTTCCCTGTTGTAGAAATTTCTGCACACTTGAGCATTGGTGTAGAAACTGCTTTGCATTCTGAAAAATTGAACCTTTCTAGAATTTTCTTTGCATATGACTCCTGACAAATTCTGATAAACTCTTGTTTTTGTTCAATTTCAAGTCCCAAAAAATAATCGGCTTTCTTCGAAATAATTTTGAACTCTGATTTCAATTCTTCAATGAACTTTTCCAATTCTCGCAGGTCTGTCGCAGCTAGAAGTCCATCATCCACATATATCACAAGAATGAGTTTTCGACTATTTCTATCTCGAATGTACAAGCATGGATCAGCATCACTGGCCTTGAATCCATGTTGTTGAAGAAAGACTCCAAGACGCTTATTCCAGCATCTAGGTGCTTGCTTGAGCCCGTAGAGGCTCCTCTTTAGTTGGCATACCTTGCTGGTTCCGTCTTCATATCCTTGTGGCTGTTTCATAAATATGGTTTCTTCAAGTTCTCCATAGAGAAACGCTGTTGATACATCGAACTGTACCAAATGCATCTTTTCACTTGCTGAGATACTTAGAATTGAACGAATTGTTCCCATCTTAGCAACTGGACTGAAAGTTTCTCGGTAATCAGTTCCGTGACGCTGACTGAATCCTTTGACGACTAGTCTACCTTTGTACTTATTGATACTGCCGTCGGGGTTTCTTTTGAGTCGAAAGACCCATTTGCATGGAATTGCCTTCGCACCTGGTGGTAGATCTGTCAAAATCCAGGTCTTATTCTCATTCAATGAGGCAATTTCACGATCCATGGCTTTCTTCCACTCTGCTGAATCCTCACTCTCTAAGGCATCTTCAATAGTCTCAGGATCATCTGTCACTTGATTTATAAACTCTTCCGCTATCATGATGTAATTTTCTAGATGTTTAGGCTTATTCAAAATCGATCGATCTCTCAAAATTCTTCCGGATCTCTGTTGAAAATCGCATTCATTCTCGACTAATTCCTCATCATCATGTTCTTCTCCTTCGATGTCTATCTGGTCATCAGTATCATGCATTGGTAGCTTGACTTCATGATCACATTCTTCCAATTTTTCTTGGAATCGAACGTCCCTCGAAAGGATTACTTTGTGGTTGGTAGGAATATAAATCCTGTAACGCTCATCAACATCATATCCGACAAGGATTCCTTCCACTGCTTTCCTGTCCATCTTTTTCCTTCTCTGAGCTGGAATGTGGACGAAACAGGTAGATCCAATAATCCGCATATGTTTGATTCTAGGTTTCTTTCCCATCCACAGTTCATAGGGACTGACTCCTACTTCTGACGACTTTCCTGTTCTATTCAGGATGTAAATGGCTGTAGTCACTAGCTCTGCCCATATCGCATCTGGAAACTCAATTTCACAATTGGAGTATTTGAGAGTCCTTGCCATTTCTACTATGGTGCGATTATCACGCTCACTGCCGCCATTTTGCTGTGGCGTATATGGCGCTGTCAGTCTCTGCATGATTCCGCTCTCAGCAAGAATGTTTTTAACATCTTCACAATCGAATTCCCCTCCATTGTCACTAAGTAGCTCACGAATGTTGTGCCCTAGTGTCTTTGCATATGATAAATACTGTTTCAATACAATTTTAACATTTGACTTATGCTCAATTATGAAACCATAACGATACTTCGTGTAACTGTCTTTAAACACTACTAAATATCGCTTTTTACTGAAGGATTCGCAAAATGGCCCTACAACATCAGTCGAAACTAGTTCTCCTGGTTTCGTTGATTTCATCCTAGTGCCAAAAGGTAAACGGTGTGATTTGCCAAACATACAGGGTTCACAAATGTCCCTTACAATCTTCACGTTGATACCCAATTCTCTTTTGAGCATATCTCTCACGTGTCGTTTGTCTTGGTGACCCCATCTCTCGTGATAAAGCTGCAGTGTCGAGTGTTCTGTTTCAATTGTATTGACCCTCTCTACTTTCTCAGGTATCACTGGTTCAATGGTTGCCCTGTACAGGGTTCCTCCAACTTGACGACTCCCACATAATACCGTTTTTCCATTAACCTCCAGCCAGCATTCAGTCGCTGTAGACTGGAATTTGCTGCTTTCATTCTTGTCTTGAGCTGCTAAGACTGAGAATAAATTTTTCGAAATTTTCGGAACATACCATACATCATTCAGAGTCATTCTTAGTGTATTTTCTCCAGTGAAAGATAAAATCTCTATAGTTCCTTTTCCAATAGCTTTGAGAGCTTCTTTCCCAGCGGCTTTGATGACACAGGAACTTTGAAACTCTTGGAAATTAACAAACTGGTCCGGACAATTCGTTACGTGCTTTGTGGCTCCGTTGTCAATCCACCATCCTGTTGAACTTGTCTCCACTTGAAGAATATCTTCACTAATAGAACATAGGGCTACATCAGAATCCAGTACATTGCTCTGAACAGCTTTTTCCTGTGAGGAAACGTTCTTTCGTGGAGGCTTTCCGTCTGCAATCCACTGCGAACATGTAATGATCCAATGCCCTTTCTTTTTGCAATAATTGCAAGTATCATTTGCTCTTGACCTGTGATGTGGCTTTGATTTTCCATTTTTCACGAATAATGCATCCTCTTTGATGACACTATCTGTTACTTTTCTAAAATTTCTTTCATACATACACAACTGGGTGATTAACTCCTCTACAGTCTTTTCATCACTTTTCGACAATAACATCCAACTGGATCTGAAATTCTCGAAATCAACTGGTAGTATATGCAAAACTTTGCATACTAGGATTAAATCCGGTAGTGCATTTTCATTCTTCGATTTTAAACCGTTGTTGAGCTCATTCCAGAGGCTTCTGAGTTTTGCAACGTGGGTCGAAACATCCTGTCCATTGATCCAACTAAACGCAAAAAATTCTGTACATATTTTGAAGAGTTGATCTTTGGATGACGCTTCAAAATTCAATTTTAGAGCTTCCCATGCTTCATGCGCTGTGTCGTTATCCATTATCTTTTGATATACTGAGTCGGTTACTGAACTCGAAATCATTGATTTTGCATAACTATTTGCTTTACGGAATAAATCACTAGCCTTCTTATGCTCTTTGATTTGGTTTTCCGATGCATCTTCTGCCAAGGGCTCAGGTTTCACTAACCTTCCCTCTATAACATCCACGGCTCCTTCGTGGTAGTCTAACAAGTCACGTAATTTCCTCTTCCAAATTGGCCAATCTCCTTCTCCAGCCAAAGGTTTGATGTGCTTCGCCAACTCCATATTCTGAATGCTAAGACGACGAGACTTCACAATCAAAATTTACTTCAACGTGATTTACACAGGAAAAACGATTTCTTCCGCAGTCTTTCGCACACGCTATTTAGTTAGTACCAACTAGCGTAAACTGGGTCCATAACCTATTGAAGTTTATTCTTATTAATGAATGAACTTCTATTCAGTGTGAAGTTTTTTCTTAGACCCTGTATTACATTGGTATGAATGAAAAGTGAGCACTGATTCAAGGAAATCGTATAAAATTATACCAGGAACGTTTTTGAATGGCCAAAATATGTGGGATATTTAAGTGGGACACCCTGTACTTATACAGGGTGATTAATTAGGAATGAGAAATTTCTGAACAGATGGTAAGCACCAAAATATGGAGATTTGACAACATGCTTCATATGTTGCATTCAAGGGAAAATTGAATTATTATACAATGTTCCTTAGCTTTGGTCGTACATTTACTTTAAAATCTTTAAAAAATTGTAGGCGTTGTTAGTAATTATCATAAAATTGATTACTGTATGTTTTCCTTTGTCAATGTATTGAAATGTTATAAGTAGAAGAAGAATCTCTTCAAAATAACGCAAAAACCGTTATAGGTAGCCAATTTGAAGAAGATGACTTTTTTATGTACAATTGAACGGGCTTTCAGAATTTTCACTTATTTTGATCATCATTGAATGGACAAAGAAGATATTATGTAATTTACCGAAGTAACTGAGTGACACTAGGCCCCTCTATGAGCAATCACAAAATAAGTTGCAAATACGTATTCCTCACGTCACTACCATCAGATTTCATGTTCATGCTCTTAAAACTTACAAAGTTATCGAGAAGTATGGAAATAAAATCTCCCCCTCGAATACCCTGTATCTCCTGAACCAGCAACCTAATTATCAGGCATATTAGGCTAAATCTCAATATTTCAGTGTTAACCATCTGTAGTTCAGAGATTTCCCATGGTTAATGAAACACCCTGTATATTTTATTCAAGGATGAAAATGGTCCCATAGTGAATATTGAAGATGGCGCCATTCTTGGCAGAGTCGATAAAACTGTGGATCAAAACAAAACCTATCTCGCCTTTCAAGGTATACCCTACGCCAAACCACCAATAGGCGATCTGAGGTTCAGGGTAAGTTTTCGAGCATGCAACTTTGCCTTCTAACGATTTTTCTGCTAACCATCCGAATTTGATCATATCACGAACAGATAACGTTGAAACCTCTCCTATTCGTATACATAGGGTACCTTGGGCGAGACCTTGGGGTAATAAGGCCCGGCCGGCGAAAATACAGCCCACCCTTTTTTTCTTGGACATGAAGCGTCATATATCAACCAGTGGCCTAAGCTTATTGTTTCGCTTACTGTTGTTTAGGTAATCAGGCGCATTGATCTGCAAAAGATATCGGAATTTTCGCGGTATTGCATTTTCGAAGTGCGTTCGTTTCAGTGTTTGTTAGGTAAGACCGGTGAGTACATTTACAGCATTGAACTTTCTAGTTATAGATATAATTTCACCGTATAAGACCTAAATATTGTTTTCTGGTTTTTGATACATTACCTCAAATGTTTTTCCCTCTATTTCTTACCGAGCCATATTAACTCTAAAGGCGGAAATATGGCCCATATTTTTGAAATTTTTGGTGTTGTTTTATGTTATGAGTAGCCTTCATTCAGAATGTATTTTTGATGTTATTATTGGTTTATTAAGATTTTTGCAAAAAATTAGTAGCTTCAATCATATTAAATAATTCTTTTACGGGCAACATGGTTGAACGTGTGCCTTAATACACCAATGTACCTCATACCAGTTAGTATGTAAGATAAATCAAAAAAAAAAATGAAAACGAACCGCAATACATATTAAATAAACAAACCAACAACAAACAGAGTTTGTATGTAAACAGAAAGCAAGTGGATAGGAAATCACAAAAGTGGAGTAAAATTTCTGTAAATGATAAAGAGCTTTACCTACGGCCACTATAGAAAGTAGGCAAGAACACCAAACTTTTTTGATGTACTATACAGGGTGTCCGCTAAAAGGAGGTCAATCCATTAACCATATATACCTTGAACAAAAACAATATGAGTTTCTAAATACAATTTTTCCATTTTTGCTCTTCATATTCGATATACAGGGTGTCGAAGTTGGAAATTGAAAACTGTTTTTTTTTTAATTACTCGCGTATTTAATAAGATATTAATCTCAAAATTGGTACAATACTTCAGCCCAAAGAGTTACATCATGTGAGGAAAATAAAACAGAAAATAACTGTCAAAAATTCAAAATACTGGGGGTCAAGTACACATCATTTTTGAGTAATTTTTGTCTCTTGTAAAATTTTGTTGAAATTATTTGTTTTTAAGATAATTCAAAAAGTACTGATTATTGTTTGATGCCTAATGGGGCTTACGGTAATCTCATAATGTTTACATACTCCTGTTTATTTCGTCGAAATTGGAAGAGGGCGTAACTTCTTACGTACGAAAAGGTAATATGGAAATACCGGGTGCCAGAGTGAATGTATTGTAATAATCTTAAAAAAACAGTATAGAAATTCAACACGTCTAAATAAATTGCTCGATATGACCTCCAATTTTTGAATACACATGCGAGCCCTTTTAATTGAGGTGATCTGCTATTTCTTTCATCAAGTAGCTATTCAAATCATTGATATCATAATTTCACCTGAAATTTCCGAAAATATTTTCTTTAAATTTTTTCCGATTTTATTTTCCGTTTCCCGTATCTTAAAAACAAATAATTTTTTCGAAATTTTACAGGAGACAAAAAATACACAAAAATGATTGAACACTTGAAGAAAAATAGATAGGAAGTCATTAGCGCACGTACAAAAAAAATATGGGGGTAAGTGTGTACTTGACCTCCAGTATTCTGAATATTTGACAGTTATTTTCTGTTTTGTTCTCCTCACACGATGTAACCCTTCCTGCTGATGTAATGTACCAATTTTGAGATTAATATCTTATTAAGTATGTGAGTAATGAAAAAAAAAACAGTTTTCAATTTCCAACTTTGACACGCTGTATATCGAATATGAAGGGCTAAAATGAAAAATTGTATTGAGAAACTCATATTTTTTTGTTCAAGGAATATATAAAGTATAGTACTTAATGCGTGTTGTAAAGCAATTACGCACTCATGGAATTACGCACTTGCCGCTCCTCGGCTACGTACGTAACTTTTCCATTTGTGCGTAATAAGTATGCTTCTTACAACACATATTACGTAATATACTATACCGCTAATAAGCCTTCGTAGTTTTAGTTAGTAATAATTTCCATGTTAGTTTTTCGCGTTGAATATAACTTGGAAATTGGAACTTTCTTGTTGACTCATTTATTTGATTTATTATAGCCACCAGTACCAAATGACAAATGGAATGGTACCTTGAATGCCACTCGAGAAGGATCATCATGTGTGCAAGGTATTCTACCTGTCACAGGATCTGAAGATTGTCTCTTCATCAACGTTTATACCACTAATGTGAGTTTTTATGCCTGCAGAACACCTAACTATAGCAGATATTATTATAGAAGATACGAAATCGAAAGCTTTGACGCCGTCTCTGAAGTACGATTGTACGAAGGCCCAACTTTGAATAATACCACCGTATACACGGAGAAATATCAAGTTCATACATCACCCTTTTTCTGTGACGGAAAAAAAGTTTGACAGGTTATGAAATGTCACTTTTGCACTGTTCATGGGTTGTGTTGTGTCAGTTCCGGAAAATAAGCCAATAACACCGTCTCGGAGAAAGAACTGAAAGTCCTTTTATTCTTCCATTCCACTTCGCGGTTACGTACATTACCTAACAACCACTGTACATTTTTCAAGTGTGGTTTTTCGCAACTTGAGCATGAAATTATGAAACTTTGAAGCCTCTTGCATAAAAAAGTTCCTCTTGTTTAACTTCGATAAGAAGCACCGTTCTCGAGTAAAATCGATTTGAAAATTACTTCAAATGTCATAAAAATTCATAATAAAATTAGAAAAATTCAAAATTTGAGGAAGGCTATGCACAACCAGAATGTTTGGGAAAGAACAATCAAGACAGGTGACATGAAAATTCATGAAATAAGTGAAAGAAGCATTGTAAATTTATGTAATTTACGGGAAATTACTTATTAAATTTATCTGAGAGACATTTTTTTCACTCAAATAATTGTTCTTTGATTTATGGAAAGAATACTTATTAAATTTATCTGAGCGACATTTTTTCACTTGAGTAATTGTTCAAAGTGGCTTCCATTTTGTTGAATGCATAGTCAGGCCCGACGACTCATAGCTTGAGAAGCACGCAAAATTTGAAATTGGTTTAATGTGATTTCATTTGCAGCCTCATTCATTCTCTGCAGGAGCTCCTCTCGCATGTTCACTTCAGTGGTGTACACCGGCAAATTCAAATTCCTTCAAAAATGAAAGTCCAGTGGGTTCAGGTCGGCTGATCGGGGTGACCAAGCTATAGGTCCATTACGACCGATCCACCGATTAAGGACTTACAATTCGCGCAAAATGAGCTGGCGCCCCATCATACTGATACCACATCATCTTTCGCGAATGGGGAAGACCACTGTTTTTTTGAAACGACATTATCGTGAACTCTATACTGAAAAACTACCAGTGAATTAATTTTGAATTTTTTCATTCATGCTAAGACGATGAAAAAAATAAATTAGTATATGTCCATTTCAAAACACACAATTCCTGCGCCATTTGAAATTTCATCAATTCATTGGTGTGACTGGTGCGACGTCTTAGTCCCAACACGCCTATTGTCCTTGAACTGACCAATTACACTGCAACACTGCAGAATGACGAGGTATCAGAGAGAGATAGCTACAGTTCGGGACTAATACGTCACGACTACACCATCATATTTGGCTGTTTGAAATATCGAACGAAATATGCTGATTTCAAAACGATATAGATTCGATTCCCTTCAACTTTAACTCATAATATTGATTGTACATAAAATGTAGAGCATGATTCGTCGATTGAAAGAGGTTTGCACGGATTTCTTCTCTCAGTGGTCTTCCCCATTCAAGGAAACATCTTCCAATAATTCACCGAGATTATTTTGGAGGAAGTTCAAGTAACCTTGGCATCGCTATATAGCGTTTTGAAATCAGCCAGACATGAAGGTCGAGCCGTGACGTATTAGTCCCGAACTGTAGGTATCTCTCTCTGATACCCTGTCATTCTGCAGTGTGATAGGTCAACCGAAGGACAATAGGCGCGTTGGGACTAATACGTCACACCAGTCACACCAATGAATGGGGAAGACCACTGAGAGAAGAAATCCGTGCAAACCTCTTTCAATCGACGAATCATGATTAACGTTTGATGTACAATTAATATTATGAGTTGAAGTTGAAGGGAATCGAATCTATATCGTTTTGAAATCAACATATTTCATTCGATATTTCAAACAGCCAAATATGATGGTGGAGTCGTGACGTATTAGTCCCGAACTCTAGCTATCTCTCTCTGATACCTCGTCATTCTGCAGTGTGATTGGTCAGTTCAAGGACAATAGGCGTGTTGGGAATAAGACGTCGCACTAGTCACACCAATGAATTGACAAAATTTCATGGCGCAAAAATTGTGTGTTTTGAAATGGACATTCATTCTTATTCATTATTTTCATCGTCTTAGCATGAATGACAAAATTCAAAATTAATTCGCTGGTAGTTTTTCAGTACAGAGTTCACGATAATGTCATTTTAATAAATCAGTGGTCTCCCCCATTGACACAATTTAAAATGGCGCAGGAAGTGTCTGTCTGGAAATAAACATATTTATATTTTTTTTACTGTCCTATAGTATGAATGAAAAAATTTAAAATTATATTTACTGGTATGGTTTTTTGCTATAGAGCTCACGATGATGATGTTTCAAAAAATCAATTCAAGAGAAACCTTTCAAAAACCCGTGAATTCTCCACAGCTCACCGGAAGCAGACCAGTGATGGCATGGATACATGGTGGAGCCTTCCTATTCGGGAACTCCTCCTACCAAAAATTCGGTCCAGACTACATCCTGGACGAAGACATTGTCCACGTGCAGTTCAACTACCGGCTCGGCGTGTTCGGATTCCTCAGCACCATGGACGAGGCCTGTCCAGGCAACAACGGCCTCAAGGACCAGTGCTTGGCCTTGAAGTGGGTCAAAAAGAATATCCGCCATTTTGGAGGCGATCCGGACAAGGTCACCCTGTATGGCGAGAGCGCAGGATCGGCCTCCGTGTCATACCAACTTCAGTCCGCATGCGCGAAAGGTAGGTTAGGTTAGGCGAGGTTGGTAATAATGATTAATACAGGGTGTCCGGAAAGTATGCGCAAAAAATCAAAGAGGTGGTGGTGCATGAGAAAACATGAAATTTATTTCATATACAGGGTGAGTCATGAGGAACTGTACATGCTCCTACTACGAATAGAGGCATCTGAGGGGAATACCAAATGACCATCAGAAAGTGTCTCCGCCTCTTCTAAAATAATCTATAGGGTGATTAATGAGATATGGCAAAAATTTCTTTCAATCATAACTTTCCAACAGTTCTTTCGATTCCTTTCATTTTTTCATGGATTATCATGCTGTCACTCAGCAATCAACTGACGTATTCAAAATCGTGAGAATCCAGGACCGGTCTTGAGAAATTCTGCCAATTTGGTCCATATAAAAAATTTCACCCTGTATGAGGTTTTAGTAAACTGTGATATGGAATTTCTGAAGTTGATGAACAGGCAACTAAAATGAAGTATTGAAAATTTTCCTCACAATTTCATTGAATTTCTTAAAAAATGATTAATTTAAACTACACACGAAACTTGGGCAATAAATGTATTAATTTGAAAATTAATACTTCGCAACGCATGAATTTCACGAATGAAAGTAGGGATAATATCATTCTCAATTCTTCAGCTCAACAATCAACATTCTTCTATTTCCAGGGTTGGATTCAGTAATTTTTTAGTAGAGAGTAATAATCACCAAAAATTACACCCTGTATATGGTTTTAGTAACCTGTGATATAGAATTGTCAAAGTTGATGAACTGGCAACCAAAATTAAGTTTTTCAAATTTTCCTCAGAGTTTCACAGAATTTCTTAGAGTACGATCAATTTTCACTACACGTGAAACTTTCGCAACAAATGTATTAATTTGAAAATGAATACTTCGCACCCCTAGAATTTCACGAATAGAAGCAAGAATAACATCATTTCCTATTCTTCAGTTCACTGAAAATCAACATTCATCTATATCCAGGGTTGGATTCAGTAAATTTTTTGTACATGGTAATAGTCACCAAAAATTGCACCCTGTATATGATTTTAATAAACTGTGACATGAAATGTTCGGAGTTGACAAACAAGAATCAGGAATAATTTTACCCTTACTTTTATTCGTGAAATTCATGCATTGCGAAGTATTAATTTTGAAATTGATACATTTGTTGCCCAAGTTTCGTGTGTAGTTTAAATTAATCATTTTCTAAGAAATTCAATGAAATTGTGTGAGGAAAATTTGAAATACTTCATTTTGGTTGCCTGTTCATCAACTTTAGAAATTCCATATCACAGTTTACTAAAACCTCATACAGAGTGAAATTTTTTATATGAACCAAATTGGCAGAATTTCTCATCAAGACCGGTCCTGGATTTTCACGATTCTGAATACGTCAGTTGATTGCCAAGTGACAGCATAATAATCCATGAAAAAATGAAAAGAATCGAAAGAACTGTTGGAAAGTTATGATTGAAAGAAGTTTTGGCCATATCCCTTAAATCACCCTATAGATCATTTTAGAAGAGGCGGAGACACTTTCTGATGGTCATTTGGTATTCCCCTCAGCTGCCTCTATTCGTAGTTGGAGCATGTACAGTTCCTCATGACTCACCCTGTATACGTGGGTCCGGAAATGCATAGTTTTCAAGATACATTGTGTTGAACTTTTTGAAAAAATCGGTTTTTCATGAATATCTCAAATATCTTTTCACTGATTTTCTTGAAATTTGGCAATGATATTGTTTGTCATGAGGGACTAATACAGCCCATAATTAAATTGGAATTGTGAAATCCAGTGAATTATCGGGTGGGGAGTTTTCTAAGTGACACGACATTTTTCGTAAACTGCTCGACAGAAAATTATTGACTAGTATACCTAAGGGTAAGATCAACCTCTCCTAGAAGGTTGAACCAAGAATGCTGAAACTAATCATTTCAAGTGTCTTCCTCTATAGATTATTCCTGATATATCTGGTTTTTGAGATGCCAGGTAATGTATTATTTTCGGTATATCTTATCAATTGATCAGTGAAGCTTACAGTTTTGAAGGTTTTTGAATACAAGCGACCAGTCGATACTAGAGTCCCTGTATATACCTTAGACAAGAGTCCGGACACAGCTATACTTCTGTCCTTTTCTGTTTTCAAAAATTGCATTGATGATTGAATAAAGGAATAAGACATATATATCGAGCTCTGTCTTTTCAATTTCCCTAGTATCAATGATTGTCAGAAACAATTTTGAGGGTTAGATTTTTTGTCAAACCGTTCATAGCCGTAGGTAGAAGTGAGAAATAGGGCTATTTTAACTTGAATAACTATTAGATCTTCAAATAATGAACAACAAGGTGTTCAAAATTCGAATCGATAATTTTCATAATCAATTCCTTAGATGACTATTGCAAATTTTCGTCATCAGATATTTCTTCATTTCATTAGATATAAGGAAGATAATTTAAGTGTTCTACGTGGTATCACATATAGCCAAGAAAATATAGTTTTTTTCTGTTAGGATATAAAAAAATAGAAGATATATAATTGTTTCAATATAATTTTCTCCGATTCTCCCAATTTAATAACACTCAGCTGAAATAAAAGTGGACTAATGACATAGCACATTGCAATTCCTCTTAATCTTCAGTTTTGATTTCAAACTTTCAATTTCATCCGCATCATCTCATTCTCATTGTCTTTCTCTGCCATCGTATCATTCAGTAATTCCCAATTCGATGACGACGGAACTCTTTTTTGAACGTTCTCTATTTTATAAATTGACGGCACAGCAGACTCTTTCAATTTGAAATCCCTCAGCTTGAAAGAATCTCTATCAGAATGGGCCTAAATTTAATCTTCTTGTACTGTTTTTACAAGTAAATTTGAATATTTGCCTCACATATTGCGGGTTTCTTGAAATTAATTTTCCATTCTGGACGTAGTTTCATTGCATTCTTCCATGACATTATCCATAAAGAATCATTCGGAAAATTGAATAACTTGAATCCCTTTTCTAATGAATTATCGCAATAATGTACGCAGCAGGACATTGAAATAATTTGAAATGCTAAATTTTTGCGGTCATAAAAAAAGCGGGTGGGACGACTATAGTGTTTCGTCACATTGTCAGGTGGGCAAACCAAATGAAACAAAATATTAAAAACCCCAACGGCTGTCAGTTTTGTGTCCGGACTCTTGTCTAAGGTATATACAGGGGCTCTAGTCGATACCATAATTCTTATTTGTCATTGTGATTAGTCATGTGACCCTAACGACGAGTCGATCAAGCCGGTCGACAACCAAAAACTCTACCTTATGAGGAGCAGATTTCAAAAATGGAATATTACACGGGGTGTTCCATTTAAAGAAATAATTCAAGACAGCGCACAGCTTAGCGCATATTAAAAAGTCGAGCTGTCAATTTTCCATGAAGGAGAAGGCTTCCATTTTTTATTCGAGTTCATGAAATTTTCTTCCGATATATCAGGTGGATCAAAAATTCAAAAGGGGGACCAATTTTAGACGGACACTGTTACGCATCATCAAAATCCATGTCAAAACTATACCGGAATAAAGTCAGGTGCACCTTCTGATACTGTAACACTCTAGTAGTTATCACGCCGAGCAACGTGTACCGACTAGCCAATCAGACGCTAGCATTTGGTTGGAGACCACGCCCACCTAGACGTCACGGAACACCACTGAAATGTCAGGGAAAATCGCGGAAATGTAACTGAAACGTCACGCAACACCACGTCACATTTCCGTGGTGTTCCGTGATATTTCCGTGGTGTTCCGTGATATTTCCGTGGTGTTCCGTGACGTTTCAGTGGTGTTTTGTGACGTTTTGGTGGGCCTGGTCTCCAACCAAGGGCTGGCCTCTGATTGACTAGTCGGGTCACGTGGTTTGGAGAAAGGTGGAGGGGAGGGGATGGGCTATAGTGGCGGGATAACTACTCACCCTATACTTATAGGTGATATTTTCCAGGTCTATTTCGCGCAGCTATCATGGAAAGTGGATCTTCCTTATGTTTGTGGGCCCTTACCCGTGATCCCAGAGCTACAGCTTTCAAAATTGGTGAATCATTGAAGTTAAACACCAGCGATTCTAATCTAATGGTGGAAGGACTAAGAATGATCAACGCGACCATCCTTCAACAAGCTTCCCTCATTTTATCAACAGGGGTCAGTCTTTAATAATATCAATCTCCAATCAAAATGTACCGGGTGACACATTATAGAGTACGCACCAACTTGTGACCTTATAACTGTTTTATTTTCAACAGTAGAAAAAAGAAAACAGCCCAACAGTCGACTTTTTTTCTTCTGAGTTCGCTCAATTATGAATGATCATGGGCTATTAGGCTATGTCAATGAACGAATTGAATGGATATAGGTAGCGTAATAGCGAAAATACATATACAGTGTGTCCCAAATTCGATCCTCCCCATTGGTATCTCAGTAACTATGAGAGATAGAAAAACGCTCAAACTATCAAAGTTGTAGCAAATTTAATGTTGAATCAGAATCTATCAAGAAATCCAGGCTAGCTTCAGTCATTCTTGAGTTACTTGAGGAAAAATAGAATCTTGTATTTTTGTTTTTCTCGAATATCTCGGAAACTATTGATTTTATGAAAAAATGATTTCAACATTGTCATAGCACTTTTTGGTATTCTTTTCAATGATTCCGTCAGTTTTCCATCAAAATATCAAATTTCTGAAATATCAGGCTATGCGCATAACTCTCTATAAACAATAACGATTATGTGTTCTGGCACAACTTTCATAGTGTAGGCTTGGAGCGAAGTGACATTTCTGCAAACGTTGAGAGAAAATACAAGTTAATTATTTCGGGGCAGACAATGCCGTTCACAAAAACCAGTGACAGTACAAGGGTTAAGACCTGGTGATAATGAACGTCGATTCGAGTTTTGTCATTGGTTCGTCAACCAGTGTCGAAGAATCGATATCGATATCTCGATAATCAATTTGGTGCTAAATTAATTACTAGTCACGGACCTGCAAGGTCGCCTGATTGTACGCCTCTCGATTTTTACCCGTGGGTCTACGCCAAAAATAAAATTTATGAAGAGCCAATTCAAGATATTGATGATCTACGAGAGAACGATGGACACATCCCAGCACATCAACAGAGTTCATCTGAGAAAAGCAGCGAATATTAAAACGTATCGAGAACAATGGGGGCCATTTCGAGCAGTTCAATTAATTTTTTTCAGTATTTGTATTATCCACCTGTTGAGTTATGCAAGAACATAGAACACAGATTCCATAATCTAAGGTGAAAGTCATGGTGGAATGAAGTAGTAACTAATAACACAACATAATGAGTTGTCATGGAGATAACTTCGATATTATTCATTAGTTACAGAATTCATAGCCTACTTGACATAAAAACAAAAATTGGAAATCAGTACCCCAAATAAAATGGAACTGTGATTGTGATACATCACTAGAAAGGTAATTTTATGCTGATTTCAAATCTGTTGAAATCCAAAATTGAAGTTGTATGTGATATCTCAGAAATTTGACATTTTGATGGAAAACTGACAAAACCATTGTAAAAAACACCACAAAAAGTGCTATAACAATGTTAAACCCATTTTTTCATAAAATCAATAGTTTCCGAGAATACAAGATTTCAGTTTTTCCCAAATAACTCAAGAATGACTAAAGTTAGCCCAGATTTCTCAATCGAATCTGATTCTACATTAAATTTACTACAACTTTGCCAATTTAACCGTTTCTCTATCTCTCATAGTTACTGAGATCCCAACGGTGAGGATCGAATTTGGGACACACTGTATTATGTATCGGGTGGCCACAAAAAAAAGTTCATTTTCCTCGTGGTTCCATCATTTTTGAACCAAATTTCAATTTCTTGAGGTCATTTTGTAGCTTAAGGGTGAAAGTATACAGTGCATTATTTGAAAATTCCATGATTTGTTAAAAAAAATGGTGGAGTAACCCAAAATTTTGTGATTTATAGAAAACGCATGCGAATATAGGAATATGCTATTTTTTCATCATTGGTTTTTACAGAGAATGAGCACTCGAACATCAGAATCGAACAAATTGTCCAGGGGATTGAGTACTTTTCAGCAATGTTATAGAGTAAATGTGCTGAAAAACGAATCTCGACTATTTGTTCGATTCAGATGATCGAGTGCTCTTTTTTTTCAAACAATGAACTAGAATTGCATTGGTTCTGAGTGAGAAAATTAATATTTCCTCATTCGCCAGCGGTTTTAGTAAATCACAAATGTTAGACCTTTTTTTTCCCATTATGAAATTTTCGAATGTTCCACTGTGTAATACAGTTTTCTATCTTTGAAATGGCTTATTTTTTTCATCGAGGTGGTTGAAATCGTTTATGGACACCATATGGGTCCAATCCCCCATATGATAGTGTGGGAGTCCCCTGACTCCAGGTATACCCACTAAACACCCCGTTTGTAGGCTCGCCTGACCGAAGTCTCCGACGACACTTAAGCCTAGTTGCCCATTGTATCTTACCTACATGCCGTTATCAATTCTACCATATACGACTCATGGTGCTTATTAAGGGCCACTTCAATATGAAAGACCCTTTTCGTTCAGGTTCCTGAAGAATACTCTTCCGGTCCCTGGTCTCGTCTACGAAGAAGGCCAAAAGTTTTCCTTCTCCTACGAGTGACGGGGGAAGGGGTTGGTCCAGCCCTGTGATGCTCCCAGCACAGGGCTAAGGCAACTTACTCTGAGACTCCATTTCCCAGAGGCCCCGTTAGCGACACCATACCTCGGTGCCATTCATCCATCACCACGGGTTCCCACAGCTTGGGTTAGGTTGCCAGAGCCTCGTTGACCAGTCCTCGGCCACCTAGACAGACATCAGCAAATCGCCCCATCCCTGCCACAGATGTCCACAAATTGTCCCATCTGGCCCGGATATAGCAAAGATGGTCCCAAAATGCTTCATCCGTCGAGCGGCCGCGGTCTGTCCTCCCCACACCACTTGATGGTGAGGTAGGGCTTGAAGGGGAGGAGGAAAAGAGAAGTTGGTCAAGAAAGGCCGATAGATAGATTGAAAAAGAAATAGAGAAGAGGATATCACCCAAGACAAGTTGAAGTATGGTGAATATCCGTCTGGGGTACCTCGGGTTCACCATTCCCGTACTCACAAGTTGTGAGTCCCTGAGGGGTTGAAATGGCTTAGAGAAATCCGAAATCGATTGAAATTTGATGCAGCGAGAAGCAAAATGATAATACTCGTTATCACGAGATTACCACATTCACTCCATATCAAACTGCGAAAAAGTGAGTGTATTTCTTGGACTATTTATTCGATTTCGATGTTCCAGTATTCATTCTCTTCAGAAATGAATGGTCTGAAATAACATCGGTACAGGTTGGAACAATTTCAATTTTCTTATTCGCCAGCGGTTTTTGTAAATCACAAATGTATGAGATACTCCACCATTTTGTTTTTTCAATTATGGATTCTTCAGATATTGCACTGTATACCCATAGTTCGTATAAGCTACAAAATGACGTCAAGAAATTGAAGTGCAGATTACCGCACAGGAAAGTGTCATTTTCCATTCACTATGCTCAGGATAGCGATTGACCCAGGTGCCGTTCGATAACTCTTGGACATAGTTCTTTAGCATATTTCGACAAAATATTCATAAAAGCTATTTTTCATGAAAAATACCTGAAAAATCACCCCAAAAATTGTTCACCAATCTCGAAAAACACCACAGAATTTGATTATACTTCTCTCTGATTTCTGGGTGCACCAATGTATTGAGTATTAAGAAGCAAAACTTGATTTTAGGATTTGGTTGCAGACCCTTTAGCGGGTTTACAGTTCAGCCCTGTCATCGAACCTCATCACGAAGGGGCTTTTTTCTACAATTACAGTGACCTGTTATTATCAGAGGGTCAATTCCATCGTGTACCAACCATAATTGGAATGAATTCAAATGAAGGTGCTGTAGCAGGAGATATTCCAGGTAAAACAACATCAACATATCCAGAGTGTCCCAGAATGAAGATAACAAAAAACGGTCCTATCAACAGTTGTCCAAAAATTCTTCCTAACGGCGTTAGAGCCCTTTGGAGGTAGGTCCTTAAGTGCAGTTTTCTCTTATTATCCTCGTTACCGTTGATTCAAGAATCACAAAATTCTGTACCGTAGAGTGATTGAATTTTACAAATCATCTCGAAAATATAATTTGATATACAAAGAGTTTAGAAAGTCGTAACCGCGATGATATAAAAATGCTTCGATTTCTTTGTTTTGGGATATGATTTTTCAAACACTCTCACATATAAGCACTCTTGTCAAAATAGGATAACACTAACCTTTTCCATTCAACATTTTAACATCCGAATTTATGAAATTCCGCCAATTTTCATTGCGGATATTTTCTGTACCTACAAATGAACATCACGTTCAAATCTAATGAAACAAATCACCTGACAATTTGAATGGGCTTATATCACAAAAAAAATTTATTCCATAATTCCATAGAACTCACCCAAACTAGCTCACCACCGCAAACCGTTTATCGCTGTGAGCTCCCTACTTTTTATAAAAAAATATTGAAATCCCCGATTTTTCGGACCTCTGAAAACGAGGCGATGATGTGACGTCAAAACCCTAATACTGAAACAGGACTATTCCAGACAGAGATGAATGATACATGATTTCTGGCACAGTGAATTAGCGCGAGATCACAGTTGAGAGAATTAATATATCAGTTGCCTCAGTCTCCGTCCGGCCTTTGGTATTTTCTTTTAACTATGGCGAGATGAGGTTTCTACGTCATAAGAGGGTCCGTTTTCAGATGGTACTATTATTTATGTCCAAAAACTGAACATTCCAGTAAATTTTTCGATCGAATTATGTCCTCAATCATTATTTATGTATAAAAGGATCATTATAAACATGGTTTGAGTTAAAAGTTCTACCAAGGTGTACACGCCCATTATCAAGCTCCTAATTATCCATCACAAGAACAAACGCCCAAATTAGTTATGAACATTTTCGGACATCGAAATAAAAAAGGACACTTTCCAAAAAAACGATTCGTTTAACGGCAGTCGAACAGGAGAAATTCTGTATATAAAAATACTCCTATTCTGGAATATACTCAAAATGAAATAAATCGTGAAACAATATTGGGTCCTTTTTATAGCATTGGTTTCGTACCTCCATAATCATTTCTTCCGTTCCACAGAACGATTTTTGAGATCAAATGTCCCGTATTAGGTATCAGATTTGATGATTCTAGGCTGTGTCAAGTATGTAGTTTGACCGGGCACATACGTTCAGTATGGAGTCTGACCATCAGTTTGACCAACCAGCTGTTTGGGAATATCGGTCACGTTTCAAACCTGCCCGCAAAGTTACCACGTTATTTTTGATGGGAGTCGAGTCAACCATTGACCATCCTGTTATCACCACTGTGGTCGAAAGAATGACTTGACACAGCTCTAATATCAATGGGAACAAAGCTAATTGAATAAAACTTAATTTAAGGACCGATACCTATATACCTAAAGGACTGTAGTCACCTTAGGAACTATTTTCGAACACATGTTGATAGGACTAATATTATCTGTAGAAATACCTCCCGCAGTCAACGAACGTTATTCTAGGACACTCTCTATTCAAGGCGATTGATTGCTTTATGATGATACCTGTAGATGGAGGATAATTTGGTGTTTAAAATCGCCCCCATCGATGTTTATTCAGAGTCTTGTAATACTGAGATGCAAGACCTGATGATGATTCGACAGAAATATTAATGTGATCCCAACTATAATATTGAACCACATTTACAGCTTATTCATACTTTTTGTAGGTATATTTCGATAATATGATGCATATGAAAGCTTAGAGATATTTAAGAATGACTTAGTGATATAAAACCAAGGTTAACATGTGAACTCAACCATGACTAACATGAACTTGGCGATTATTGTTTTTCACGGTTGGGTGGACATATACCTAGTATATAAGTAGCAGAATAGGATAGAACATTCAGTTTTAATCTTCTTCTGAAGATGCTAACACGTGTCAAGGCGTGACATAATCGGTTTGGTTAGTATTAAAACAATGCTTTAATCATTCCAAGCCCACGACAACCTTTTATTGAACATAAGCGCGTCCACTATTCTGTTAGTCCACATATCTCTGATTATACATCTGCTATTTTTCAGAACTTCTTCGTCTGTACCTGGTCAATTTCGACCTCAACCCATCTTTGTTAGCTCCTGCTGATTTGACCAACAGTTCCTATAAGAGAGACATCGCTGCCTTGCTCATCAAATATCATTATTTCAACATACTTCCTCTGAGCTTCCAGACGGATTCAGTAATCAAGGTAAGATATGAATATACAGAAGTGTGTACAAAGAACGGCCATCAGAGCTGTAACTTCTGAATCATTCGAGATCGAAATCTGAAATTTGGTGGGTAGCAACTATAGCATATTGTTTAATCATTGACCGGAAAAGATGTCATTCCATCAACTCCGGTCTAACCGAAAGTGACCCAAACTTTCGAATTGAACCCCCCTGTATATTTTTGCATGGCATTAACTATAGGAGAATAGTTGTTTCTCTCCCAAAATCTACCATTTTATGAACATTGAGTGGAAATGAGCTTTCTGTATTTATTTAACATTTCATTCCACTTTGGGAATTGTGGCTATTCCGTAATTGAAAGTATATATAGTTGAAATTAGAAAAAAAAGCTCTATATATTGGGAGAATGAAATACAGGATGATCCTTTAGAAAACTATTTCATGTAATTCTTCTAGGTTCAAGATGCTTTTTATGCATTTCTAGTAATAGATTCTGGATGCTCATCAAAATACTCCATTTTTGCCTTCTCAAACGTTTCTGTACGACCATTTTAACTGAGATAGCTATTGAGTAAAATATAAACAGTCACCCTGTACATACCCATGATATGTTTCAGTTCATCAGTGACGATCAGTTCAATCGACCAATAAGAAGAATGGTTATCGATATGAGTAGATACTCACCAGTTTATTTTTACATGTTTTCATACGAAGGTCTACTAGGAGGTGTTGAAGGTGAACGAAGTCTTAAGGGTAAGTTTCTGATGATAATAGTGACATCAGGTGTTGAATGTTAATTATCAGCGAATTGACCTTGATATCATTGCTCTATTCCCAAGTTACCAACCACCTGTTGTTTCAATTTGAATCATTCAATACTTGCTGTTGGACATGAAAATGTTCAACAAATGAATCTGCATTAGATGAAACGGAAGCATCCAACGAAAACTTCATGGAGTTCCGCAAGGGCCAGTTTTTGGGCCCCTACTGTTTGCGATGTACACAAATGATATTTCTGTTAGCAAAATCTGGCAGCCCTTTTATATTTGAATTTCTGAATCTTCTTGTTCCAGGAGTTGGGCATACTGAAGAGCTCGGGTACATTTTCAGAAGTTACGTGAACGGAAGGGTTTCTTCAAGTGACGTCACGATGAGGAAACGAATGATAAGAATGTGGACGAATTTCGCTAAATATGGGTAAGAGCAACATCAACTGAATAACCCTCACTCAACTGAATAACACCACAGTTCACTAAAAATTGATGTTGAATTCGGTATCGTATACTACCGTGCCTACTTTATTAACATGTCTAGTCAAAAAAGTTACTCAAACTTGTGTGTAAGATCGTTGAATTCATAAAAAAAATGTAAATGATAAAATATCTAGTTAGTTTGCGTCGTCGTCAACGTGTTGACAACGCTTTAGTTGCTATAAATTTTTTGGTAATACAAAACATAACAGTTGTTCTAATATGCTGACACGTTCCCAATCAGCACCAGATGTCTCAAAAATGTACATTTCACGTCCGACTCACGTCTTTACGTCCAAGGAAGTATAAAATACGTCTCAAAAACGTAAATTCGTGTCAGTCTTTGAGACGTGCAAGAACGTACCCACATCTTGAAGATTACATTTTACGTCCGATTCACGTCATTAAAAACAACCAAAAAGTCGTCTCTTCACGTTTTTAGACCCCGAAAACCCCTCTATAGATACAAATTTTGATTCGAATCGAACCATAATCACAAGAATCATCCGCCATATTGGATCCGCCATTCTGTTTTTTCCATTCAATAATAATGTGACTGCGAATTGTTACCGGAATTATATTTACTTGCCAAATTTCATATCAATCGGACGATTGGAAGTGGATCAAGTAACTTGCTATAGTTTTGATCACAGACAGAAACTTATACGATAATACAGGGTGAGTCATGACTAACCAGCCATAGCCGAATGGTAGATAGAGGAAGTCAAGGTGAGTTGATATATATGTGTAAAAAATATTTTGCCTATTCGTAACAGAAATACAGGGCATTATTTGTATTTGGGGCAAAACTTTGATGAACGATATTTCAGGAACGTCTCGAAGTAATCGCCTGAAATTCACCAGCAACCCAACCTCTACTGATACACCGCACGGGATGGCATACGATGGAAAAAAATTCCAGAGCCGGACTTGGAAAACTCATTTTCTTTTTAAATGTCAACATCTCGACTTTCTGAATCGTATTTTTCAAAAACTCTCATCAGAATCAGAAAGATCAGGAAAAACACTACAAGTGTAGCTTTTCAATTTGTACGGCACACTTCGACCGGATTGGTGAAAAAATATCGAACAAAATACTGATGAACGATTTCATGATTTCGTACTGGCTATTGTAGTCACATCGTTCAACAATATGATTTGAATCCATTTATTGCACATCGGTGTATTATGAGAGTTGGAAAGAGCCTCTATTCGATGAAAAATTCCAGGACCGGACTTACTTTTCTTGAAGAGCCCTTTCGGAACATGGAAATAAGAACCTAATTTTCGAAAAAAAAATCCAACACCTACCTCCTCTCCTATCCTCCCTAAGTACGCACTATGTTCTCCGAACATTATAGGAAATAAAGAAGATTAAAGCTGAGGTAAAATATTTTTTCCGAATCAGATATACGTGTCAACTCATAGTAAAATCAGCGAATCGAATTATGAGTTTGATGTTTTTATTATTCAGAAAACACTACAAAAGAAGACTGTGATGGATGTATGAAAATGGACCTAAATAGGTATTTTTTCTCAACGGGATGGTGCGCCTGCACATTACTTAATACGATTGAGAGAATACCTTGACGAACAATTCTCTAATCGCTGGATAGGTCGTGGCGGCCCTCATTCTTGGTGCCCTAGGTCCCCTAATCTCGCAGTATTAGATCATTATATCTATTAATAAAATTATTGGTATATCAGACCGAAGTCAACACCAGAAAGGAACTGAGGAAGAGGATAGATACAGATTCAGATATGATCAGAAATAATGGCAAATTATTCAAAAAAAACATAAGAGATCTTCCGAAGATATGCAGAAATGTATAGAAGTTGGAGAGGAGGATATTTTGAGTTTTCAAAAACCAAGTCCGGTCCTGATTAGATAATACTTTCTCTCAACTCTGCTGCTATATCAATATGCAAAAAAACTGATTTCAATACATTTATTGGAATGTAGAGTGTAATGGCCCCGACGAAATCGAAGAAATATTCGTCTGAATTTTGTTTGATATTTTTTCACCAATCCGGTCGAAGTGTGCCGTACAAATTGAGAAGCTACACTTGTAGTGTTTTTCCTGTTTTTTCTGATTCTGATGAAATTTTTTGAGAAATACAATTCAAAATGTCAAAATTTTGACAGTTAAAAAGAAAATGAGTTTTCAAAGTCCGGCTCTGGAATTTGTCTTCCATAGTAGGCCATCATGTGATGTGTCAGTCGAGGTAAATTGCTGGTGAATTTCAGGCGAAAAGATCAAGACGTTACTGAAATATTGTTCATCAAAGTTTCGCTGCGAATTCAAATAATACCCTGTATTTCTGTTAGAAATAGGCAGAATATATTTTCTCACATATTTTTCAACTCACCTTGTCATCCTCTATCCGCCATTAGGCTATGGCTGGTTAGTCATGACTCACCCTGTATATTGTGGTGAAAGCTTAGAATATAATAAACGGAACAATCAGAGTAACAGGAGAAATGGATATGGTCTGATGGCTGCACTAATTGCCAAGTTCAGTATACAGTATAAATCGTTGAAAAGGAATATTCTCAGATAAATTATGAACATACAAAAATGGATATATATTTATATAAAGCAATACATTGAGAATTCGCATTCTCTATGTGATGAGAATATTTACTCTTTCTCAGTTGATTCAATAGAAAACAACTACACACAAATGGTTGGAACTGCGCGAAGAAAAAAAGTCTCTTGAAGAGCTACCCAAGTATGGGATAAGTGTGACGCTGTACATCACAAAAGATTGAACATACTGGGAACAGTGGGAACACACCAGCTGACTGTGGAAGAAATACCACAGCTGGACCCTCTCAAAATCCTCAAATTCCTGAAGGAATTGAATCTCGAGGGGCTGCTATAAACAAGAAATCCTTGATATAGCAGAAGCAGATGGGGCACAAAAGATCTAATTAGGTCGCAGCGCATCTGCCACCATCATATCCAACCTACCAATACCAATACCAATACCCAAGTATTTCCATAAATGTTCTTCTCAAATAATCAAACAGGCGAGGTGAACAAAACTCCTGCTCATATGTGAAAGGATCACATCTACAACCAATACAACTTTACGTGTCTCGTTGGTTGCATGCAGTTGCATAGTATTATGTATTTTGTTCTCAATTCCCTTCAAATCCTCTTGTAGGTTAGCAGATAGGTTATAACCTAATTTTCAGAATTATGGTATCTTGTTGAAGAGAGTAATTATGAGTTCGTAGAAAAAGTGTAGTATTTAACGCGTTTATAAACTCTTCTACACACTCGCTTATTAAACACTCGCCTTGCTCTGCTGCGCTCGTGCTTCGAATACTCGTTACTAAAATGACGTTCATTACACTTGTTACATAATATACTATCAATTATTTGCCAAACCTGTACTATACAGCGTGTCCCACTTTAAACGCCCCCCCCCCCTATATCTCAGTTATTAGTCATGCGATTCCAACCAAATTTGGTGTGGTATGGATAACCATCAATATGATCAGTTTTACAGAGATGCACATTATTTTGGACAGTGCCGTGCGTTTTTATTGAACTAAAAAGGGGTCAATATTTCATAAAATCATATCAGGCATTTTTTTACAGGAAATCTAGCCTCATATTATTGTTCCTCATGCTTTAGAACCTCCATATGCAAAAAATCACCTAATTCCGAATTAACAGGATTGGCTTAATTTTTTTCATTTTCAGTCTCGAATAAATAGTGACTTCAAATCAACTACCAATTTTGAAACGTTCAATGGCTCCAATAGGTGAAAAATCATGATTTGGAAGGATAAACGAGTTATTCTTTTTATGTTGAACTCACCGTTTCCGAGTAAATAATTATTACGTTGGCACAACTACTGTTTAGATGTGCCTGTTTTTCTGAAACCCATCATAGGCATCTTATGAAAATCCACATATGTGGGTTCGAAACCCATGAAGAACAATATTATGAGGTCAGTTTTCCTGTGAAAGAATGCCTAATATGATTTAAGAAAAAACTGACCCCCATTCATTTCAATAGTGATGGAGAAAGCCATCAACATTGAGATTATCAAATATCTGGAGAGCTCAGGAATCATCAATGATAGACAATACGGCTTTCGCCACCGAAGATCTACTGGAGATCTACTTGCCTTCGTCACCCATTTATGGCAAGCTTCATTAGAAAAACACGGGGAATCTCTAGCTGTCGTGTTGGACATATCGAAAGCATTTGACCGTGTTTGGCACGAAGGACTCCTCCACAAACTACCATCATACGGCTTACCACCTCAACTATGCCATCTCTTATCGAGTTTCCTTTCAGGCAGATCGCTTCATGTGGTGGTGGACGGTGTATCATCTGATACCATTGGCATCAATTCCGGCGTTCCACAAGCATCAATTTTGGCACCAACATTATTCCTTCTTCATATCAATGATCTGTTGGGAGTAACAACTTGCCCCATCTACAGCTTTGCAGATGAGCAGATGATAGTACCCACCATACTGCGTTCTCTTCCAGAATTCCCATTTCTTCCCAGGAAACTGAAAACTCATGGCGCATGCAGGTCAATGCTTTCAATGAAGACCTTGCTGAAATCACAGCCTGGGGAACCAACAACCTAGTTGAATTCAACGCCAGCAAGACTCAAGCCTGTATTTTCTCTAGAAAGGCGGAACCCAGTATGCCGGACATTGTAATGTCTGGCACCACCATGCCCACCAAGCCCACCATATCTATGCTCGGTATTTCCATCAGCAACACTCTTTCATGGAATAATCATGTCAGATCCATCGCAAAAGCTGTTTCACAAAAACTCGGATTCTTGTTCCGTGCGAAAAGCTACTTTACACCCCAACAGCTTCTCATGATCTACAAAGCGCAGATACGGCGTGTTCTAGAATACTGTTCCCACATATGGGGTTCAGCACCAAAACATATGCTGATGCTTTTAGATTCCATCCAGAGAAGAGCCATCCGCCTGGTGGGTGACGCCACACTCACTCACTCTTTGACATCATTGGAACACCTTAGAAAGGTCGGCGACCTTTCACTTTTCTAGCGATGCTTCCACGGGAAATGTGCTTCGGAAATCTCTGCTATCATCCCTTCACTAGCAATACCAGTCAGACGAACTAGACAAGCCCAGTCAGCACATCCTTTCGTTGTCAACCTCGAAAGATGCCGAACAGCACTTCATCAAAACTCCTTCATCCATAGAACGGCTAGGCTCTGGAATTCATTGCCCGAGGAAGTATTCTCAACAACATATAATCTCCAGAAGTTCAAAAAAAATTCAATACCAACCTCCTATCCCTATCTTTCCTAGGAACGCACGATGTTCTTTGAACATTATAGGGATTCCCTTTCGTGTGCTCCATGCGATAAAAAAATACACGGCACTGTCTAAAATGATGTTTGTCTTTGGAGAACTGGTCATATTGATGATTATTCATTCCAATACAAATTTGGTAAAGATCGCACGACTGATTGCTGATATATAGAGGGGGTCGTTTGAAATGAGACACGCTGTATGTATTTCCATGATATCTCCAATGTTTGATTTTCAACGTATTCTCTCAGGCAACCGACAATCGAAAGAGATCCCCTCCTGCAGAATTTGGATTGGCCTAGGGCACAACCAAGGAATCTAGTCTACATGGATATAAACTCGAGAATGACAATCAGGAGAAATCCCTTTGAAAGCGATATGAGGTTCTACGACAGGATCTATAGATTGTATGGCTCTCCGCCATATAACACATATTAAATGTAGGGGAGATGTGGGTTAGACAGCCAACCTAGGGAGTTCTTTCAGTTTTCGACAAGATGAGCAATCATTTGATGTGTGAATATTATAATAGAAAAAGTGAATTTTTTATGATATATGTTTGTTAGATATTCTGCGAATAATAATCATTAATCTTTAATATTAGATCTATAATCACTGTAACATATCGTCCAAATAACCCCTGCTTGGATGAGGAATGAATATTCTTCAAGAACAAAAAAATTATCAACAGTAATTACACAAGGGGGGGGTAATTTTTTAACAATTTTAACTAGAAGCGCGAATCTTCGATCCTATAGGATGCTCACGACGAAGTCCACGAGTGAGAATTCTCAATAGCAATAATGAGAAGTGCTAATCTATTTAGTTAAAATCATTAAAAAAATTACCACCGTGAATGTAATGCAAAAACGAAAATTCTACAGCGTGTTAGAACAGACTTGTTCGTCGAACAAAACAACCTACCAACAACGCAGTCTATGTGCCTTTTTATGTATTCATTCAAACAAAGATCCAAACGTGAAAAAATTATCGGCTATAATTGCACGAGTGCATAAAAATTACCGATAATTTTGGAAAAGAGCCTGTTATCTAAAAATTGCAAGAGTTCATTTTCATGTTTTGGCGAATGAGCCCGAGTGAAGGAGGAGGGCTCTTTTACAAAATATGAAAATAAACGAATGCAATTGGTATAAGATAACACGCTAGAATGCAAAATTGTCTGGTCATTTTTATGCACGAATGTAATTCATCGGAATATTCACGAAGAAATTCTGTCTGTTGTATTTGGTATTTTTGGTTCACTTTCATTATACTTTCCTATATTGGATTGTATGGAGCACTCACATTTTTATCACTTTTTGAAGTTCATCTGACATTTATCCATCTGACATTTATTTCTGTTGTTTATTGGCGTCTAGCGACATGGCTTTATAAATGTGTTGTTATCTTGCAATCTTCGCTCTGCAGTGCAATTACCGATATATGAGGGAAATATTCGCTGTAACTTGCTACTAACAAATTATCAGTGTGATACCAGAGAATTTGCTAGAATTATGCATTGATATTGGTTGAAACAAAGAAAACATCACATTCTGACATGTGAAAAAAATAATCTTAAAATATCTAACAGAAAACAACTACGTTCCTGGCTGAAAAAATTAGCAATCATTTTACCTATGCATTCCTTAAATCATTGATCTAATAATATATTTAGAGCTAATCCTGATTCATATGTTGTGTGATTGGTACCTATGTACAAAACTTGCAAATTGGCTGGTTTACCCAACAGATATATGGATGAATTGACCTATTGGAGTGGTTGAAGTGGTCACCATGGTGAAATATGACAGGAAGCATTATAATAATCAACTATAAACAAAAAGAGTGTATACATTTTTATGTAGACGAGAGCATTATTCGATTCAACTGATTTTCTGGTTTATTTACACACACTCAATAATTTCAGACTAATCCCAACCGTACAATGTTTTCTGTACTGTATTTCTGCATCACCTACCTACTGATGAAGCAAAGCAAAGAATCAGACACTATATGGAAATAAAAAAAAAATCTTGAAGGTAACGGCTTGTTATCGCCTTTATTGGACAATAAACAATTAAAAAATCAAGAGGAATGATATTTTTGATTCTGATCTCGTGGATAAATCCCCTTACAAACTCAAACAGTTTCCATCAGTAACTCCACTCGACTGACAAATTTCTCATTAGAAAGAAGGATATATCCAATGAAAAAAAAAACCTTCGAATTTACTATTAATAAGAACAGTAAGAGTAGGAAAGAAAATGTTCAGTGGAATTTTATGACAGTGTTCAATATCCTTACTTGAGATTTTTGAGTCTCAGGTCCTGGAATCTCTCTACACCCTGTTCTTCTGATGAAATCAGATCTCGGTAAGTGATATTGCTCGTTAATTGATGAAATTTATTGGCACTCTAGACGTTCTAACAATGCAGTATTCATTATACCCTCGTTAATTACCTCAGTAGGTGTAAAAAGGTGACTTCCCGTGTCTGCAATACAACGACGACCAATAATCCATATCAACCTTGTTGGGGTTGATTGGATAATGAACAATCGACTAATCAAAAGGCATGGTATTTCCAATTCTGATTTCCTGAATAAATCACCTTACTAACCCAAACTTTCTCTGTCAGTAACTTGACAAGAAAATCTTGTCAATTCATTGTAAATTATAACAGAGCAACAGAAATAAAGCTTTGGTGAATTTTTTGAGAATTGTTCAATATCCTTACCTGAGAATCAAGTCTCAATTCCTGGAATCTTTGTGAACCCAGTTATTCAGATAAATCAGATGAAGGAAAGAGATATTTCTTGATAATTGATAAAATTTATTGGCACCTCAGTAGTTGTCGAAGGGCGACTTCCCGTGTTTGGAATACGACGACCAATACTCGATGTTGGTCTTGTTGGGGTTAACGACGGTCGTCATCTCCGCATCGATGTCCAAGCTAACGAGATCGTTGCTGTGCAGATTTTTGGCGATTCAATTTCAGTTATTTCAATCGTTCCTTGCATTGATTATGGCAGAACCATTAATCGAAATCCAGGCTTTGCGTTGAAATTCGGTATGAAGGGTCAAACTCGATTTATAAGCAATTTTTCCAAAAAACTTCTCAGGAATCTCCAACGCGAAGCGAAATATCGAAGATTTGCCCTTTTCGCGGGATCGCAGTAGGCTGGGTCTGAGGCTGTCACTCGGGCTGAGTATTGCGAATAGTGCAACTATACATCTGTACCCAAAATAAAATCTCTGCTTTCGAAAATGACAGGAATACATGGGTCTTTTTCTCTGATTGCTTTCAAACTTCACGCTTTTTTCTGTATGTTGATATAAATCAGTCAGACCAAAGATTTATTTCCTTCCCGATATAGATTCGAGTCCTGAAAGTTTTGTGAAGGTAATAAGAGATATTTTTTGTAAATCAATAAAATTGATTGGCATACCAGATGTTATAACAGCGCATCATTTTTTGAACATAACGTCGTTTGTCACATCATTCGGTGTCAAAAGGTGGCTTCCCGTGTCTGGAATACAACGACGACCAATAATCCATGTTAGCCTTGTTCGGGTTGAAATTTACTTCACCCACATTCCTCCCAAATCCTTGTTATCGCTTTCATCAGATAATAAACGAGTAAATAATCAAACGGCATAGTATTTTCAATTATGACCTCATGAATAAATCACCTTACTAACTCTAACATTTTCCATCTGTAACTCTACTCGAAAATCTTGTAAATTTATTGTGAATGATAACAGAGCAACAGAAATAAATCTTTTTTGAAAAATGTTCAATATCCTTACCTGAGAATCAAGTCTCAACTCCTGGAATCTTTGTGAACCCTGTTATTCAGATAAATCAGATGAAGGTAAGAGATATTCCTCGTTAATCAATAAAATTTATTGGCACTCTAGACGTTCTAACAATGCATTATTCATCACCCTCGTTAATCGCCTCACTAGTAGGTGTCGAAAGGTGACTTCCCGTGTTTGGAATACAACGACGACCAATACTCCATGTTGGCCTTGTTGGGGTTAACGACGGTCGTTATCTCCGCATCCAAGCAGACGAGATCGTTATTGCCTTCCAGATTTTTTCCGTTGGGAAGCCACGTCACACTGCCCAGAAAAGCGTCTTCACGCGGTGTGGGGTACCCCACTTTGGCGAAATCTGCAATTTTCCTCAAGAACTTATTGCCGAGAAATTTTTCTTCGTTAGGAAGGAAGCTTTATTCAGTGACAAAAACTCTTGTAATTACACTGTTATAGCGTTTTCCACTCGTCGCACTGAGTGCTTTTTGCCTGGTCCACTGAGAATTTCAAGAGCGAACTTTTATCGAGAAATGATTTCCACTGGCTTTCAAACTTGCTCGATGTCCGCTCAGAGTTCGAGTTCTCAGAACTGTGCTTGTACGACGGTACGATACACATAACCTCAAATATTCGAGTCACGAGTGGTAAAATGTTTGGAATCGAATAATTATGAATGTCTCATTGAAGTTTATTACTATTATTGCAATAATTTCCGAAATCAAAGATACTTCGGATACAAGCGATGATGAAGAAATGATGATTGAGATATAATCGTTACGAAACAGCATTCACGGAAGATTCAAAATTACCTAAAGGTGAAAGAAAGCTACATCACTATTTTCGAATGATTCAAGTGAACATCATTGACAATCAACATTCATATGTTTCTGGTTGGTTTCTGACAGTGTTCACAGGGAAACCACAATAAGACGTAGATGAAACCATTTCATGTGGACCGACGGAACCAAATGTACATCCAATTATTCAACTTTTTGATTGACAAAACAATTATTCTGATATTTCTGATGACAAGAAGATCGCACCGTCTCTCTATTTCTATTCCACTGCCCTGTGTTGGAACCGCACTTTATATGGAAGAACCGAGCCAGTGTCACTTGTACTTGCTCTGTGCTAGTGCGCTCTGTAAATCGACGAGTGGAAAACGCTATTAATAATAACAGTAATAGCGTATTGGACTGGCTGCACTATTGCGCATTCAAATCCAACTTTTGTCGTGCGTGTGTGTTCGGCTGCACTCAAACAGTTTCAATATTATTTCTATTCGGCTGAACAGGCACTACTCAAGGGTAGTGCTGAATTTGAATTGAGATATTTGATTAGATCTAGCTTGATCCAGTCTTAGCACGTTGTCCTAAACATTATTTATTTATTTATTTATTTATTGAACAAATAACTTCCAGACAGAATAGGTATAAGGAAGTACATAACTATATACCTATAGGTAAACATAGCATCATTCAAAATATATCAACAACTGTAAATTGGCAAACAAAGAATAATACTTGTAAATAAAAAAAAATGGCATGATTAATTTTATCCAGTCCGCTGAGAAATAATCAGTTTTTTTACTTCATTTTTGAATATACCTATATTTCTGCAATTTTTTATATTATCAGGTAGTTTATTGAATTCAGTTAAGGCTGAATGAGTGAATCTTTTTTGTCCGATTAGGGAGCTAGCGGCGTCAAGATGGAACAAGTTATATTGTCTAGTTTCATGATTATGAATTTCAGAATTCCGTATCAGTCGAATATTCATAACGTCAATATTGAACTTACAGTGCCAGAATGATTCGAATTATTCACATGCATCTGCTCTATGAGAGTATCAAAAACGAAGTTCAGGGGGATTTACAAAATGTTCAACATCCTTATATTGAGAATTCATATCTCAAGTCTTGGAATCTGTAATCTGTGTGTACCCTGTTATTCCGATGAATCAGATGAAGGAAAGATACATTTCTTGTTAATCAATAAAATTTATTGGCACGTTCTGACAATGCATTATTCATCACCCTCGTTAATCAGCTCAGTAGGTGTCATAAGGTGGCTTCCCGTGTTTGGAATACAACGACGACCAATACTCCATGTTGGCCTTGTTGGGGTTAACGACGGTCGTGATCTCCGCATCGATGTCCAAGCAGACGAGATCGTTATTGCCTTCTAGATTTTGACCGTTGGGTTGCCACGTCACGCTGCCCAGAAGAGGGTCTTCACGTGGTGTGGGGTTCCCCTCTTTGGCAAAGTTGGTCCACATCCTCACGACCTGCGACCTGACTCGGCGATCCTGTTCCGTCCCGTTGTAGCCGAAATGGAAGACGTAACCCAGGTCCTCGGTGTGTCCGACACCTGTCAAAGTTGAACTCCGATCAGAAACTAGTCTACGAGGGATGTTTCCATAGTTCTGGGAATCGTACTATAGTTAAATTGGGTGTGTACAAAAGATATAAACTGGTCAACATTGATAACGTCGTGGTCCAAAATATAGACTGATTTCAAAGTAGAAATAACTCACGAATTTCCTTATCAATTTGAAATCGGTTTTCACCGATGATTAGCCATCTCTTGACAGTTTGTTGTGGCAATATGAAACTTCTGAAATTTCAGATAACATTGATACAGGGTGATAATTGAATGGGTGTAAAATTGCATCGTGGTCTTCACCTTACCGTTTGAACAGATAATTTTTTTTATTCTTTTTCTCACCTGTATCCTCTTGATTGATGCTTTCTCTCGAAACATTTTCGGAATTTTCAAATTCAGAGCTTTGATAATCGTGTTATGAATATTCATTCAAAATGATGCATTTTTTCGACGATTAATTGAATGAAATTGAAAGTTGGAATTCTTTTTCGAAGAATTAACATTGTATGTCGAGTCGTCGGATATGTGATTGTGTTCGAACACAGAAAACTCTGAAGAAGTCTATACAAAGTGATACAAGAAATGCTGAATGATGTAATGGAGAATAACGTAGTCTTCAGTAGATTAAACATAATTTTCTATGTGTTACTAGTGAAATAATGGAGTGTTACTTCGTCATGAGGATGTCTGGTGTCTGACCTCGAAATGGTTTTGTAATTCCTCGGATCGAAGGCAAGGAAACTCGAAATCGTCTCTACATAATTTGATTCAGATGTTAAACAATCAGGGACATGTTTCAGTCTTATAAGACACCATCTTCAGCCTCATTAGAAGTTTTACAATACAATAATATACAGGGTGTATCTGAATAGCACCGAAAAAATTCAAGGGGCGATTCCTCGTGGTATTTTAGTAAATGAAGTTTATATGAACATGTATCCTAACTTACTTCGTTTTCGAGATACAGGGTATTGATATTTCCATGAAAATTCGTTTTTTTATTCATTACTCAATTGTCATTTCATCAATTCTAATAAAACGTTGTGGTTTTGTTGATAGTAATATGGAGCTTATTCTGGTGCAGTTAGATTCGAAATAATATTTCCAGTGGCGTCACAGTGGGTAAATTTATCGATACTTATGGTGATTGTCATTGATGTATACGCCACCGGTTTCTCTGAGTATCATTTTTATTAGATTGACCTATTGAAAAAACAACTTTTTAATTCCTTGTGTGATCTTTAGTATCTACTTTAGCATTTGAGGAAACAATAAAAATTCGATGTATCTGTTTTCAAGACTTCCATTGAGATTATTCAATAACCCCAATTACAATCGTCAGAATTCTAGTGCTTGAAGATACTCATGCTAATTCAGATTTTTCAGACTTGAAGATGAATTGAACATCAACCTGTCTAGTTATCTTCTCTTCGATATGATTTGTGAAAGAACAAAGCCTCGAAACCAGAAGAAATAATTCCACGAAGGCTTAATTTCTGAACAAGAACCACAAATAAAACCCGATCTATCTGTATGCATAGTGAAACATTCATTGGGTACTTTCCATTTTGAGCCACTCGAACTACCCAATTCTCAGCAGGCCGAGAGCGACTGATGGGAATAAACAGACATTTTGCTCTTTCTGGTAACTAAGAAGACCTTTTTCATCTCAGATCTCTTCCCGTATACCACAATGTCATTCATAGAACGTTTATATGATATTTTCCTAGAATATTCTCACAATATGATACAAATATTCTAGAGAAGTTTTATGAACATTCGGAATGGACTGTTTGAAATATTCTGAGAATATTTCTAGTGTATTGAAGAAGAAGGAAGGAAATCAAGAAAGCTTGCATCCGGTGGAGATGCGAACCTACTATATCTTGTGATTGAATTTTTTCGAACCTGAAACCTTAACCACTTCGTCACGAACCTTATTGATAAATAAAATAAATATCAAGATGACAACACTGAATCAGTGGGATGATCAGCATTGGGGCTGCAGAATATAATAGGTTATGTCAGGGTAAACATTATAAATCTTGATACAAGAATATCATATCATATCATTTATTTTGATACTGATATCAGAATGTTCTCAAAATATTCAATAAGAATATTCTTAGAACATTCAGAAAGAATTCTGAGAATATCTCATATTAAATGTTCATAGAATATTCGCTGCAGGATGAGAATATTCTATGATCATTCTGAGAACATTCTATAAGAATTTTCTGAAATAAGTATATTTGAACGTTGTCAGAATATTCATAGAATATTCTGTGCTGTCTGGGATTAGTTTTGTACTAATTTAAGAATACTAATTCTATAATTTTATTTTCGTAAACAATGATAAGTTACTCACCATCAGCGGGTCTATCTGTGATTCCATATAGACCTCCTTGGTATGAGAATCTGTAGAAGTATACTTTGGATTTTGCCGAGTACAATCTGATCGCTTCTTGAATCGGTCTCTCAAATTGGTCATCACTGACGAACTAAACATTAACAAAATACAAGTAAAATATATATATAGGGTGTTAATGTAGGATACAATTCTTGAATGACATATTCCTGAGACAATTAAAAAAAGTCTATATGCATAAACTTGTGTTCGGGAATACTCCGTTTCGTTTCGAGATACAGGGTGTTGAAATTGATGTTTTCCATTTGAATATTTTTCGTTACTGAAGTTATGATTGTGAACAATAATTTACTTTTTCCTCTCACAGATTTTAGAATCGTACAAACAATTTGTTTTCAAAAAAGGGGCAAGATATTTCAAGAGTTCAAGAAAAGTAAACAGTGAATTTTGATTTGATTGAGAAGGAACATCCTCAGATGAAGTATGAACAGGAAAAAATGGATATATATATAAAGAATTTTTTATGGAAGGGAAGTCGTTGCTGACCAGTACGAATAAAACCAGTGTATATTGGGGGTAGCAGCAGTGTAAAAGGAATACTCTTTGAAGTTTATTCAAGCGTTGGGATATGTTCATTTCCATCATCAGGAATGATCCTTGATGAGGTTGGTTACAACATTGTTAAAAGAAGAAAATTGTAAAATATATAATGACATACTGTGCAAAATTGCTTACGTGGACACATAGGAGAATAATATTTGTATAATTACACTCAACAGTTACTTATTTATTGTAATTTCCGAATTTTGAAATTTGTTGAGAAAAAAAAGCGAAGGAAAAGTTGCAAGTCACATTTCACACATTGTTCAAATTCTTGTCTATTCTATGCGCACTTTTTATTCAGGTAAATATGAACTACAATATATCTCCTGTGACGCCACTGGACCATACAATGTTGATTTAATTACACTCAAGTTTCAAGAAAATTGGAATTTGCATTTTCGCGATATTGAAAATAAATCAACTATTTTTTTGCATTTCAATACCCTGTATAGCAAAACTATATAAGCGTTTCCGGACATATTATGTTCATAGGGTTTTTTTCTCGTCTCAAACTGAAACACCATGTATAGAGATCAAGTGCTAGTTTGAGGATACTTCTCTCTATCAACATTATAAGACAGGAATCTGGACATATACAAGGTGTCCGGAAAGGTCATGTGTTAAATGATTGGGCTGATAGAGTGAGCAAAATAGTACATTATTCATCTAGGGAATAAAGTGATATATCAAATCCCTAGAGAAAAAGTATAATTTGTCGAGGGATTTAAAAACACTTTAGTCCCAAGGTGTATATATCATTTTATGCACTTCAGGAATGGTGAAAGGTTAAAGAAAAAATAACGAAAAAAAAATGTGAATGCTACTAAACGGTAGTTACTCTATTTCTAAAACATCATCGAAGAGGCTGATTGTTACCATATCAACGACCTCAGTAACTATGGTGATCCAGATCATGATTGTCATCGGCAACTGGAAATCTTGGTGGTGAATGTAAATCAAACACGCCACACCGATTAATAGACGTTGATCGAGATGCAACAAATCGAAAAGGCAGCTCAAGAAGCCGAAGGCCAATTATTACCAAGAAAATCTGGAGAACAATATAAAAATCAATCAACTGAGTGTATCAAAAATGAATGAACGGAACGTAGAAAAATGTACAGAAGAGAAGGTACTGCTAGCATTATTCTTGGAAAAGTTCAAAAAGCTTGAAGCAAGAAAAAAAATTACTTCAAATCCCTATAGGGATTAAAAGTACCATTTTTTCCCCGAAAATAGGAAATAAAAGCACCCTTCAAATCCCTGAAGTGCATAGATAATGTAAGTACCTCATATAAAAAAATGTCTATCGCACTTTGTTACGAAGGTATTGACCTCGAAAGTTTCTGCAAGTCCATACATATGCAATTATGGATAATCATCATTACTTAACTCATTCATGGTGTTATCAAAGTATTAAATACTGTCAGAATAACCTGATGTCAATTATGACAATGACTGCAACTACCATGATGATGTTATTGCATGAATAGAGTTTTTATTACCTTTGAAACGGTTGAGATATATGTTTTTGAAATGTGATTTTTTCTGGAACGGTACAAGATATCAATTGAAATGAAAATGAATTATTTAAACTAATTATGTAGAAAAAAGATGAAGGTATCAAACAGTTGAAGCAAAATGTCAAATTTGTCATCTCTGTCTCCATTAACAACATTTACGACATGACCTTTCCGGATACCCCGTATAGTTGCTTCTGAGTCACCTATCAAAGAATCTAACTTACCCGCATAGTTTTTTTGCTAGATATTGCGATGGGTATCAATCCAAAATACTTCCTTTTCAATGATGGTGCAATGAGACTCTTCGTCACGCTTCCTGTATTCATACTTGGAGGTACCAGAAGTGTGGGATTTGTATCGTATTTGGCCAGCCAGACTCTTATCAGAGCTAAATTGGACAACGAAAAACATCAATGTATCAAGTGGAGCATTTATACTATGAGGATTTGATCACATGATAAATAAAGTAGGAAAAATATGGAAAATATAAAACCAGCTAAGTAGAAGCGGAGTCTTCACACCCTGTATAAGTCAAGCAATTCAAATTGAGAGTAAAAAAACGTTGTTCTATGTCAACTAATCCTCATTCAATGCTTCGACGCGTCGGCATTAACTACTTTTCATTTATTTATCATTTATGTAATACAAAAAGATTAGACGGCCCCAAGATTGTGCCTTGCGGTACACCAAACTCAATATTCTTCAAATTCATCAATTTCCGACTGAATTTCTGAATTCTAGCTCACCTGATATTGAGCCAAACATAGCTTCCAAGGATGTGTATCCAACCATGAGAGGAATATCGTGGAATTTTCCTTCCGATAACAGCTCATGAGATTTTCCTGTTATGACAGCACCAGGTAGATCTGGTTCTATAACAGGTCCATACACTAAACCATTCAGTGGATTGCTAGACACAAGTTGCTGAAATGAAAAAAATATGTACAGTGTGTCCAGTTTTCGATGCTTTTGCATGATATCTCAATATAATTCTATATTCTCATATACTCAGTCGTATTAACTATTTGATAAATTTTTGGGGATACTGTTCAAAAAACAATTTTAATAAAATATCTGCATTATATAAAAAGACATTGAAAGTACTGTATCGTTTACCATATGATACACCAACAAATCAATTATATAAAATAACTGAATCATTCTCATTAGAAGAAATGTTCAAAATCGAAAGACTGAAAATTACATACAATATCATAAATAAAAGATTGAAATCTAATTTTATTTTAACACGAAACAATGAAATTCATAATTATCAAACTAGACAACATGGTTTATTTCATCTTGATATCGCTAATACTTCTATAGGCCAAAAAAGATTCACCCACGCTGCTCTCTTGGAATATAACAAATTACCAGATAATATAAAAAATTGCAGAAATACAATAAAATTCAAATACCATCTTAAAAAATTTATCATTTCTGAACGAAATAGATGACTTACTTTTGATTCATATTCAAATTGATTTTTGCTCAGCAATATGAAATAATTTGTCAAAATTTAATAATTAATGTTTTCAAATATTTTATTATTCATCAGTTTATTATAATTGTATAGTTTTAGGTATTATTGTTAACTATACTTCCTTATACCAGAACTTGATTCTGACTGGAAGTAACATTTTCAATAAATAAATAAATCTTCGGAGATAGAACGTTGCGGTTTTCGCGGTCCTGTGCCACTTTTTTGTGAAACTCAAGATGGCCTAATCAGATTTTGCAGGACTGTTTCCGTTTATGAGATACAGGGCGATTTTGAAAATTCATACTTTTTGGACCCCCTCCATATCTACGAAATTTATCACCGAAAATGTCAAATTGAAATCTCAACCCATAGAGAATTTCATGCAGAATCCAGTGGCGCACAAAAAATTTTTTTTGGGGTGTGGTTTTGAAGATACGACTCAAACTTATGATGACTTCATGGAAAGAAGGGACTTCTGACTGGAAAGGTTTGTCTCGAGGGGGCCCTAAATGATTTTGGCGGGGGGGGCCAAAATATGAAGTTACGTCACTGGAGATGTCGATACATTGAACCTCCACTGTAATGTCCTGTTCACATATGGATAAAACTTTCAGCGAACAGCCGATGTCTGCCGCAGGCGGCGTTTATAAAGACGTCCTTAAAAATACATTCTCCCTGGTTTTTCATAGCCTTTTCATGGAGACAACATAACAATTCCAAAGCGTTTTGCGCACATTCAATCGCAGCAAAAAAACATTTCTGGTGAGTATACAGGGTGATTCAGATTCAAAGGCACAAACTGAAATGGGTGATAGATCTAATCATTTTTCATCAAAAAAGTTCATATAAACATATTAGTCTGATCCCGATCAGAAGCAGAGCTACAAGGGGTCGAAGTTTAATGTGTTTTTATCGATTAAGATATCTCGCTCACTTTAGAAGATTTCAAGTAGAAGATCATCATTTTGAGCATCTTATAGATTTGCACAATCTACAGGGTGATACGTTTTTGGAGGTAGAGGCTTCCTTATCTCCCACAAACTTTATCGTCGTACACCTCTGGCATCTTGCAGTTATGAAATTCCATATATCGTTTAATTTCTGGGTTTTTTGCCTTTCAATTTTTTTTCGCCTTTCAATTTCTTTCGAGGTGTGCCCCGAGGCATATAACTTCCAGGAATGTGAGAAGAACACCAATTCCTACCTCATTTCCCTTGGTTCTCACGATGTTCGCTGAACCTTTTCGTGGGAACCAGAACATAAAAAAGTAGCGGATATACAAAGGGTACAACGTGAAAGTTTTGTTTGTTCAAGAAGAAAAAAAAACTAGGGGCTCAAAGTCGGTCGACCACACTTCATATAATAGTATAGTAACTAACATTTTACATATGTAACCGGTTTCGGCGCTACGGCCATCATCAGACAAATACTAAGTAGCGAACAATACAATTTAAACAAACATCACTGGATAATTAACAATCATGCCATGGGTTGAGACACGGGCAATAATCTTGTTTGTTTATAAAGTTGCTTGAATTTTCTCCAAGAATGAAATTTATGCGAAATGTAGACAAATTCAACATGTTTTAGAACGGATGTGCTTATTTATTTCGAAAACGGTTCGTTTCCCGAAAAAATTTACGAGCAATAAAAGTCTCTGAATTGAACAATTCACATATACACACACAATAGTGAATAGATGATGTCAGAGGTGCACTACTAAAAATGTTGGGTGGGATAAAGGAGCCTGTGCCCCAAAAAATGTTCGACCCTGTAGATTTAGAAAATATTCAAAATGCTCCAAATAATGATTTTCTAAGAAGTAACAACCTCACTGAATCCCAAATTGATATCCTGAATAGTGAGTAGAAAATTTTAATTAATAGATAAAAATTATTAATCTTCGACCTCTCGTAGATCCGCTACTGATCGAGATCGGACTCATGTTTATAAAGACTTTTTTGATTAAAATGGTGAGATCTATCACATACTTCAGTTCGTGCCTTAAAACTTGAATCACCCTGTATTTTATAGAAAAAAGAAGAAAATTGAATAAGAGCTTTCTTTCCCTGAGGAATCAAACCTATCTCTCTTGTGATTGAATTTTCAGAATCTTTACACACCTTGTCCACTGCGCTATTGCGCATTGATGAATAATATATAATATTATAAATATTGATACAAAAATAACATCCATATCATACATTGATACGATTGTGTATATTCTCAGAATATTCTGAGAATATGTGGAATTGAATGTTCATGGAATATTAAGGATGAAAATATTCTATGATCATTCTGAGAACATTCTATCAGAATATTTTGAAATAAGTACGAACGTTCTGAATATTGCCAGAATATTCGTAAAATATTCTGTGCTCTTTCGGATATTATATTACGGATTAATAGACGACAAGTCTGGTCATTTTTAATTAGAATGAATAAAATACCTATACCTATATGAATATACAGTGTGACCCATTTAAGATGGAAGCACCCTTATAAAACTTACATTTTTCAACCGATTGGAATGATTTTTTTTGTGTTAGGTAGATATTCAGAAAAGTCTATTAGGACACCAAATATCATGAATAAATCTCCATTTCCAGGGCCAACTAATCTGATTTTTCAAGGTCAAAAATCTAAAAAAATTACTAGCGATTTTTTTAGAAAAAATCTGACTACACCACTGGATTTGTGACATTTTCAAATGGGTAACATGTAAATTACGTTGAAATGCGTCAATCGATAAAAAAGTTATAAAGGAATGAAATTTGAAAAATATGCCGTTTAATCAACCCACCAATTCATGTTCAGGAATTTTATGAAAATTCTGTATACTCCACTGGATTCAGGATGTCTTGAAATATTACTGATCACAGTTTCATCGAAATCTGTTCAGTAATAAAAATTGATGGGTTGATTAAACGGCATATTTTTCAAATTTCATTCCTTTATAACTTTTTTATTGATTGACGCATTTCAACGTAATTTACATGTTACCCATTTGAAAATGTCACAAATCTAGTGGTGTAGTCAGATTTTTTCTAAAAAAATCGCTAGTAATTTTTTTAAATTTTTGACCTTGAAAAATCAGATTAGTTGGCCCTGGAAATGGAGATTTATTCATGATATTTGGTGTCCTAATAGACTTTTTGAATATCTACCTAACGAAAAAAAATCATTCTAATCGGTTGAAAAATGTAAGTTTTATAAGGGTGCTTCCATCTTGAATGGGTCACACTGTATGTCATTGCTTCTCTTCCGAGAGAAATCAGAGGTTGTTGGTATTGTAATATTCGAAAAAAAAGACACTGCAATCGCGAATGCGAACAAGAACAACAAAATTGGAAACAAATCAGAATTCATCGAATTGTGACGTGAGCATGAGACATCGTGGTGGGGAAAACAAAGAAATGGAACAGAATAACAAAAACAATACTCCCAATATTCTTCAAAGACCTCTTTGGGAAGTGCATATTACATCTCAAAAAAACATCTTCATGCCAACATTTTCAAAACATCCCAAAACATCCCAGAGATGTTTGTGCTCGCTGGGGAGCCATCGAACATCGAAGACGGCATCAAAGCTTTCGCATCTGGGAAGTTTGGTGATTAAAGAACCAGCATTTCTTGAAAGCTCAAGTCACTAATACTCAAATTCAGTTTTCTTCCATACGGTGGATATTAAAGTCTTTAAAACAGGCGCAATTTTTCGAGCACGACGAGAATTAATGTTCTGTAAAAATTTCACAAACGATAAGATTACCATCTTGTGCGTACTCGGCCATCTTGACGTATTGGAAAAATCACTCGACCGCTTACTATTACTTCTCTATGTCACATCGAGAGAGACGTTGAATCTACTTTCTTCCGCTATAGATGGTGACTACTGAGACGAGTGTGAGGAGTGAAAATAAAAAAGAAAATGGCATTTTAAGTTCGCAAAACATATGCAAAAGTGGGTTTTATTTCCCTCAAAACTTGAAAAATCTGCGGCAATTTCAAAATTGACAGATGTCATAACTGTGCAATATTGCCATCTTCTATGAAATCGTTGAAACTATTTTCGAGAGGTCAAGAAGAATTTCTAAAAAAAGAACGCATCAGAAATTACACCATCTACTTATTTCCATCATTGTCAGAAGTATAACAGCACTCATCTGTACTCTGTATACCTTCGTCATTTCTGAGCTGGCAGTGCTTTGCAACAATTCGGCGCTAACGCTTCTGAGTCCCTGGACCATTTCCTCAGAAGATTTTCCAGGTATTTCCAAGGCACCAGCAATAGAACTGACTAGAGCAGGTGCAGACCTCGACAATGCCCAGGAGCTCAGAGAAGAACCAGACTGGATGATGGCTTTTTGGAAGAGACCTGTGGAAACAGAGATATTTCCCAATGAATAATATTCTGGATGTCTGCAGATGAAGCAAAAAGGAAGCAAAATGTGTCGCAAAATTCAGGTTTCTTCAGTAATGATTGATCGTATACAAATTGAAAAAAATGAAACGTTTTTTGACAACTGCGAAAATTGAATATTACTCTTTCTCACTCAATTTCCTGTTTTTTATCACTTAACTTTCCCAAAGATGAATATCGTTATGTGGACAACAAGTATGTGCTATAGCTTGGCATACAGAAAAGTGCACAAAAACGGCCAGTGCTATAATACTTCTGAATCATTCGGGATCGGATTTTGAAAATTGGTGGGTAGCAAGTATACCGCATCGCTTATTATATTGACATAACTATTTTTGTTGAATCACTTCCGATTTCACCGGAAAAGACCCCAACTTTTGATTTTTAAATGAGATTCCTGTATTTTATTCCATACTCGGTTAGGGATTATCATGACGAATTCAACGATACCAGGTTTTTTTTTCATAAAAAAAAAACAAAAATACAAACCTGGCATAAAATCTTTATGCCAACGACCATTCAATTACTTGGTGCCAAAGCTATAATAATACCTTACCAGAAAAAATCGAATCAATTTCTATCCAAACAATTTTCAAAAACAGATTGAAAAAGTTCATTTATGATTCGCCTAGAAGGTCAATTATTAGAGATTTGATTGAATTAAAAAGCTGAAATACATCTATATTTCTCGTATGTCTTGTGATTTTATACATAGGAATATTAAATTTGTATCCTCACCTACATTAATTCTATTTCAACATTGTTCATACATTTTTTCGAAAAATAGTTGTTATTTTAATTTTGTTTCATTTTAGTAATAATATGTTTATATGATTTTTGAGGAAAATCAGTACATTGACAAATTCTCATTCATTACTTGGATAAAAGAGGATCACAACTAATATTATCAATAAAGGTACAGTATAAAATGTACGGCTTTCTTTCATCTCCACTTTTAGGGTTCTAATTTATATACACACATTTTCGTACACACTTCTAGGTATTCATTTGTATTTGTATTTGTATGTATTTTAATCGAAACAAGCATGAACATACTTATCGATTAGCGCATCATTCATACTATAGTCACCCTATATACCATATATTGAATTGTTTCTTGTATAGATCAATTAATGATATAATCATTATTATTATTATTATTATTATCTCAATGAACCCTTGTATGAAAACACAATCGTTCGCACCTTTCGTCTCATTGGTCTGCAACAAATAGGAAATAGCGGCAGCCCCAGCACTCTGACCAAAAACAGTAATCTTTTCTGGATCCCCACCGAAATTCCTGATATTTGCTTTGATCCATTTGAGAGCCAGGATCTGGTCCTTGATCCCGTTGTTTCCTGGCACGACCGAGTCCCCGGTAGACAAAAATCCAAAGACGCCTACCCTGTAATTTCACATCTGATTAGGATTTGAAATTTAAATAGAGATTTTCATGTATTTTACTAAAATTCCATGAATATGAAGTTATTTCAATTCCCATAGGTACTTATTCTCGAATTCATGTCATTCATCCAATCCCTATGTCCAAAAATAGACTCTTTCTTCTTTGCTTTGGATTCAACCAAACAAAAATCGGCATCATTTGGCAGGTAACGATGACCTGATATTAGAAATTGGTGGTGAATAATAGCTTTTGCAAAGATTTACTCAATTTAATACTAAGGTAGGCGCGGGTAATAAGGCCTGTCGGCTAATAAGGCCTAAATGATGAAAATACAATTTAAAATAGTCGGTGTCGGTCAAGGTCACACTAACAGGTCGCTAACTATCATAGATGGCGCCTGAAATCTGCCGCGATGTGTTTGGTCGCTAAGGGCGACCAGTGCGGTGTCATTCGTTAAGAGTAGTGGTCGTGTGGCTCGAATAATAAGAATTCGTCCAAATCAAATGTACGTATTTTCTGAAATATTACACTTATTAATATAATTCTGCGTTATAGTTTTTTATTATGTCATGGTTCTGCGATCTTTGATGTTTGAATAATATATCAAGGTCCGAAAAATGTTCTTTTCAGATTTCCTTTACACACGTTGTTGGAGGTAATTAAGGCCTACCAATAGAAGAATTGAAAAGACCTCAACCCCCAAAAGTAGAAGTGGTACTGAACAGAACCAGGCGAGTTGGTACTGTCATGTTTGTGAGGAGGAATGACTGACATGAGACAATGTTCTAAATGCATCAAGTGGTATCACGAGGAGTGCGTCGGTTTGTCAGCGGATGATACAGATCATTTTGAGTGTCCTGAGGGTTGTTAAACAAAGAGATTTGTTGTTATTTTCAAGACCTCAGCATGATCAATGCATGATTATCAATTATCGATCTCAATTACCAAATGTTAGGAGTCTATTTTTATTTCTTATGCATATTACAGTCATAGGCCTTATTATCCTACTATAGTATAATAAGGCCTACTGACAAGGTTTTCAAAAATGTTCAATCATGTTTTTATTTATGACACACGTTGCCATGTTCTGTTTATTTTTGACAGGACCTGATCTTAAGGTTTGATTAACATTAAAATTCGTTGATTTTGTTAAATAGTTTTCATTTTATTTCAAATCCCCCTTAGCTAGGCCTTATTACCCGCACCTACCTTACTATTTATTCCAGAAAGAATCTGAATACATGATTTGACCATGATTGGAAGCTTACTCAATTTATCATTCCTATTTTTTCCAGTGCAAGAATCTGAATACATGATTTGACCATGATTGGCAGCTTGCTCTTCAAGATGCTTCACAAGTCGAGCTGCAACTTCTAGGGAACGTTCAGAGCCCTCAGTCTCGTCCCAATGAACATGTATTTTTATTATCATTGAAACTATATATGAACTCCCAAGTTATGGAAATACCTACATGTTCAATTTATAATGAGCGACAGAGGTGGTCAGTTCTGGAAATACTAGAGCTTTCTTCAAAACAAAAAGGAATCACACAGATATCTTCTCCAGCAGAACATCTATAAATAGATCTTTAGATTGAGGTTCGAAATGCGAGTTAAAATACCTAAACTAGAAAACGTGATCATATATTTTTTCAATTTGTCCTGTATATTGTTGTTCGCACTGCTATGCATAGATTGCATTAATTTTGTTTATGATAGATTCAGTGAGTACTCATCGAGAATAAGTACCACTCTGTAGCGTATAGACCTAAGGCTCTGTACGTGTGACTATAGATGGCAGCGCCATACAGTGTGTGTCGCGATCTCTTGATCCTACCTTATTAGAGCTTTGCCACTAGATGGCTACAACGCATGACTAGAACTTCATGTTATACCCTGTGAATTTTGAAAATGTTACAATCCTCCTACCTGTAGTGGAACGACACAACGATGACATCTTCGTCCAAGAGATGATCAGGGGCATGGTCACTGAAGTCAGCTGACCCGCCAAGAAAGGCTCCTCCATAGATCCAAACCATCACTGGGAGATTGTTGGTCCGTTTAGGAGCCTGGAATAATATATTGTGCATTAAGTGGGGAAAGTTCAACTTTTCTCACGAGTGTGAAAGTTTGTGGCACGAGCCTGAAGGGCGAGTGATTCAAACACACGAGTGAGAAAAGAACTTTTCCCAAATGTTGCACACTATACTTTTTCTGCAACTGCACTTATTCAAAGAATCCAAAGTAATGTAAATAGTGGTATTCATTTTATAATGTTGCACTATGCCACATTGAATATTGTGACCAAAGAGTAGACGTCTCGCCCAGTTCCTCAAAGTATTTCAAAAAAGTACACTATCCGAAAAAGATTTTATTTCTGTATTTTTTTTAGATTCCATACATTTTTCGTGTATGCCAATTCATACTGTTTTCTTGAAATTTCCGTAAACAAATCCAACTTTCGTAGCTTTTTCTATTATCTCTGTCTCTGGCGGTGTTTTTATCAAAATCTTCACACCAATAATTGATAGTTTCGACAAAAAAATTCCTTAAGTTGAAAAATCTCGATTTTGAAGACCCTATATCTCTGTAATCATTCTTGCTAGACCCCAAGTGTGATGCATTGATCAAATCAGCTCACAATAAGGAATCCAAAAAATGCAATGAAAAACAGGGTGTCCCATAAGAAAAAGTATAACTTCGATACGTCACGCTTTTCTGAGTCTCCCTGTATGACGCAAAATAATATGAAAATGTGCTGCTCATGAACCTTTTTTTATGTTCTGGTTACCACGAAAAGAGATATTCTGTAATTTTCAGAGAACATCGTGAGAACCAAGGGAAATGAGGTAGGAATTGGTGTTCTTCTTAAATTTCTGGAGGTTATATGCCTCGGGGAACACCTCCCTTGGCAATGTGTTCCAGAGCCTCGCTGTTCGTTGGATGAACGAGTCTTTGGAAAGAGGTGTTCTGCAAGTCTCCAAAGTGACCACGAAGAGGTGCGAAGCCTCAACTCGACGGGTTAATCTCGCGGGGACTGCCAAGGAAGGAACAATTTTTGATATTTCAGAAGAGCATCGTCCATGAAAATATCTATGAAATTGAACCAGATCGCCAACTTTTCAACGGTGTTCCCGAAAAGTGAGTGAGTTTGTGAGCGGAGGCATCACCCACGAGACGAATTGCCCTTTTTTCGACAGAATCCAACAGTTTCAGGGTATGTTTGGGTGCTGCACTCCAAATATGGGAACAGTATTCCAGGACAGGTCGGATCTGTGCCTTATAGATCATAAGCAGCTGACTGGAAGTGAAATAGCTCCTGGCCCGACACAGAAAATCAAGTTTTCGGGACGAACTTTTAGCAATAGATCTCAGGTGATTTTCCCAATAAAGGTTATTGCTGATAGTAATCCCAAGCATCGAAATGGATGTCTTCAAAGGTATGGTTATTCCTGAAAAACTTATGTTGGGCACAGTGAGATCGGCTTTTCTAGAGAAAAGGCATATGCTTGTGTTTTGTTTGCATTGAAATCTACCAAGTTATTGGATCCCCATTCGAGAATTGTTGCCAAGTCCATGCATATTTATATTGTGTCATCATTTTTCCCTCGTTCGTTTCTGATTTGCCTGGCTGGTATTGGAGCCCTGGAAGAGAAGGCGGTGTGGAGGGTACTATCATCCGCGAAGCTGTGTACTGGACATGAAGTTGCTTCCAACAAATCGTTGATATGGAGTAGAAATAGTGTTGGTGCTAGAATTGATCCTTGCATTTATGATAAGAGAGTCAGATGAAACTCCGTCGACCACAACATGGAGAGACCTCTGTTTGAGAGAAAACTAGCTAGTAGAGCTGGGGAGGCAAGTCATAAGATGGAAGCTTGGCGAGGAGTCCGTGGTGCCAGACTCGATCGAATGCCTTGGAGATATCAAGAGCCACGGCTAAGGTTTCACCATCTTTTTCAATAGATTGCTGCCATGTGTGACGTAAGCGAGCAGGTCACCAGTTGATCTCTGATGACGGAAGCCATATTGGCCTATCGTTGATAATACCTGAATGTTCCAGGTATGTCATGAGCTCGATGTTGATAGCTTTCTCCATGATCTTTGAAATAATAGATAGCGGTGTAGTTGCTAGGTAGGGTATTTTTGACTTTTTTAGGAATTGGTTGTACTCTTGCAATTTTCCAGTTGGACGGGAACATCCCCAATCTGTAAGAGTAGTTGAACAACTTGCAGAGAACAGGTGTTAGTTCGGGAGCACATTTCTTGAAAATAATCGGTGGGATTCCGTCGGAGCCACAAGCTTTTGTTGGTGTTGAGACCCAATAAAATCTTCCTTATAGTACGTTGGCGAAAGGATCTCGGGCATTATGACTGTCAATTGGCGTTTTGTTTGAAGGTTGTTTTCCCGATGAATCCAGACCAGCACGAAAATGTTTGTTCATCTATCTCAAACAGCGAAGACGTCTTCTCACTTTCCCAATTCGATGACTCACCCTATATTTTTTCAGTGGGATATCATATTTCGTGTATCAGATGACGATAGAAATTTGCAGCCGTCTCTCCTACTATTAGGAAATATTTCTACCATAAAGGACACCACACGTTTTATAGGGAAATTTGGCCTCCTGTCGAATTGGCTGATTTGTTGATATGTTATAGTCCAGCGTAGCATCATGGTTAGAGCGTCAAAGTTCTATCCACGTTGGATTACCGGTAGTGGGTTCTAGTCCCACCACGACCGCAGAAATTTTTCTGATGGCCTGAGAAAGTGTTTGGGATCACGCGTTGAAAGGTAAGACCCCCGTCATTCCTTGCTCGCACAAGTCTCTTGAAGACTTCTGAGGGTTGCTCGTAAGGGGGCAACCGAATGAAGGATAAGAACAATTTTAAAACAAGGCATTCTGAACAAAATGTCCGAATACCAAACTGTTCTAAAGGATAGTTTTGGCGCTAGAGGCCGCTGAAGTCGCCATGTTGTTTTTTTTTCTCCTGAAAAATTTTTCAATTTGAGCTATTATTAAATTATTTTTTGATGGGATCAGTCACTACAAGGAGTTTTCTTCAATTTTTTTGCTGTTGGTCAAGGATTATACAGTGTGTTCCAGCAATTATGGGGAGATAAAATATGATACTATCCAATAATTCAATAAATAAGGATATCGTCACGTTTCGCATTTCAATTATGAAACACTTTTTCCAATAAAAACATTTATTATTATTATTATCATTATTAATTATTACTATCATTATCATTATTATTATTATAATCATTATTATTATTTAATGTCCACCTAGTATATAAAGAGGAGATATGCAACGTTAACTCGTTCTATAACAGTAGCAGATATTATCAGTAATATCAGTATTAAATTGCATCTTCACATGAATATTCCTTGTAACTTGGTCAAAAAATTCTGATTATACTTAGTATATTTTTTCAAATGAATGTCAATGTATTTCAGATATCACGCCCTCGAAAATCGTACTATTCTTTCAAAAATCGTAATGTTTTTTTTTGCAATTGCATTACCTGGTTGGTCCCAGCACTGGGACCAAACGCCCCATAAGTCGAAACTTGTGCGGGGTAAGGTAAGCATACAAACATTCATGGCCTAACTAGGATTCGAACCTATGTCTCGGTGGGAGTCCCCATACGAACTCAGCGCATTCACGCTCTCGACCACCGAGCCGTTGTTTGTGAACTTTGTTACTTGTGTTGATTTATTGATGCTATATTTATACGAACTGTTTTAGGAGGGAAAATAAAAAATAACATTCCTTCTCGAACCTTGACAAATAGCAGATTAATACTCACATTAGTATTGAATATTAAAATATATTTTTGATTCGAATTTCATTCAGCCATTGGAACGGGTTGATGTTGATATCTTCGTGTATCTTCTCGTTGAACTTGGAATTCGAATTAACTTATTTTGTAATTGAAATAGGACATTTCTCGAATTCTCATTTCTCGATATCCTTTCCTATAAAATTAATGAACATCATCATTGTCTTGAACAATATAAAAGCTGGAACACATTGTATAATTGTTGGCCAGTAGCAACAATATTGATGAAAACTTCTAGTAGTGACTTATCCTATCAAAATAAAACATGATAATGTCTCAAATAGCATTATCCATCAGAAAAGAAATCAAACTTGAGACTTCAGCGGCCTCTAGCGTCATAACTAGCCATCAGAACGGTTAGGTATTCGGACATTTTGTTCAGAATGTCTGGAACCATAACATAGGTATAAAAAATTCAGCCAATTCGACAGGAGGCCAATTTTCCCTATGAAACGTGCGGCGTCCTTTCAAGAAAAGAAAATATGGGGTTTTCAGCTATCTGTTCGCTGAAGATACTCACCTTGGTGGTGTAGACTTTCAGGTACAAGCAGTCTTCGCTTCCAGTAACAGGATCACTGCCTTGGACGCATTCAGACATCTTTTCGCTGACATCGATTACACCGGTCCAGTTTTTCTTGGGTTGTGGAGGCTACAAATTGATATTTGATTACTTATTACTTCCTCAAAGGATACTGCTTTGACTCCGAAGGAAATGAAAGTGATTATACAAAGTGTTATTCTTAAATGTCATATACAGGGTAGGTATACATTGTATACAGGGTGTAACATAATTACGTTTGAAAATTCAAGTGACGTATTCCTGAGGCAATTTTAAGAAATGAAGTCTATATGAACTTTGGTCCGGATATGCTTTATCTCGTAGATACAATAAGATGTGTTCTAGTTGGAAATGGTCTGGGAATAAGATTTTTTTTCATGAAATGTATCAAAGGTTCACTGTCAAAAATGTTAGTGCAATTCGAAATAAATGATGATGAAAATTATTACGAAATTATGATTTCCCACGTCAAAAAACTCAGCGTACCAAATTTCGTGCACAGATGACTTATTTTTTGCAAAATTTATTTCCAAAAAGCGAACAAAAAAGTTCAATTTCAATACCCCGTATCTCTGGAACGAAGAGCATATCACTGATACGAATTATTTTTTTGGAAGTTCCAAGCTCATCAAGATCAAAGTTTATATACAAGGATACTTCTCCTATATAATTCAATTTTCATTTCAATACTGAACAACTTTATATGAACATATGTCCTGAAAGTCTTTTGAGATACAGGGTGATGAAGTTCTGAAAAATATTCAGTTTCTTGATAATAACTGAGACAATATTATATACATCTTTATGAAATGAAATTGTTTATATTTTACTCAAAAGTGAGCAACTACGAAAAATTTTCAAATTTCGTACAATGCTATGAAAGGCTATTTAATTATGTACAGAAAAATTCCTCTTGTTGATACTCGATAGAACTTTGCGTTTTAGAGAAAAAACGGAAGAACCAGACCAGACCTGAAATTTTGATGTCTGCTGAGTGCTCCATTCAGAACATCCATTGCCGAATAACCACAGTATGTAACATTTTGATATTTTGTCACCGAAAAAGTCACATAGCAGACTGAATTTTGCGAAGGGAAGTGGCGTACTATTTTTTTTTTTTTCGTTTTTTGTTCAATTTTTGGGATAGAATTTTTAGTTAATTAGAAGAATTAGGAAAAATCTGATATCATGGGAATATTCCTTGGGCTGTATCATATCGCTGTGCTGATTATATGTACTTATTTCAAAAGCACCTTGTATATATCCATTTTTTTATGTTCATAATTCAACTGAGAATATTCCTTCTGAACACTGTATATCAATTATTTATTTACAAAATAGTCTGCTTCAGATTTCTGATACTATAAACCACATACTGAAACAGTGAAAATTAGTCTTTCGAAGGCTGGAAAACTATCAATAACAACAAAAGTGACAAATGACATTTCTTACGAATTTTGCTCGTCTAATACGAAACTTTGAGGAATCGCCACGTTCATCTTGAATTATTAATTCCTATACGTCATTATGTTATGTCGTACCTTACATAAAAATTATGAAAGTTTATTGTTAGCGAAGAAGTTCAAATCACCTCGTAGATAGATTGATCGCTATAAGGAATGCCATATCACAAGCCGACGATTCATCGGATTCGTCATAAAAATGTATCACCTAGTTGAAGAGAACACTTATTCACTGTCATCAGAACGAATCAGTTGACAATGTGTGTTCCACAAACGGTCATCGTTTTGTACAAAATATTCTGAGTGAATGAATGTGAAAATGTGAGTGTGTGGAAACTGTGGAGAGTGTAGGAAATGTGGACAGTACGAAGGCGCTGAAGGGCCACCTATACTTTTTTTTTTCGAATCCCGACTTTAAAGTCGGGGGTCCGACTTTAAAGTCGGGGGTCCGAGATTAAAGTCGGGGGTCCGACTTTAAAGTCGGGGGTCCGAGATTGAAGTCGGGGGTCCGACTTTAAAGTCGGGGGTCCGAGATTAAAGTCGGGGGTCCGACTTTAAAGTCGGGGGTCCGAGATTAAAGTCGGGGGTCCGACTTTAAAGTCGGGGGTCCGAGATTAAAGTCGGGGGTCCGAGATTAAAGTCGGGGGTCCGACTTTAAAGTCGGGGGTCCGAGATTAAAGTCGGGGGTCCGACTTTAAAGTCGGGGGTCCGAGATTAAAGTCGGGGGTCCGACTTTAAAGTCGGGGGTCCGAGATTAAAGTCGGGGGGTCCGACTTTAAAGTCGGGGGTCCGAGATTAAAGTCGGGGGTCCGACTTTAAAGTCGGGGGTCCGAGATTAAAGTCGGGGGTCCGACTTTAAAGTCGGGGGTCCGAGATTGAAGTCGGGGGTCCGACTTTAAAGTCGGGGGTCCGAGATTAAAGTCGGGGGTCCGACTTTAAAGTCGGGGGTCCGAGATTAAAGTCGGGGGTCCGACTTTAAAGTCGGGGGTCCGAGATTAAAGTCGGGGGTCCGAGATTAAAGTCGGGGGTCCGACTTTAAAGTCGGGGGTCCGAGATTAAAGTCGGGGGTCCGACTTTAAAGTCGGGGGTCCGAGATTAAAGTCGGGGGTCCGACTTTAAAGTCGGGGGGTCCGAGATTAAAGTCGGGGGTCCGACTTTAAAGTCGGGGGTCCGACTTTAAAGTCGGGGGTCCGAGATTAAAGTCGGGGGTCCGACTTTGAAGTCGGGGGTCCGAGATTAAAGTCGGGGGTCCGACTTTAAAGTCGGGGGTCCGAGATTAAAGTCGGGGGTCCGAGATTAAAGTCGGGGGTCCGACTTTAAAGTCGGGGGTCCGAGATTAAAGTCGGGGGTCCGACTTTAAAGTCGGGGGTCCGAGATTAAAGTCGGGGGTCCGACTTTAAAGTCGGGGGTCCGAGATTAAAGTCGGGGGTCCGACTTTAAAGTCGGGGGTCCGAGATTAAAGTCGGGGGTCCGACTTTAAAGTCGGGGGTCACTTTTGTTTAATTCGGATATCCTTAATATCGACAAAATATCAATTTAACATATACAGGGTGATCCACGGTGGATGGCCTATTAGAAGTAATCTGGAGAACGAAAAGACAGAACATTCTGAAAATTGGGATCCTTTGATAATTGAACATTCTCTATCCGTTTAAAATATGTTCATCGATACAGTGTTGCCACTTCTATTAGAAACAACCAGTTATTTCTAATGGAATACCCTGTATTTTATTGCATTTTCAGATTCTTCCTGAAGAGCTGATTTCATCAATGTCAAAAATACAGGGTGCTTCAAGATTCAGAATTCTGATCACCCTGTATCTGTTCCAATTAAATGTCAGTAGACAGTGAATCGAAAGTTAAGATAGGGACATGTGAACCGTTTTGATCGATAATGAATAGTTTCGACACAAAAAAATCTTAACATTGAAAAATCCTGATTTTGAACACCCTATATCTCTGTAATCATTCCTGCTAGAACCCAAGTGTGATGCATTGATGAAATCAGCTGTTCAGGAAGAATCTGAAAATGTAATAAAATACAGGGTGTTCCATTTGAAATAAAAAAGTTGCTAACTGTTTCTGATAGAAGTAGCAACACTGTCTCGATGAAAGTATTTTAGACGAATAGAGAATGTTCATTTATCGGAGCATCCTAATTTTCAGAATGTTCTGTCTTTTAGTTCTCCAGATACTTCTAATATGCCATCCACCGTGAATCACCCTGTATAATTAGTTAATTCATAATGAAAACTGCGCATTGAAAACTTGATTCTCAACGTTTCCATAAGGCTTTGAAATTTGGCTATTTATTGAAGGAGATTATGCAAATAGTCCGGAAGGGTTAACTCATACCTACAAATGTAATCATATATCATTGAACTCATCTTTCTGAGCTCTACCCAAGGACGGAATGACATTCAGGGTAGTTCATTTGTGAAAATATATGTTTTGTATTGTAATCTTTTTGCACCCTTGAACAAACAAATGAGATTCTCAGCTATTAAGTGGAATATAAACAATCACCCTATACGTACGATAATGATCGTACAGGTGTGATCCAATATTTGACATTCAGTGTACATCCAAAAAGGAGGATTTTGACTGATCCTTATGTGATGATTATCCAATGGATGTAAAATTATTGTTTGTACATAAATGTACAGGGTGTTTCTCGAGTACGTGTAGAAAATTCAGGAGCATGTTGCTGACGTCAAACTGATGAGTAACAATGGAAATTATTTATTTCTGTTCATATATTTAACGAATATAAACTAGCTCCTAACTTCAGTTCTGAACTCCCGACTTTAATCTCGGACCCCCGACTTTAATCTCGGACCCCCGACTTTAAAGTCGGACCCCCGACTTTAATCTCGGACCCCCGACTTTAAAGTCGGACCCCCGACTTTAATCTCGGACCCCCGACTTTAATCTCGGACCCCCGACTTTAAAGTCGGACCCCCGACTTTAATCTCGGACCCCCGACTTTAAAGTCGGACCCCCGACTTTAATCTCGGACCCCCGACTTTAAAGTCGGACCCCCCGACTTTAATCTCGGACCCCCGACTTTAATCTCGGACCCCCGACTTTAAAGTCGGACCCCCGACTTTAATCTCGGACCCCCGACTTTAAAGTCGGACCCCCGACTTTAATCTCGGACCCCCGACTTTAATCTCGGACCCCCGACTTTAAAGTCGGACCCCCCGACTTTAATCTCGGACCCCCGACTTTAAAGTCGGACCCCCGACTTTAAAGTCGGACCCCCGACTTTAATCTCGGACCCCCGACTTTAAAGTCGGGGGGTCCGACTTTAAAGTCGGGATTCGAAAAAAAAAAGTATAGGTGGCCCTTCAGCGCCTTCGTAGTACAGTGTTGAAAATGTGGAGCGTGGAAAATATGGGAATAATAAGTGTGATTATGTTTCAATCTTCAATTTCTCGAGTAAGAATCTATTATTATTATTATTATTATTATTATTACTAGTCGTGTATTAGTTCCTTTCAATTATGTTGTATGGGTAAATTATTATGTTATGAAAGTTGTTTCGTTTATTATAAGTAAGTATAGTTATAAGGTAGTATACCTAATAAGTGTAATACTTTTCTTTTTCGTACGTGTTTGGTAGGTACACTATTTTTTCCACTAGCGCGCAGGAAAACACCCAATTCCTATCTTTTCCACACTCATTTTAGTGTTGAATGTTGAAAAATAAGACTACTTCAGAAGATATTATATCAAAAGATGAGATACACGTACAGATAATGAATAAGCAAAAAAGTCCTGAAGCTTAAAAAATCTCGATTTTGAACACCGCCTATATATCTATGTGATCATTCCCACTATAGACCTCAAGTATGATACATTGATGAAATCAGCTCTTCAGGGAGAATCTAAAATTGCAATAAAATACAGAGTGTTCCATTTGAAATATCAAAGTTTCTACTATTTTCTGGAATAAGCGGCAACGCTGCATTACTGAAGATATTTTAGATCAAATTTTCAGAATGATAATATGTCCCGTTCTCCGCGTGAAAGTCTAAGGTATATCGCGATATATGACGTCACACGCTGTCCCGCTTTTTTTCTGTTCCGCTGTGGAACCAAACTAAACAAAATAAAAATCTCTTTTTGACTACATCAGTGCTCCGCAATTGAAGTGGGACTCCTGAAATGTTAGATGAAGTTCTCAAGATTATAATAAACTTCCAGAAAAATAATCCGATTTCAATTAGGTTTTCAGATTTCATGAATCATGAATTCGAAACAAAGAAAAATGGAAGAACTATAATATTTCACAATTTGTTTTTGCAATTGAACATGGCAATATGTTTGCGATGTCGTATTTCAATCGATTGGATGATAGCACAGATGATTGTGATATCTCGAAACAACTTTTTTTGCAATCAGGCTTATAATTTCAGACTGGAAAATATTTTTTGATACCTATCTCTTCAAATGTAAGTTGAGGATGAAGTTTCAATTCTTCCATTTTCCATCATCGATCAGAATAATATTCTTCTCGTTCTGAAAATACACTGGTATTACAAAATTCGCTTCGCTTTTCAATTGAGAAACAGTTCTTCAATTTCTCGAATTTTAGTTGTATATTATTGTCGGTTCCTTTTTTTTCAAATGATACCTATATCATTCGACTCGAATATTTTTTTCACATTAGATGGGATAATGAATGAGTCTCAAGTGGATTTGATTTTCTATGGGGCAGAAAATAATCCGATTTCAATTAGGTTATCAGATTTCATGAATCATGAATTCAAAACAAAGGAAAATGGAAGAACTATAATATTTCACAATTTGTTTTTGTAATTGAACATGGCAATGGCAATATATGTGTGCCATGTCAGTATTTAATCGTATTTCAATCGATTGGATGATAGCACAGATGATTGTGATATTTCGAAACAACTTTTTTTGCAATCAGGCTGATAATTTCAAACTGGTAAATATTTTTTGATACCTACCTCTTCAAATGTAAATTGAGGATGAATTTTCAATTCTTCCATTTTCCATCATCGATCAGAATATTCCTCTCGTTCTGAAATACACTGGTATTACAAAAATTCGCTTCGCTTTTCAATTGAGAAACAGTTCTTCAATTTCTCGAATTTTAGTTGTATATTATTGTCGATTCCTTTTATTGAAATGATACCTATCATTCGACTTTCGAATATTTTGCAGATGACCGTGAAAATCTTGTGAAGTTTTGAGAAATAATCTTAGTGACATTTCACAAAAAATATATACAGGGTCTGTACAAAATCTTAGCACATGATACTGAGGTCAAAAATATGCCGATTCAAAGGAACTCACCTCAATCCGAAATCGCTCCGTTTTCAATATACAGGATTCAGAAAATTATTTCCTCAACAAAAAAGTGAAAAAATACACTGAGAAAATTGTTATGGCCATTCTGAACCATAAGAAGTGCAGTGGTAAGCTCTTCGCTCTATAGGGTGGGGTTTTTTGTAGCAAGACGTAGTAAGTAATAATATGTATTCGCTATCAACTCCTTCAAGTTAATCCGGTATACCGTATTTTAATGTAGATATTGTGCCTAATTTCCGAAAATGGAGGTTTATCGTACCTGTCCACAGGTAACTAATCCTTCAGGTTGGGAAAGTAAGATATATAAAAGTTAAGCAAGCCAACGTTAGTTTAGTGCATTGTACCAGTATATATCACCTGACGAAACTACTGTGTTAGCGAAACATGTCGAGTGTTTGAGAATTTTGTGGAAATCTTATCGTTTGTGAAGTTTTTACATTTGAAAATTCTATGTGAACATATATGCGTGGGAGCTTCGTTTCCGATATTCAGGCAGAGATCAGTCAGTGGGTGACTGATCTCTGATTCAGGGTTTCAAAGTTTAAGATTATGTTTGTGTTTTTCCAATTTCGTCCTACAATTTCCAAAATAATGGATTGAAAATTATAGTACACCTGTCACAATTTGGAAACGCGAGTTCTCGAGCGTTCTTGAATAGGTACCTACAATAAGATGCGATATTTATCAACACACTTTTATCATTTTGTTTCCTACTCTTTTTAGTTTGACTAACAATAAAATTGTTTTTTAATAGGTTTTCAAACTACTCATTTCCTACTTCCTTTTAGTTGTACAATCTATCTTGTTTTTGAAACTTTACTATCAATTACCTACTTCTTTTCAGTTTGGCCTCGAATTTGGCTATATATAAAAGCCAAACTACAATTCTTATCACAAAGCTCGTTCGCCATATTGGATCCGTCATCTTGAATTTCCCAATTCTGAAGAATAACCCTTCTTTCAGTAATCAAAGGAACCTTCATCAATACAAATGTCAATTCCTTTGTGTTCAATACCAACTAATTTCGTGTTACAATATTTTATCAAACTTACTAGAAATATCTGTTATATATAGCATTATTCGAGAAAAAGATTGTTTTCCTTCGGAACTATGCGAAATACTGTCACAAGCTGTAGGCGGGGGTTGCCTAAGTTGTGTTCTAGATCTATTAGAGAATGAACTTTGAAAATGATAATAATAAAGAATACTCCAAAGGGTTTTCAACAAAACATATACACACATTTATTCTTTGGTTTCTGATTAACAATAAATAAAAACTTAACTTACCCTATATGTACATTAAAAGCTAATATTGCTGGGACCTTAGAGGAAGGGCATCTTCTGTTCTGCCCGAACTCCGACGGTTCGGGCACAGTGGCAAATGATGAAACTGATCGAATGATCGAAAATGATCAAACTGATCGGAATGATCGAATGATTGAATGATCGAAAAGATACCTGTGCTGGCTTCCTCGCGCCATTTATATATCCAATCTATATTTTGGAAACGTGACAGTGAGGAAGTCAGGTGGATGGTTTGAAGTCATTGTCACGCCTGTGTTTAGGTTCAACTATTAATCGAAAGTTCGTGGTTCAATAATTTTGGAAATAATAAACAGATACGTGAACGTTCAATGACTTCGAACCAATATGATTTTTAGAAGAATTTTCGGAATTTGACTGAGAATATCTTATCATTTGTGACATGCCCCTCCTCTGAGAACGACGGCCCCCGTCGTTAAAAATGGTCAGATGGGCCTATTTCTGAAATGCTAATTCGAATATTCTCTATATATACATTCTATCCTTCCAAAATCCTAATTAAAATGTTATCTATATACCTGTTTGTGAATCAATTTACAATAAAAATAATGATAACCTGTTCTAACTGCAAATTTTACAAAATTCAAAATAGTAGATCCGCACACTCTGGTCCATGGCTTGTGAGTTTGGGTAGTTCCTGAGTTTCACATCAGGCGTTCCTTGGCATACCCCATTAACTGCTTGGCTCGTTGTACATTTTGAAAATGCATATGGCTTTCTGACGTAGCGTGGTTTCCTAGTGTGTTCTCTGCATGGTTACTGGCCTCTCTATAGATTACAGATGTGGCTATGTGACGTAATCTAACTAGATGACTGGAGTTGTCCTGGACAGCTACCGGACTCGGAGTGGCAACATCATTCCAAACGTCAGCTTCTCCCATTGGCAAGGTTTGACTAATTTGGGATGCTGAGAGGGTACAACGGCTGCCATATTCTCGGATAACTCATTGACGGTATAGTCTCCAAATGTCATCTATATAGCTCCTAGATCCATGTAGCTCTATCTCCATGGCTGTATCTTCGGAAAACGTTCGCTACTGGTACCCTATGCTTTTTTCGTACCTCCTACACTGGTGATGCCCATAGAAACGATTGCATGGTCCACTCTGTATGCGGCGAAACTCAGTCCAACTACCTCGGTAACTTGCCTCTTCTCGAGTGTGGGACCACATGTGAAACAAAAAATGAAATCATTGCAGCACAACATAAAATTTCAAATATATACATAATTGAACTTATCATCAATCAAATAATCTGAGTTTTATGAAGAAAAGTTATTTGTCTAAAATTATATAACACTACTGCTTACCCATCTGACTCTTAAATATATTCATTCGGTGTTGTTTGCAAGCCGAGTTCAATATCAATAACATTGACTTCTTCAATTCGTCAACAAGATCAGTTTTTCTTAATGAACTAAGTACCACCTCGCTAATCATATTGAAAAATATCTAAATTTATACTATCATTTTTTGTAATATGAATATTGCACAATTGATAAAATCTGACACAAAAATCAAATACTCAAATACTAAGAGGATATGATATATATCACTGTATATGTTATGAGAGGTTGAACTTGAACCGTATATAATGTGACACCCGATACCAAAACATCAACGTGAATCGAATACTGACCCCATTAATTTCCTTCTGCTTATGCATATACCTGTGTATATGTTGATTCATTAAATAAAGTGCTAGAGCTACTTCGCAAACTTTATACTAACCAGTGATTGAATAATAATGAAGAAAAAACTCTTTTCCCATTGTTTCATAAGCGAATGTCTTGCATCGAGATGGTTGCCTTCCAAAACATACATGATTCCTGTTCCCATAATACATTATAATCTCAATGGAATAATTTATTGGAAATTTTTGTGCAAATTCATTTAAAATTTTTGTATTTTTGTATCATTTGGTGACTCCATTTCGATGTTTCGTTAAAAGATTTTAATGAAGTCGAGTTTATGTTGACATTTCAAATGAGTTCATAACCATGATTTTCCAAACTACTTATATCGCGATTTTTCCATTAGCTTCATGAAACAACGTCCTTCCGTTTTTTCCTAAATGAAATACTTACTTTGATGCTCGATAACTATTTTACCTATACCTTGATTCAGTTTTCTGGCGGCTGTCGGAATTTTCTCTATACCTGTTTTCAACATTTTTTTTTTTTTTATTTTTTATTTTCTCTACTTTTTTTTTCCAATATTTTCATTGCTTCCATATCTTGTTTTTCTCCTGTAGTGTTCATATGATTGATTTCTTCTCCCCTGAAACATACTAAAAATTCGATTATTCTAATGTTACATGACTATTATTTTACTCAAAAATTATCGATCTGAAAAAAAAAATAGAATTTTTCTTCTCATATTAAGTTATCAACATGCTCAATATTCGTTCATCTATCTCTTTTTCGACTTCGGCTTTCAATTTTCCACAGTGTACGACATATCTCGTCGCCTTAACGAGGTACTCTCTACTATATAGGTACTCATTTTTCTCAATATACTCAATATTAACTTCATGTGCTATAACTTTGTGCCTTTCCGTCAGCTCTTTAGATTCTCTCATCCCTACTCTAATTATTGAAACATTTGTCTAATACCCTATTCTTTCGATATAGCTCAAATATCCCTACAATGTAGAGCATTTTTCGGGATTCCGCGTGATCAAACCTTTGAGCATTCTTGACTATTGATAGGCCTACTTTGCACATGACAGCACAACTTCTATTGTACAAACCATCATTGTACCTTGACAAACTTCAATACTCAATAAATTCAATACTTTCAATAACTTCATAATATCACATAAAACTCTCTTTTTCTCGCTATACCATTCGACTATTCCGGACCATTTCCTGAAACAACTACTCCCCTGGCTATTTGCCACGACAGGTATTGAATGATACAGGGTGATGGTGCGGTATCCACAGTGACTCTTGCACTGATCAAGTCGTCAGCGAAAATATCTTTGACTCATTTGGTCAACAACTAAATAACCTCTCTGGGTTCAACAAATCACTCACTTTTATATCATCATCTAGCTAGTGCCCGTTTTGGGTCTTATCATAGCACAGTATCCTAATATACTGCATATTATACATTGTCATCAGCGACAATAAAAAACCTTTTTCATATTATTTTCCAGCCGATACTTCAATACTGTGAGATTTTTATCACGAAATTTATCCTGAGCATGTTGATTTGGTTCCTATATCATTCGCAACAGATCAATGTTCACTTTTATTCGTCATGAGTACTACACATTTTCCTCTAAACCCAATTTCTCAAATGAACTCCCAAAATTTTCAGTCTGAGGAAAAAATTCTTATGACAGGCGACAGCCACCTAACCTACTGCTTTAAATTGATCGTAACATATTTTTCACTTGTTCGAAGGATACATGTTATAAATGAATAAACTAACCTAATTTTACTTAATCGGAATAAAATATATAAAGTGAGAATAAATGTGTGTTTCTTTCAAAGAAACAATACGCACCTATAATAATTATTCACGTTCATTCTCTAAAGATAAATGATCCAAAAAATTCAAATTTATTTATCTAAAACTTTAAACTTGGCTTGCGATAAAAAAATGAAGACATTACACAGTGAAAAAAAATTGGGTGTAATTTCAATCACATCGATTTCAGAAAAAGATCTGATGAAATAAACACCTGGATATCATAGTTTAGTTCATTTTATTATAAATTTCATAAAATAGTGTTCGGTGGTGTGAACTCTGACCTTAGTAGTGAAACATGACACGGATCTGGTGATGTAGACAGATTGTGAAAGATACATTCGAAATAAACACCAGATGGTTAGAAAGTGATATTCTTATTGGTGCGATTATTCACTTTAATGTGGAATATACACTAATTTTACGAAATTAACACCAAGTTTAACCGTGTCAAATCACAATTTAATCGGAGACGTGTATGAATCATCAAATTTGGAGACAATATTCACTCATTGAGTTTCACATCCTGAGGACACCAGATTCGATAGGAATTAATAGAAATATTGCATGTGAGTATATGAAATGGTGTGAATTTTATGCACTTCTGGTGGATGAACAAACAGCAACACTACCTATAAGCTCATTCTTGCAAAATAATGATGAAATTATCACCAAGCTATTGTTAATGAAATATATTGAGTGTATCGGTGTACCCCAGAGTTTCATACCTCACAAGAAATGAGAAACAACATTCAACATGGTTGCCAATTCTCAGATGCAAAAAATGATGGCAGGAAGTGGATGCCTACCCCATTTCATGATATTGTAACAAACTTTCAGTTTGTATCGTTGGATACCTAATACATTATACATGGAATCAGTTTTCATTCGTAAGGATCCGATAAAATTGATAATTTCGTGGAAAAACTTTGATGTCGCCTGAAAATAAGTTTTCAAATAAGAGAACACAAACTTGTAATTGTCCCATCCTATAAAAAATCATGTAAATGGAAATTGTTTAGTTTAGTTTCATATTTTCTGATTCAAGTTTGGGAATTTCTCTCGAACACTTGAGAACAATATTACCAAGATTTCATAATAGATGCCGATACTGTAAATCGGCATTATTTATTGGCGATATCTGAATTAAAAAAAGTTTTAGTTCGTGATGATTAAAAAAACTCAAGAATGATTTCAAGTTACGACTATCATGGGAATTCGGTACACCTATATACGCACATCATCATATAAACATTAAACATAATATAATGGGTATGTCAGGTTTCACACCACAAATTCTGGATATAAATTATCGAGAATTATTGGAAAATCATTACTCATCGTTGGGAAAACCGCATTTGTCAAATATAATTTGTAGACATCTCTAGACAATTTCCATTAGTCAAATTGATCAGATAAATTTTTGCATTTTTGTGATCATCACAATATCGGATAGCACAAAACAAATTCTGACATCAGGCAACACTGCTCTTCACTATAGGCGACCTCGTCCGCCAACGGCAAACCCCGCCATTTCGTTTTGCGACGCCGACTAACATAGTACCGATCAAAACAATGAAGTGCATAAAAATTTGCTTTCGCTCATGTGAGAAGTGGATTGTTGTCGGGGAAAGTGCGGAAGAAATTATTTCTGAAGGTAAGTGAGAAATATCATGTTTAAGATGTTGATATCATTTCGTATGACTGGACTTTGGATTCTGTCTAGATATAGGTATAGGTAGATGAAATACATAATTTATAATAAAAATTGACCAATTATCACTCAATATTCAAAGTTCAGACTATATGTTAAAGCCATGCTTGAATTAATCATCAAATATAGACACATTCTAGTAGGGTAGTAGATTTGTCTAGGAGTTTTCGAATTATTCAAGCAAGAAAAGGGTAGGTAGGTACCTACCTGACAAAAAAACTAACATACCTATCTATTCTTATGAATTGTTCGGTGTGATTCAACACCACCAGGTGTAATTCAACACCGTTCAACACTAGCAGGTGTTGTCTCGTTTGTTAATTCATTAATTCAAGCAGTAGGATTCGCGATAGTTCGTAATTCTTATATCATTTTTTGTAATTTACATCTGTGAATACAGTGTCTTTCAAAAGTCTGGGAACTTTGAATGGGACAGAATATTTTTAAAAAAGTCTAGGGATTCCCTAAATATTTCTTTTTAATCTTCTCCTGAAGATGCTAACATAGTTAGCGAAACACGTGTCGAGGCGTTAAAAAATCGGTTTGGTTAGTAGTAAAACAGTGTAGTGTATTATCGTGCCAAAGGTTCCAGTCTTCGATATATAAGACTAGTTTTCCTTTAATATCCATTTATAATCGGTTTTGAGGACTCTGCCATATTTCAACTGTGCTACACATCAAAGATGTTTTCAAATTAGAAATAATATTCTTTTTTATCAACAGGATCTACTGAAATATATTGTACGTGCCGGTGGGCAGTATATTCTAGACCAATACAATGAGAAAAAATTGCTGACTGACAGGTGCCGTATCCAGTTAGTTAATATAGTTGCTAATATCCTCTTCAACAAGTATGGAACTGCTGTACCGAAGAGTGCTAAGATGGAATTCGCCAAATCATTAGTGGAAATTTTCCCCACTTATCGAAACTTGGAAAGTTCAATTGGTGGATATGTGAGTTTAACTTTTACATAGTAATTATACACGATAATGCCTCTGAATTTTTAGGAAATATTCTTCATTCCCTCAACCAATGGTGGTTACTTATCCAACCGATTGAGAACTCTCAATAGGATTCATAAGCAAGAAGGCTCCTCTTCAAAACCTCTGCATGAAAAAAACACAAGCCATAGTCCTGTGGGTGATGAGACAACGACGAATCCTGACGTTATTGAAAAGGAATTGAACGAAGGAAGAGAAAATAAAAAACTATTTCTTGACACTTACTCGTTTCGAAAGAATCTCAAGAATAAAACGTCGTTCTCAACCTATTCTTTCTATGTACCTATATTCCATGAGCCTATAGTTGAACCACCAATATTCAGCAGTGCAAAAAAAACAAAAAAATGCCAACACGTACACTCGTACAGGGTCTCCAGGTTTATTTTGAACCTCATCTTAACTTTTTTATTTATTGTTCATTCTTTTTTTCAAGCAACGTTTCTTCATATTTTTTTTGTAGACTATATATGCCAACAGAAATACAGTTGAACATCTCAAATAATTCTCATCGGCAACATTCATAAATATCCAAATAGGACACCCTGTATATTATTGCATTTTCAGATTCTCCCTGGAGAGCTGATTCCATCGATCTATCACACTTGGGGTCTACCTGAAATGATTACAGAGATATAAGATGTGAAAAATTATTTAACAAATACAGGGTCATCAGAATTCTGAACTTTTCACCACCCTGTATTTGTTTCAATTAAAAAATGTTAGTAAATAGTAAAATCAAGTCATGACAGGAATATGGAAACTGTTCTGGCCAATAATGAATAGTTTCGACACAAAACATCCCTAAAGTTTCGTAAACTATATTATCATCTTTTTAATCATTTCAGCTGGACCCTTAGTGTGATTGATCGATGAAATTAGCTCTTCAGGGAGAATCGGAAAAAGCAATAAAATACAGGGTAGGGTGCCTGTTTGAGAATTCATAAATGTTGCCCATGAATATTTTTGAGATGTTCAACTGATTGTTGGCATATAATATAAAATCTACAGAAAAAAATGTGGAAGAAAATTTCTTGAAAAATTTTTTTTACAATACATAAAAAAGTTAAGTTGGGGTTCAAAATAAACGTGAAGATCCTGTACCTGTTTTGTGTGAAATTCACTCCAGATAGAGTGTCGAGCATATACTATTCTCGATGAAAAATACACCAAATGTTCATGTGGCACACTATTTCGTTTATGAAAAACACTCACAAGTATCATAAATATATCATAAAATGTGGTTTAATTTATAAAAAAATGCTAAAATTACACCAGGAGAATATAGGAAAAACACTGAATGCTGATGTAAATATGTCGAAGTGGTGTTGTATCACATCTAATAAATTTTGTTTCAATAATCCAACCTGGTGAAAAAACACCAGAGGAGGTACAAAAACGCACTGGTTCTCTGCCTGATTACACTCAATAAGGTGTTTCTTTTCACCAGAAAAGTATTCGCACGTATCTGCTCAGTGTAACAACACACCGATAAGAATTATCAAGAAGTAGAGCTCAGCATCAAGAAAATCACCATATAATTTTATAGTACACCACCACGGTGTCAAATTACATATACGGAAATGCATAATTAACACCACTGAAGAGCTCATTCGCACTAAGACCAGAGTATCTTCCGACGGGGTTTGATTCATTCGAACACCAATAGAGAAGACCACATGACACCCTATGATGGTGAAGAAAAGGCCGGTGCTAATTGACACTTAAACAATCAGGACCTCACTGGACACCGGTTGGTGTTAAATGGTGTTAGCTGGTGTAATTTTTTTTTCACTGTGTATACTAAATTCTGATGAAACTTTAGTCATTGAGGTGATTACGTTGCTTTGAGTAATGTATTCATCGTGGAAACAAATATTCTAGGGCTAAATTCATGTTATGAGTCAATAACAAATATCCACGAATACCCTCAACGTTCTAGTTCCATCCCTTTCGGAACCAGATAATCTCTTGTGAACTGTGAGCCTCATATTTTCTCACTTCCATACATTTCTCTCGATACAAAAAAAAATCATAATAAATCTCAATAATTCCTCATTATTTTCATCCATATATCTAAATAAACTCCATTTCCACACAAAAAATTCAAATTACTCCTTCAAACACTCTGTATATCACCTCATGACATTTAAAATTTTGCAATAAAGCTCATCTTAATCAAAACACTAGTTGGTCTATGCTTTTCAACACATCACAATCGACTAAGTAACTAAACCCAAATTGATCCATTTCAAATAGTTTTCATATGGGTACAGATGGTTTTGGCATGCCTATCTGTATGCACTACCAGGAACGCCCCATTTGAAGATCAAACCGAGGCAGTCCAGTTTTAGCATGCTGGACCGTTCGCAAATCCTGGCCAGATGCCCCATATAAAAACACATTTTTACATTCAATCCTTAAAATAATGAAAACTGTCTTACTAAAATATTCATCTAACTTTGATATTCATAATTTGATAAAAATAATATAATTTAAAAAACGAAAGAACATGAAATTTGAAAAAGTGAGGTTGGTTATGAAGAACCAACCTCGGGAACGAGCCATTGGCGCCTCCACCATGTCACAAGCTGTAGGCGGGGGTTGCCTAAGTTGTGTTCTAGATCTATTAGAGAATGAACTTTGAAAATGATAATAATAAAGAATACTCCAAAGGGTTTTCAACAAAACATATACACACATTTATTCTTTGGTTTCTGATTAACAATAAATAAAAACTTAACTTACCCTATATGTACATTAAAAGCTAATATTGCTGGGACCTTAGAGGAAGGGCATCTTCTGTTCTGCCCGAACTCCGACGGTTCGGGCACAGTGGCAAATGATGAAACTGATCGAATGATCGAAAATGATCAAACTGATCGGAATGATCGAATGATTGAATGATCGAAAAGATACCTGTGCTGGCTTCCTCGCGCCATTTATATATCCAATCTATATTTTGGAAACGTGACAGTGAGGAAGTCAGGTGGATGGTTTGAAGTCATTGTCACGCCTGTGTTTAGGTTCAACTATTAATCGAAAGTTCGTGGTTCAATAATTTTGGAAATAATAAACAGATACGTGAACGTTCAATGACTTCGAACCAATATGATTTTTAGAAGAATTTTCGGAATTTGACTGAGAATATCTTATCATTTGTGACAATACGAAACTTTCCCAGGAGTAACAAAATGAAGATAATCAATCACTAATCTTGCTCAAGGGATTTGAGAATCGTATTATCACCCCTATAAGAATGTTCTGAAAAAAATGTCAGGGGGTGAGGGTGGTTTCAACCATTCTACAATTTTTCTCGGGTTTCTTTGATTACTGAAGAAGGGTTATTCTCTAAAATGCACTCTTGTCAAGTTTTTTCCAATTTGTATTATTTTATCAGTGTAAAAAAAATGCAACTTTGAACTCGTCGTCTCACGGACAAATGGTACTGAACTTTATATTACACGTGGTAGCTCTGTGTTCCAGAAATTTCGGGACACCCTATATAAAATAAGTTTTACTTGGAGGAAAAATGAATTTTCGTCATTATTTCATCTATACAAACAAATGATATGGGAAAATAATGGTGCAATGCCAGGGCTTAAGCATACCTACTAAGCGTAATCTTCAACTAAAATTGAAAAACTTAACATCATATTCCATATGCTACAATATAAGAAAACCTGAAGAAAATTTTTTGGACGAATTGGTATCTGAGATAGTATCACTCCAAATTCAATGCAAGTTCTCAGTATGCCATCATCATACTAATTTGATCGAGAATTCGTCACTGATCTGAATTCAGACTCAGATAATATTAATATTCAATAAAAGAGATTTTGTATTTTGTGTAAAATTCATTATAAAATCGCAAAGCGCTTACGGGTAAAAAGCCATCATCAGTGCTATACCTGCAAGAAGGTAACATTTATGAAATTTCAAAAAGACAAATAAGAAAGTGTAGATTACTTTACTCTTCATGTATTTACAAAAAGGGCCAAAAATTATCAATCGACGACATCATTATGGTCCAAACGGAATTAGGACCAGACATACATTTTAAAAAAACAACGTCGATTACTCTAATTTTTGGACCTTTTTGTAAATTCTTGACGAGTAAGTAATCTACACTTCCTGATTTGTCTTTTTGAAATTTCATAAATGTTACCTACTTACTTGCAGGTATAGCACTGATGATGGCTTTTCAGCCGAAAGCGCTCTGCAATTTTATAATAAATTTTACACGAAATATTTTTATTGATCAGTTACGTGAATGGATGCAACTAGTACAAATCTTCACCAATATTAATATCAACTTTTCTCCTTATTATTTTGGCTATTGACACTATAAGAAGGTATGCCTGAAACACCCAGTATACATCATATAGGTACTTACCGCGAATCTCAAATCTCCTACAGGGGGTTCTGCGAAAGGAATGCTGCGGAACCAATACAAGGGCTTCCTTTTACCAAACGTCCTCTCTGCGGTGTAACAACCCTTGACCGACCCTGTACTCGTAGAAACAACCACATCTTTTTCGCATATCTTACCAGATTCAACTAGGATGAAAAATATGCAAGACAAAGCAAGAACCAACCACGACCCCATCTTGCTGGAGAATCTGTATCAAGTAGGATATTTTCATTCTTCACTTGGTATTTATACTTGTACTTAGATAGCAATCGTATCCACTCTAAATCAATCGAGGGATCATCAGATATAATGGGATAAATACCTATTATAATCATATATCACAAGTAGGTTCTCACCTGTGACATCTCAACAAAAAATACTTATACAGGGTGTCCGGAAATCATGCGTAAAAAACAAAGGGGATCATTCTGCGCGAGAAAACATGAAATTTATTTTTTCAACGGCTCTTTAACACAAAATTGCTCTTGTTTTACTGTGTTCGATACATCAATGAGGTACTTTGTATGTCATCAATTATATTTCCGTATCTGATATCACAACAATGACTCCATTGTGTTATTATTTCAAAAACAATCTCATCACTCATGGAATGTCAATTGCACGCAATGACAGCTCTGTGTAATAGATGAGCATTACTTGACAGGAAATCAGATGGCTACAAGCCCAAGAGATCGAAAATTTCGCTGTTATCTCTTTACAGCCGTAGAAAAATTATAGTGTAGAACTTGCACGGAATGCTGATTTCCTACTCGAATGAGGAAATCACTATCATTCCGTGCTCGTTAAATAATATACGGCTATAACACAAAATTGCTCTTGTTTTACTGTGCTCGATAAATCAATGAGGTACTTTGTATATGTCATCAATTTCATTTCCGTATATCTGATATCACAATGAGTCCATTGTGTTATCATTTCAGAAAAATCTCATCGCTCATGGAATGTCAAATGTGAGGCAATGACAGCTCTGTCTAATAGATGAGCATCACTCGACAGGAAATCAGATGGCTACAAGCCGAAGAAATCGAAATGCCGCTGTTTTCTGTTACAGCATCGGTTACAGCCGTAGAAAAATTATATGCTGCAGACCTAATTCTCGTATCATATCGTGCTCGTTATAGTTATTTATGTATTAAGGGAATTATGAGGGCCTTAATTACCGATGGCAAAGTTTGCGTCCCGAGGGCCTCTGGCCCGAGGGACAGCAATTGCCTGAGGTTATTGAGGCTCAGTAATTCCCGTGATACATAGATAATTTTATTTCTGACTGATTTCATTCATTAGATACCTTTCCGATTGGAAGTTAGACATGTTTTTCCGTATAGTTTCAATGTCATCAGAACGTCAGATGATGATCTTGACTACCGCGAATAGGAGATTCCTTATTGCTACGTTACTGCGTGGTTGTTGCTATGCATTTCTTATTTAATTTTAGTCAGAGGGAATTATAGCATCTATAACATCCCAAGGGAGTTATGACCCTCATAATAGATATCGTAACTATGACGATATAAGCTTATAATGTCACTGTCAGAAATAAAACAATATACTATATGTATACGTGGGTCCGGAAATGCACAGTTTTCAAGATACAGTGTGTTAAACTTTAACAAAAATCGTTCCTTCATGAATATCTCGAATATTCTTCCACCGATTTTCGGTGATATTCTGTGTCATGAGGGGCTGATTTGGCAATAATTGAATTCGAATTGTGAAATCCAGTGGCGTCCCGGGGGCACCCTACCGAATATTATTGTCAATAAAATGTGCGCCATTTATTTTTTTGAATTCTATATCTTCATATCCTTTGATTAACTAAAAATACAACATTTTGATCTCGTGAATTGTTTTGATATTTTTCTTTGTTTTAGTGGAAAAAAATAAATACCAATTCATTGTCTAAATATGTGTGCAAAATATTCCTTTAAAAACAGGGGTGGAAATAAATGTGTGATCCATGTCCATAGACATAAGATAAGAATGAGGATTAATTTTCTACAAGTATTTTATATAATATACATATTTGACACACTTTGTATTATTGGAAACTACGCCTTCCTGGAACGAGAATACATATAGTTCTCAATATACAGAGTGTAGAGTGTGTGTCATTCATTCATGAGACATTTTATTATTTTCCACTTTTTGGCCGATTCTACATATATAGCCGTTTGTTTTCAAGTTTCCAGTAATTGAGTAAAAATAGAAATTCTGATAATTTCAATATTTGTCTATTCCCATGAATATAACCTTGTCCTAATGGAATGCAATACCTTGTATGTGATATTATCTATTCGGATAGAGGGATTCATGAGGTAGAAATTTTGACGTGGAGCGTTTATATATTTCTACTGAAGATTTATCACGACTTATAGAGCACATAATTCAAATCGATGCAAAATATTTTAAACAGCCAAAATCAAATGATTGACACCCTGTAGCTCGAAAACTGGTCATAGGATCGATCTGTAAATTGGACTGTGTAAAAAGGACGCTAATATCTGAAACATGTCAAATTTTCAGAAAAATTAACCGAAAGCCATTTTCCTTTCTCATGGTCTAAACGCTCTGAGACACCCAGTATAGGCACACGTATAGGTGTGAGTATATAACTACATCCTACTATTTTCAATGTGAATTCCGTTCATAGATAATTTGTTGAGTGGAGGATTATTTTCGATCGTATCAAGTGAATTAATTAGTGTAGGATATCCATCTAAACCTAGCAAAACAAAATACTTTCATATGATTGAAGTATGTACACATTCAGGTTTTAAAGTTCAAACTGAAATGGGTGATAGATACCAGCATTTTAATCAAAAAAGTTTATATGAACATGAGTCTGATCTCGATCAGTAGCGGAACTATACAGGTGGACAGAGTTTAATTATTTTTTTCTATTAATTTATACAGGGTGTTTCAGATTTAAATGTACAAACGATACCTGTAGATAGAGGACACTTCGGTGGTTCCAATTCACCACCCATTGATACGTCTACCGTCTTTTAAAACTGAGATACAGGACGTTATCTTGATTTTGGCAAAATCTTCATCCAGTTATAACTTTCGAACCACTCTGTATAATTTATCCATACTTGGCAGAAATATTCCACTTATATTACTCATCAAAACCAAATAAAAATCCGGATCAGAATCCAGGTCCGTCTTCAGGAAAAACAGAAAACTTCTTTTATCTCAAAAACAACACTCTGTATGGCAAAATTTTGTTGGTCTGTTTCGATATTTGGAAAGAGCGGGAGGAAATGGAATAAGTGACCTACTTTTCACGAGTGCGCATCCAATTTGACAGATGGTTTATTATCATGTTTTGAAATATTCAGCTCCATTTCGAGGCATTTTTATTGAACTTATAACTCAAAATTCAATTTTGATACAAAAAAATAGTAGTTTTCGAAGTTTAACATCATTAGAGTCAAATTAGGTGAACTATCGATGGATTTGTTGTGACAGAATAACTTGTCTACAGTATCATACATTTTTGAGGGCTCATTTTATTCTCCACTATCAATTCACGAGCTGCGGTTGAGTATAGGCTGTACAACAAAATCTGATATTTTGAATTTTGACAGGTCATATCCAAAGTGTTCATAATTATGCCTACAATAACTTCACCGATAATATCACTAGTGATTATGAACTGTCAGAATTTTCTTTTTTTTTTTCACAGAGCCTACTTTACCGCAGCTTATGAATAAATAGTAAAGTATAAAATGAGTCCTCGATAGTTCACCTGTTTGATTTTAATGATGTTGAACTTGGGAGACTGTTATTCTTCTGTATTAAAATTGGGTTTTGAATTATAAGTTCAATAAAAATGCCTCGAAATGGATCGAGCTGAATATTTCAAAACATGATAATATACCATCTCTCAAATTGGATGCGCACTCGTAAAAAGTAGGTCCCTTCATTAATTTTTTTCCGCTCTTTTCAAATATCAAAACCGATCTATGAAATTTTGCCATACAGAGTGTTGTTTTTGAGAAAAAAGAAGTTTCCCGTTTTTTTCTCAAGACGGACCTGGATTCTGATCCGGATTTTTATTTAGTTTTGATGGGTAATATAGGTGGAATTTTTCTACCAAGTATGGATAGAATATACAAAGTGGTTCAGAAGTTATAACCAGATGAAGATTTTGCCAAAATCAAGATAACGTCCTGTATCTCAGTTATAAAAGACGGTAGACATATCGATGGGGGGTGATTTGGAACCACTGAAGTGTCCTCTATCTACAGGTATCGTTTGTACATTCAAGTCTGAAACACCCTGTATATCTCGTTCGCATTTGGAGATATACAGGGTATCTGTAAAAGGTCACTATGGGTAAATTTATCGATATTCATGCTGGTAACTATCATTCTACGCCACCGGTTTTTCTGAGTTTCATATTTTTATTATTTGTTTAGTTGCTATGGTAACGATACGAAATACAGGCTTTAAATTGATCGAAAATGTTTGGTTTGAAATTTCCACTAAAATACATAAGGGTATGGTAATTTGTCATAAAAACCCAATTTAACTGTATAAAAATCACTGCTGTGAAATTTTCAAAATAGTAGAATGTATGTATGCATGCACCATTTGACCAACTGAATGTAGAATATGTAGACAAAAATCTAGTAAGTAATAATAGTTATTTGTTTAACTAGGCAGCAAAGTAGTAGATTGACACTAGCGTCTGCGGACAGGCGCAATTAATAACTCCAGTAGGGGAACGTTAGTTAACTTATGTCGAGTCTAATATAAGGAAGGAATTTTTTTTTAACAATCAATCGACCTAGATGAACCTTTTTTCTTGAAGAAGGAGAATTTTTCTTGAGGAAGGAAAATATTGTTTCTGCATAAAAAATGAGAAAACCTAACCTATCTATTTTATGAGTATATCTGTACTTGTTTCGTTGACCTGTGTAAAACTTGATGTTTATTAACACCAAATAAAATATTCTAGAAGGAGAATTTTACTTGAGGAAGGAAAATATTGTTCCTGCATAAAAAATGAGAAAACCTAACCTATCTATTTTATGAGTATATCTGTACTTGTTTCGTTGACCTGTGTGAAACTTAATGTTTATTAACACCAAATAAAATATTCTATTCTATTCTAACCTAACCTAACCGAACCTCACCTCTGGCCTAAACATAGAAAACCCCTAAATGAACCTATTTCCCATAGAGAATTTTTTTTAGAAATCACTTGAGAACAAGAAAAAAAAAAAAAGATGAGCCTCGCACGGATTCAAACCCCGGCCCGTCGGCTTGGCATGCCGATGCTCTACTTACTGAGCCAACCAGTTGCTTACGAGACGAAGTATGACGAAGTCATTCAGTCGGCGCCGCATAACGCCAGTCGCATCTACTGCCCACTATAACGTTCTCCCACCACGGAGTTATTACTTGCGCCTGTCCGCAGATGCTAATGTAGATTGACTGCCGAGGCTGAATTCATAGCCGAGCGTAGATTGACTGCCGAGGCTGAATTCATAGCCGAGCGTAGCGAGGCTAGGAATCCAGCTAAGGCATTCAATCTACTTTGCTGCCGAGTTGAACATATAGTTTTTTTCTCCGATTGTTCATAATGATATATACCTCTTTATTTTTCCTGTAGTGTTCAATTGAAATAAAATTTGATAGAAATCGCAGTTGTTGGAATGGTTGGTTGCTATGGAAATGACCATGATAATTATAGTTTGACAATTCATGAAATTTCTGACAGTTGTGCAAAAAAATATCGGTATATTTAAATTATTATATAATGGACAGTGATAGCGACCTGGAAGTACTTAAACCTCCAGAAATAAGGGAGGTGGCAAAAAATATGGAGTTGAATTTGTTGCCGGTGAAGTCTCGGATGAAATATGAAGGGAATTTTAAACGATTTATGGATTATTAATTTTGCTGATACATATCAATCAGCAAAGTAACCACTTTGCTGCCTAGGCAGCAAAGTACCCACTATGCTGCCTAGGCAGGAAAAGTAATACTTTGCTGATTGATATGTGTCAGCAAAATTAATATTTGCTGCCAATTGGAGAAAAAATTATTTTCATCATGTCAAAACTGTCAAGTTGAGGCATGAAAAACACAGAAATGAGCTTCTAGTAATTTTTCAATCATTGAATGTGATTTGTATTCTTCAAAATCGAATTAAACAGAATTATATCTTGCGTATTTTACAAGAAATCCTGTATACCGAATACCATCGAATTACAACCGGCTATATTGCTAGTAGTTTATGAATGATTTATTATATTATTATTATATCGGAGATTAGATTAGGATTAGCAGTTACCACCTGGGTAGTAAGAAATTCGAAAAATTTCACTGATAACAAAATAGATTTAGCAACAATAAAAGAAAGTCAGATAATTTACGATCAAACATTTTTTAAAAATTAATTCTCACAGTACAATACAGGGTGATCGAGTTTTTATGACTCTGGAACGGCTCGGCAAGGGTTCGAAAAAAATGGCGTATATAATCTTCTGATTTGTCCTTATTAATATTAGTCATATTTTTATTTAGAAACGAGGATAAAAAACTGGTTTAGGATTGTTTAATAATGCCAATTTGGAAGAAAAAAAAATAGCACTTGAGGCAACTTAACATTTTATCATAATAAGTACCTATTCAAATATATAGGTATTGAGGTAGGGTACAAAAAAATCTACACATCATGTTTCATCAATAATAAAAAACAGAACAATATTCTCAATACAAAACAAATACACCTCCTGTATCACAAAAATATCAATGGCTATCAAATAATACATGGAACTCTTTAGAAACCTGAAACAGAATAATAATTTATGAAGTAGGTCGATTCGTGTAGACCCATCACAAAACAACAACAACAACAACAAATCTGAAAAAATCCGGTTCTCTGTAGTATTTTTTCAAATAACCAAATTATTGTTTGAAGAAAAGGAAAACCTAATATCAGAAACAATTAGGTAGGTAGGTTTATTTTCATCATAAAAATGAATTTATTCCAGGATGTTCGTAAAAAAATATTCGTACACGGTGTCTCCTTATATTCTGACGCCTACATACAGCTTTAACTATACGAGGTGGAAAAAATACATGTAATATGAAATTTGAAGGATTTCATCTGTGTCTTTTGACACTCAAACCCAAATCAGTTTTTTTAAATGTAACACCATGTATATTTTCAACTCTTAGTGTGGATGTATACAGCATCAATTTACAATTATCAAGTAACAATTATCAATTAACAATCATCAAGTAAGGAGTAGCTAAAATGTTACCATTCATGCAAACCAAATTAACAATAAAAAATACGCAGGCTGAAAAGTCCATTCCAAGCCATTCAAGATAACCATTGAAATTTTTTTCATAATATATTGAACACATTTTTGGGATATTACTATCACAAGTTTCCATATGCTCAATGGGTGTGACTTCGGAATATGGAAACATCTTTCTCTGTCCCACTTATTGAGCAAATGGAAACTTAGAACGCGAATATCTTCGTAGTCGTTTGAATTAACCCTATCAAACACGGTATCGTTGAATTTTTCATAATAATCTCTAACCGATTATTGAATGGAATACATTGAAAAATCAAAAGTTAGGGTAGTTTCTGGTGAGATCGGAAGTGATTGAACAAAAGTTGTTTTGTCAATTGATGAATAATTTGGTATACTTGCTACCCATCAATTTTCGAAATCCGATCTAGAATAATTCAGAAGACACACCACTGGCCGTTTTTCGTGCACTTCTCTGTATATTATAGTGAATAGAAGAAAAAGAATCTTTCACTTGAGTTGAAAATATCCAGTGTTCCATCTAAAAACCTGATTTGGACTCTTTTTGTTTTCCATTTTGCGATTCGCATTTGGTTGCTAAAAGAGTGCCAAAAGATAGTACAGATGGAACCCTACTTCGTTTTTGAAGTTTTTCTCCAGCTCGTATAGTTGAAGCTATCAAGAAACCAACAGAGATGTCAAAAAAATCCTGTTTCGATTCCATGGCATTCTGTTGTGTTCACGGCCATCTAAATGTTATTGGCAATATCAAACTATATATTATAGTGAATAGAAGAAAATTATCTTTCACTTGAGTTGAAAATATACAGTGTTTCATCTGAAAAACCTGATTTGGACTCTTTCCATTTTGCGATTCGCATTTGTTTGCTAAAGGAGTGCCAAAAGATAGTACAGATGGAACCCTACTTTATATTTGAAGTGTTTCTCCAGCTTGTATAGTTTAAGCTATCAAGAAACCAACAGAGATGTCAAAAAAAAACTGTTTTGATTCCATGGCATGAGCAGGAGTCTTTGGGCCTCGCACCAAATACTTCGAATCCATGGAACAATTCCCCAGCATTTTTCAAGCGGAAATACACGCCATAGAAAGATGCATCCAGTTCAACCTAGACAGGAAATACCGGAAGAAGGACATCGCGATGTTATCCGATAGCCAAGCAGCCATCAAAGCGTTGAGCTCTCCTTACATCAACTCGAAGATGGTATGGGAATGCCTAAGCAAATTGAATGAGCTAGGCAGCAACGATAAAGTGATCCTCCTCTGGGTGCCAGGGCATATTGGAGTAGAGGGGAATGAACAAGCAGACACTCTGGCACGACAAGGGGCTTCAACGCCACTGATCGGACCAGAGCCATTCTGCGGCCTTGGATATTCCTATTTCCAAGGAGAACTTGAGAAGGCGAAAGGAGCCTGGAGAGCCAGACAATGGAAAAGACTTCCAGGACTACGGCAGGCTAAAGATCTCCTTGGAAATTTCAACAGAGAAAGATCTAAGACACTGACAAACCTCACCATAGGAAGTCTCAAAGCAATAACGGGATTTCTAACAGGGCATTGCAGACTCGAAGAACACCTAAGGAAGCTAGGTTTACAGGAGGACGGCACCTGCAGATTCTGTGAGGAAGAACCAGAAACACCCCATCACATACTGATGGAGTGTGACGCTGTACATCACAAAAGATTGAACATACTGGGAACACACCCAGCTGACTGTGGAAGAAATACCACAGCTGGACCCCCTCAAAATCCTCAAATTCCTGAAGGAATTGAATCTCGAGGGGCTGCTATAAACAAGAAATCCTTGATATAGCAGAAGCAGAGCGCATCTGTCACTATCCAACCTACCAATACCAATACCAATGGCATTCTGTTGCGTCCACGGCCATCTTAATGTTATTGGCAATCTTGATTTAATATTGTAAAAGCTGAATAAATGAAAAACGGCTCAAGGGAATATTAGCAAACTATATATTACACTGAATAGAAGAGAAAGATCTTTCACTTGAATTGAAAATATAGTGTTTCATTTGGAAAAAAATTCAAAATCCTGATTTGGACTCTATTTTTTCATTTTGCGATTCGCATTTGTTTGCTAAAGGAGTGCCAAAAGATAGTACAGATGGAACCCTACTTTATATTTGAAGTTTTTTTTTCCACCTCGTATAGTTGAAGCTGTAGGTGGGGTTAATATGTTTGGAGACACCATGTACAATCTTTATCAATATCTCTTTTGAAACGTTCCTTTATAGCCTCTACACAGTCCAGAGATTCCAAAATGGTTTCCAGAAAGTGAAGGTAAGACATTTTTCGTGTTTAAATTCAATCACAAAAAAAATTAATGACAGTACGTCAACGAGAGCTTGAAATATAACGAACTTATCCGACCTTTATTGATTTCATATGGTCGAGAACAGGGGGTAACACTAAACCAGAGGCTATGACTAAACCATCTCAATGCTTCAAACTCAATAATTTTATGAGGGCTCAATTATTCAAAAAACTAAACAAAAAGACGCCATATTATGTAAAAAATTGTTTTTTTAACGATAAGAGTCAGTCTTAACCATATGAACACAGTGATATATCAAATTGTTTCATTTCTTCCATGTTCTAAAACGAACATCATTTGATATACAGTGTGACCCACTTATAATGGAAACACCCCTGTATCTTACGTAATCGTCGGATAAGGATCCTGAAATTTGGTGTGAGCGAGAGATAATCCAAAAATGCACTCCATGACCAAGTGGGGTCATCTTCAGTGATATACACTGCTCGCCAACGGCCATGGCACCACCCCAATCTCCAGAAAACGATATTAGGAGTCAAAATAGGTCGGTTCAGATTCGGAATCAGGACGCCCAATTTTCTAACTTTTCATTTTTTTCCTAGAAAATTTTCAGTTCTCAAAAATTGAATTTTGTCGCACTTTTTACGGAAGCACCTCCGTATTTTACATACTTGACTTTATCTTTGGACTTTTCGTTCCTCCTGCAAATTTCAGAACCCTACCTCAATAATCAAGTGAGATACGGGGGTGCTTCCATGAGGAGTGAGACCCAATTCAATTTTTTTAGGAAAACTATGAATAGTTAGTAAATTGGGTGTCCTGATTCCGAATCCGAAGTGATTTTCAACCAATTTTGACTCCTAATATAATTTCCTGGAAAATATCAGGATCCTTACCCAACGATTACGTGAGATACAGGGGTGTTTTCATTAGAAGTGGGTCACACTGTATATCATATTGATATATCAGTTGAAAATTTGGCAAAACATGTCAATTGACATATCAACTGTCAAATAGTTCATTGTCGTATTACTACAACTACATCTGAAATTTTGAATGGCAACCACTATTTCTCCTACCATTTTTCAGTTCCTTATGTAATTCTAGGTGAATTCAATAATTTTTGTCAACATTGAAGTACCTACTTGATCTCACAAATATGTGGAATGTGTTCAAATTTGAAACAATGTAACGTTCAATTCGAGGAATTCGAAATTTCATTCGAAATGTTTGCTGTATACCTGTATATTTGATACAGGGTGGGTCACAATCGACGGTACGTTAGACGTTTACGGAGAACGGGACATAGGATCATTCTAAAAATTCGGTTACTCAAGTAGTTGCTCTTGTTCTATGGATCTGGAATATTTTCAGCAATGCAGTGTTGCTGCTTATACCAGAAAGTAATATCAACTTTGATATTCCATATTTGAAATATCAAAGTTGCTACTACTTTCTGGTATAACCGGCAACGCTGCATTGCTTAAAATATTTTAGATCGATAGACCAAGAGCAACTACTTAAGTAACCAAATTGTCAGAATGATCCTTTGTCCCCTCCGTAAACGTCTAAAGTATCACTAACGGTGACCCACCCTATATAAGCAAATACACCAAAACATGCTCACAGAGTATAGAAAAACAACCAGTTTTTCCTATAATCCTTCAAGCTCATCAAAATATTCGAAGTTTGACGCTTATCATCCCCATCAACAAACCCCATTACCTGAACGAAAAAGGAAAAAAACAATTCTCATTCGCTAGAAGTATCTCGAACCTGCATCCTCAACCGCTCGTTGTACATCTCGTAAAAGTCCCTATCACTGGTCACACTGACATTCGACACCGACGTCCTCGAAACGCAATTGTACTGCCCGCCGACCGCCATATTGGGCACGAACCCAAACCTCAAATATTGCCCCTGCCCTGCGTTCTGCTGCTGCGCAGTCGACCATTGCCCCTGCCCCGCGTTCTGCTGCTGAGCAGTCGGCCATTGCCCCTGCCCCGTGTTTTGCTGCTGAGCAGTCGGTCCGAACCCCGGAGGCGGGCAAATGGCCGGCCGATGGCCCAGACTCGACCCCTGCGGACCGAAACCGAACCGGTTCATCGGCTGCATCACCGACGGAAAGAACGACTGCTGTGGGTAACCGAAGTTCGTGAACCTCGTCCTATAGTAGGGGTTGCTGGCGAGCAAATCATGTTGGAAATAGGGCACTGAATAGGGGGAACAGTAGGGGGTGGGCGGTGGTAGGATTTGCTGCACGGGTTCCTCGTAGGGTATGGTGGAAACGGCGTCTTTGTAGTGGGAGTTTTGTGTGGATAAGCTGGAAACGCTCATCACGTCCGAAACTTTGTCTTCTGTCGACCATTCTTGTTCCACAGTGACTTCCTCAACGTAGGTTCCGTAAACCGTTGAACCGCTACTTTTGTCAGAGCTGTCAGACTCTATTGCTTCCTCTTGTTTCGCCAAATAAGTCAAAAAGGGGTTGTTCTTGTTCAAAGTCGGCAAATTGTTAGTAATGCTCTCCTCTGAGGCTACCAACAAATCGCTCAAGAAAGGATTGGTGTTTGTTTGAGCCAAGCAATCAGTCTTTGCACAGTCTTCGAGGTTCGCCTTTATGTCTTCAAGAACTTCCTCTTCAGTGACCACATCAGGGGAAATATTAGGCATTTGCAGCTCAGCCTCAACAACCTCCAAGTCGTATTCCACATCAGGGTGAACTTCAAACTGGTGGTCTATTTGCAATTCTTGCAGGGAAGTTTCAAGCTGTTTCTCGCTGGAAGCACCAGAGGCTACTTTGGGAGCCTCGCTGCCCTCGCAGATGCTGAGAATTTCGTTCATGATGTCCTCCGAAAGCAGACAGTCTTTCCTGACATCATCGACAGCCTGGCACCTGAGAATGTCGAGCCTTTCGGAGATTTTGGCCAAGTTTTTCTCAGTGCTGCACTTGGTAGGTTCTTCCACAGCATCTGAGAACTCCTCGTCAGCGTCCATAGGCTCTTTCTTGACTGCATTGCTGAATTCGCGTATCTCAGGCTCTAGGCTGCCGAATAGGCTCATGTTAAGGGGGCCTTCGGCCAGTTTGGAGCGGTCTATGCAATGGCTGGCGTGCAAGGAGAATTCTCGGATGCCCTTGAGGCAGTGCTTTTCGTGGAAAGAGACGGCGTGTTTGATGATCTTTTCTTCGTCGGACGTGTCGACGAAGAAGTACTGGGGGTAACAGAAATTGATGGGTACGTTACAATCGTGCAGGATTTCCATTTCGCCAGTGGAAGGTGCCAATCCATGTTCTAATTCCGCGAAGGTTGGAAATAAGTGAATGAAATTGACAAGGGGTTTGCTAATTGAGTCTACGATTGATTCCTTCTGACCCTGAAAAAATCAAAAGACGGATTTTAGGATGTGTTATGGATACCGGAAGTAACGTGAAAATTGATTTTCAGGGTGAGACGAAAGATACAGGGGGCGTCACTTGAAATCGAACCCTCCTTCAAGTTGCTCGTTTTCGAAGATACGGAAAATAAATACCAAAAAATATCTTGAAATCAAAATTCGAGTCATTTCATCCAACTTCACAATCTTTCCGTTGAACCAAAAACAAAAAAGCTCAGGGACGGTTTGATTTTTAGAGATGAACCCTGTATGCACAGTCGAATGCAAAAAACATGTCTCGGTTAGATGGTGTTAGTGATATTATTTGCATCTGACTGTACATACCATACAAAATGATTGACAAACAGCTTTGAAGATATCCCATCTTCATTTGGTTGCAACCACAGAAGCGATTCGGATTTTATTTTTCTTCAAAATTCTATTCGAAAAATAAATAACAATAAATGAGAATAGGATCTTTCGCATCTCACCCTGTACATTCTTCTATTTCCAAAATCACAGATTAGACATACATGGATTAGTACCTTACACTACTCTATAGGGAAAAAATACCAATGGTGATTCCATTTCTCGTTTATAAATAATGCTGCTCGAAAACTACTATGCTACAATTGATTTCCTTCTTTATCCCCCACTTTCATGAAACACCCTGTGTGATCTCTGATAAATGGCTTGAAAAAGGTTCAAATACTGTCTGTAGGTTAATCCAGGAAGTGGTACATTCATTATTCCAGACTTTTTGGGATTTTCTCTCCTCGTTTATTAAAATAATATTCATATTTTTATTTTATAGAAACGAGGAGAAATGTCCAACAAAATCTGGAATATTGAAAAGGTTTGCCATTTTTTCTGAAGACAGATAATAAAGATAAACATTATTGTATTGTGTTATAATTAGTACATTATTAGAACTATTTATCTAGGTGCTTTTTTCCACAGTATGTGATAATTTTGAACTCCGAATTATCTCCACTAACCTTTCATGTTATTTCCACTTAGGAAGTGACAAACATTATGCCACATAATAATATACAGGTGAGACATTTTTTGAGAGGATGTAGAATTAATTGAAATAGGGGGTGTTTCATTATGACTTGGATATATTTCAACTAAAGAATCATGAGCTAAACGTATGAAGATTCAACCAAAATCACCTAAATAAAATGTGTCTCCTTTCTGAGTTACAGGGTGTTCACTTTGAAAATTCGAAATTTTACAATTTTCAGTTTTGAGTCGTATCTCAACAACCATACCCTGAAAAAAAATTGAGTGCTCCACTGGATTCTGCGTAGAATTGAACCCTATGCTGGAACAACGTTGTAACCGCCAAGATCTATAAAAACGGTATTTCCATGGAACAAGGTTGTATGCGACCTATACAATCCGCTGTCATGATAGTGGGGGCATAGGAAATTTTTATGGTGATTTCTGGTGTCATTTTGGGTTAGTCAAGTTTGGAGATTTTGTGGAACAACGTTGTATGTGCTATCACGGCTTCTAGTTTCCCGCGCGCTTTCATTGTTTACATGTGTTGGGTCTGTAGTTTATCGTCGTTATAAGCAGAAATGGACGTTTCTGTGACAGACTCAGTTATGACACAACTAAATAATAATTAAAATTCTTTTCCTTTTTTCACTTGTGCTTTATTTTTGATCTTGAAACAACGTTGTAACCGCCTTAGTTCCCTGGAATAACGTTGTAACCGACGTGGATATATAACGTTGTTTGATTGAAATGAGAAAAATATGCTCATAAATCATAATTCTGCATGTGGTCAAGTCTATTGTGCCTATCATCCAGTCAAGTTCTTCCTTGCTAGCCATATCAGGCAAATCTTGACTTCATTTGATGGAACAGTCGATCATATACGGTTTTTTTTGATTTACCAAAAAACACATTTTTGGCGTTTACAGCGTTGTTCCAGCATAGGGTTCAATTATCTATGGGATGAGATTTTAATTTGACAATTTCGCTGAGAGACTTCGTAGATATAGGTCCAAAAAGTATAAATTTTCAAAATCGCGCAAAAGCATCGAAAACGGGACACACTGTACACAGAAAATGTTCCGTTAAGAAATCAGGAAGTCCGAAAACTTCCAGTGAATATCAGCTCAGGAAATGAAATATCCACATGAATATCACTTTTTAATAATTAAAAAAATCAAACTATTAAAAACAAAAAAATAAATTTACAGCTCTGCCAGGTTAGGTAAATATCTAAAAATACATTTAGCAATATTTATCAAGTTAGATGACAATGAAAAAACGACAAAATGATAATACATTACCAAAAAAAAATTAACCAAGAAATATACAGTGTGTTCACAAAAATTCGCTGTCTTCTTTTTGTCATAGCTCTAGAATTGACTTGATAGTTGATTATGTAGTACACACACAAGAATCTTTTTTGTGAATAGATTCATGAAATAGTCAGTACATAATTCATCTCACCAATTTAATATCATTTCTCAGTTTCATTTCTAGCAGCATCCGATTCTAAACATTTTAGAATAATCTTATTCACACTTCACACCTATTCATGTGAAAATGATTAACGACGAAAAATTACCCGTTGTGTCACTCATTTTCAAGCAGCTTCTACTAAAGAATCTACAAAATATTCACAGCCATAGAGAGGACTGCTTTGCACCCATAGCTTTTTTGTTTTCAATGACAAAAATAGTGGAATTGGGACAAAATTCATTGGACTCAAGTTGTTTCAACTCCCGGAAACGACATCAACTTCTGACTTTTAGATGGGTCAACCTGTATATTTAAACATCAATGCTTGAATCTAGTTACGTTATCGACCAAATTCACCGCACTTTCGATAATAAGCAAGTAGGTACATTTTTGGATCGCACTAAAGGGAACCCTCATTATATTCTTAGGACTACTTCCTTTGGCGAAGAATTCTGAAGTTATGCCGCTTTGCTGTTCTATACACAATAGTTATTTTTGTATTTAGTGCGCGAAATGCTACTTTGGTGATCGAGAACTGATTTTTTAACGAGGCGCAGCCGAGTTGAAAAATAGTCATGATGACCAAAATATTCGCGCACGAGTTGCAAACAACATTTTTTCTACAAACGTCAAAAATACTAGTTCTGAAGTAGTGATACAGGGTGAATCATGAGGAACTGTATATACTCCTACCACGAATAGAGGCCGTTGGGGGGAATACCTAATGACCATCAGAGAGTGCCTTCTTCTCTTCTTCACCAATATACAGGGTGATTCACATAACAACCGACATAGGGCAGGGGCATGTAGGGGGTCCCAGAATATGGCAATTTAAGGCAACTTACCTCTATACCAAGTTGCTTCCCTAAGGAGTTATAGGCATAGCACTAACAGCATGTTAACTTGCTCGTTAAAAAAAACTTCCCGTTTATTTTGAAAACACTCAAACAATAATTACTTAATTGAACAACTTACTTGCCTCATTGTCAAGTTTGACGTTTATTTTCATAGCCAACTTTTGAATTTTCGATGATTTTAAATAACACACCTAGAGCGCGCGTTTTCAGTTATTCGAGTTTTTTATGAAAATGATGGGGTTATTCAAAAAATTACTATAGTAAACAGTTTTAGAATTGAATTGCCCACAAAACAAAGCAAAGATTTTTGAAATCCATCGAGGTTATGTTTAATATTAATCGTGAGCCACCCGGTATACCCCCTTTACAAATTCCAATTGAACTCTAGTTACTGTCAAGTAACGCCCTAAATACATCCACAAAGTGTACCAAATTTGGTTGCTTTAAGTTCAAGAATAACGGAGATGTTGATTTTTTTCAAAATTTATAACTTCACTTTCAAAGCCTATATCTTCTTAGGGAAGCAACTTGGTATAGAGGTAAGTTCCGTTAAATTGCCATATTTTAGGACCCCCTACATGCCCCTGCTCTATGTCGGTTCTTATGTGAATCACCCTGTATATGGTGAATTATGAAATTTGGCGAAAACATCATCGTCATAGATTCAGATAATTCAAGATAATCGAACAGAAAATCAAGGTTCATTCACAATTATTTTTCAAAAGCTATACTGACAAAGGCGGATAATAATTCTAGTACGGAAAATAAGTGACCAAATTAACTGAATAAAACAAATTGAATAGATAAAACTGTGAATTGAAATCATAAAATTATTTATAACCATGGCCATCAACATTTCCACAGATAACCTATCCACTGATTCTAAGAAGATCATAGGGTGATTGTTATCCGCCAAAAACAAATTGAATTACTAAATCCAGGCTAGTTTTTTTTAAACTGCAGTGAAAGTGTGAGAAAAATTCGGAATATTTTATTTTTGATGTTTGTTTGTGACCTTTGGAAATTCCCTGTCACAGTTTACAAAAACGATATACAGGATAAACTTTTTGGTATAAATTAAACACCAAAAAATTTTCGAGTACGGTCCTGGATTTTCCCGATTCTGTATCAGTTAGTCGATTAGAGAGTAGTAGCGGAATATTCCATTGAAAAATCAGACGAATCGAAGAAGCTGTTGGAAAGTTATGACCAAAAGATGTTTTTGCCAAATCTCATAATTCACCATATACAATATTGATGAAGAAGAGGTAGTAGTAGTAATATGTCTAGTTCCTTATGACTCACCCTGTATAAGCTCAATATAAAAATTAGTGTTCAACAGGCTCAAAAGGCCTTATTAGTTATAAGTTGTTGGGGACCATAAAGGTTAAATACAAAACTCTCATATAAGTTTTCGACAATGCGCGAAGTATCTACTTCGCGCACCGTGGTTACGTGGGTAACTGAAAAAAGTGTCACTTCGCATACTGTTATCAATGCGCGAATCTCTTAATTATTTGACGTTTGTAGGAAAAAAGTTTTCTGTACCACTGTTCAAAACTTTGACATTTCTACACTGCCAAAATAATTCACAAAATAAACATGAAACAATACTTCATGACGCATTTACTTTCAACAGACTCAATTATTAATTGAATATTCATTATAAAACAATTTCAATTATTTGAATAATAATTGATAGTAAAGTAAGAACAATTAATTCGAACATATATTATATTTCCGAAAATGCCCCATGTTGCTGCTGATAAGAAACGCCACCGCGGATAAAAGAATTAGAACTTTTTCGTACATCGAATCCGACATTCAATTCGATCGCCTTGGATCTTTCCAAGTAAAATTTTCTCAACAATAACAAAATTTCCGTCCTCCAGACGTTAATGGAACATTAAGTGTCCAATTAAGTATTAGTTATCTCTCATGACGGGAGTGGTACCAGATAGTTGCTGAGGGAAGACCATTCATCCCATACGTCCAGTCCAGAGTGCCGGCCGGCCCGTCACCACACCATAATTCCACGAAATAACCATAAGGTAAGATCTTAAAGATCACGCTCAATTTGCCTCCAGTCCATTTTTTTCTCTCCTGAGACTTTACGGGTGAAGGATTCAACCCCTTACATAACGATCTCAGTTTTGTGAATTCACAGTTGTACAGAAAATGTTCAAACATTCGAGAATTTCAAAAATTAACCCTCTCATGTGCCATCAAAAAACACTCATTATACGGACTTGATACAAAAATAACTATTTTGCAGAGACTAGCGAGATACAAGGGTGTTGAAGTTGAAAAAAAAAAACGATATTTCAATGGAGCAAATAGTTTTGAAAATCTGAAAATTTGCTACATAGCAAGAAAATTCTAAGTCAGTTTTTTGTAGAATGTAAAATTATCGATCAACAAGGTATGTTTTCAAATTACCTCATAAGTATATGATCACTCCTGAGCTTCTCTAAAATCGCTAAAGAAACACCCAGTATATCCCAATTTCATTTCGCCATTGAAAAAAAAAAGATATAGGGGCGAACCACCCCTCAGAAACATCCAGTATCTTATGTCTTGTTATTTACTAATACTCAAATAAGAGTTTCTGGTAATGTACTAACAATTTAATAATAATAATAATAAAAATAATAATCATAATAAGAATAATATCATGAAAAACATCGACATCATCATTAATATTCTTAATGATGAAACCTAATTGAATCAACTATTTCTGGCTGCCTTTCGTTCGGCTATAATTTTATTCAATTTCTCTTTTTTATTCAGGGTATTGGAGCAGACTGCACCACCAGAACTTACTTTATCAGAATAGACTGCATAACCCAATTCCACGAGACGATCGTTGATATAAAAAACGTTGTTTTCTTCGGTGGTGTCAGCCAGAAAAACTTCCATATACTGATCCTGAAAACAAATGTGATCAAATTAAAATTGAATAGTTGATCTTCCTTCAAAGTTCCAGAGCACAAATGAAAAATAAGACAAGATTTCATCAAAACTGAATTTGTCATTCCTCAAATTTGTCATTCCTCAATCTTCGAACATTACTTGGTGAAAAAATGACTTAAATCGAATCACGTCAGGTACCCTTACGAGGGGGATGTATCAACTTTGGCGTTCGTAATGCCTCTCCATAAAGGAGGGTGTCGCCTTTAAGAGTTAGGTATAAACAGTAGTTTTATACAAGTTCTTTTCCAAATTATTCATGTACTTAAGAAAAGCAACAGTCGTTGGTTTGATGGAGCAGTGCCCCTAGAAGGGTAAACCTGTTATTTTATGTGTTTATTATAATGAATAGTATATGGCGCAATTAGAAAAACATGATACGAATCGAAGGTTTCTCTTTTTCAGCATATTCCACGGCAATGCAGATCATTCCATATTTTTCAGAATCTTGGAAGAATTCCATATTCGTTTGTATGACACTCCACTTTGAATTTCCTCATCGCTGAATAACTTCAGATGAATGAGATTAATCATAAGTCGTCTGTGGGACACTTCACTTCATTAGAAATAGGTGAATGCCATTCCAGATAGAAATGAAATATGGAGAATTTCAAGATAAGTTTTCATGAACATAAAACTTTTCATTCTTTGAAAACATTTCATAGTTCCATTCTTCTTCGAACATTTCTCCGTGAAAACACGACTTATATCGATTCACTAATTTATCCATTCAATCAAACGGTCTGAATATTATTCAACATCATATATGGAATCACGTCAGGTAGCCTTACGAGGGGAGTGTATCAACTTTGGCGGTCGTAATGCCTCTCTGCAAAGGAGGGTGTCGCCTTCAAGAGTTAGGTATAAACAGTGGTTTCATACCAGTTCTTTTCCAAATTATTCATGTACTGAAAGAACGCAATAGTCGTTGTTTTAATGGAGCAGTGCTCTCAGAAGGGTGGACCCATGTTTTCATTCATATGTGTTTATTGTAATGAATGATATATGGCGCAATTAGAAAACCATAATACTAATCGAAGGTTTTTCTTTTTCAGGATATTCCATGGACAATGCAGATCATCCCATATTTCTCAGAATCTTGGAAGAAGATTTCCATATTCGTTTGCATGACACTCCACTTTGGATTTCCTCATCAATGAACGCCTCTAGATAAATAAGATTAATCATTACTCGTCTGTAGGACACTTAACTCCATTAGAAATCTGTGAATGCCATTCCGGATAGAAATGAAATATGGAGATTTTCAAGATAAGTTTCCATTCCTCAAAATTATTTCATAGTTCCATTTTTCTTCGAACATTGCTTCGTAAAAAAACGATTTATATCGATTCACTAAATAATCCATTCAATCAGTCGAAAAATTATTCGACATCATATATGAAATCACGTCAGGTACCCTTACGAGGGGAGTGTATCAACTTTGGCGGTCGTAATGCCTCTCTGCAAAGGAGGGTGTCGCCTTCAAGAGTTAGGTATAAACAGTGGTTTCATACCAGTTCTTTTCCAAATTATTCATGAACTGAAAGAACGCAATAGTCGTTGTTTTAATGGAGCAGTGCTCTCATTCATAGGTGTTCATTATAATGAATGATATATGGTGCAATTAGAAAAACATAATACTAATCGAAGGTTTTTCTTTTTCAGGATATTCCACGGACAATGCAGATTTTGTCAGATTCCTCAGATTATTAGAAGAATTCCATATTCGTTTGTAGGACACTCCACATTGGATTTCCTCATTAGTGAATGCCTTCCCAGATAAAAAAATAAAATTAATATTACATGGAGCAATCAACATGTGATGATACTAATTCAAGTTAAGTTTTAGACTATTCCAAGAACAAACTATTCTAGACGACTCACAATCTCTCAGCCGGTATTTGCAAGAACACTTCACTAAACTACAATTTGTGAATTCCATTCCAGATAGATTGATGAGCTATGGTGAAAAACAACACCTCAAAATGATTCAGGTGGCGAAATCGGATAAATAAAACGCAACTAGGTATACGATAACTTGGGCACACCCGGTAATGAAAAATCTTCAAACGACAATAGGAAATTCCACGAACCTTCCAATGTATTCGACTTATTTTCGCCGTCAACTGCCTTTTTCGGATGATATTCCTGAAAGTCTTCGCGGAATCCCTGCTCCAAGGAGTCCCTTTTTCTGGGGGACAAATGTTGGCGAGTCTGCATCTCATCGCTTGCGCGGGCAGATAAGAGAACTGTTCGTGCAAAAAGCACAAATCCTTTATCGAGACTTTCGCCATCGTTCCGTAATCGATGAAAATCACCTGAAAATTAGGGGAGAGAATCAGGAATGTCACATGAACCAGATTTTTGTGGTATGAAATGTTTCTAGATGATTCGTATGACTCACCCTGATCATATCTTCATTTAAAGGGGTTAAATCGACGATCAGGGCTCGATGGTATTCCCCAAAAATTATTTGAACGCAATACACCCCTTCGCGTATCAACTGTTTCGTCATGAAATATTCCAAGTAATGACTTTCGTAAAACAATCTGGAAAGAAATATTATTTTGCTAGTAGACTAATTGTTTTCATTTTACATTCTCATTCTCCAAACTCGTGCTTTCAGTTCCATCATTTTACTTTTACGGCGGTTTTCTGAACAACTTTTAAGGGCCGATATTTTCGAACGTTTCCCTTGATATTTCGCAAACTGACCGTTCGATTTCGAAAATTAAAACACAGGTATACAGAGATTTGAAAAGTCTTTCCAATGAGGTGCACCACAACCCACAATGCCATTTGAAATTTTAGTGAAATATGGAATTGAAAAATGGAAAAAAATCTGCAGATAGTTTAATGAAATTCAACTCGAATTGAGAAGCATTCCAATGCAATTATTTCAAATCATTCATCCACTTACTGCATATCATCCATCAGTTTGTTGAGGTTTTCCACATCTTTGTATACCCAAAACTTGGAAAGGTCATAAATTTCCCCAACAACCACATCTATACACTCGTTTTCCCTAGTTTCTGGAGGTAAAAACGCCCTTGGAATCTCCCTGCCAGGATTGAAAGTTCCAGGAGGAAGAAAACCAATCATGTCCTTCCACTGAAAAAAAAAATTAAAAAATTAATTTTCTTTGAACACTTTTTTCGTAATTTATTCTTCTTACATCGATTGCAGGCAAAGCCTTAGATCCTTCCATATCCGTATTTTCGCTGTAGCTGGCAATAGTGTAATTCTGCTCTGCGCAAGTTGGCAGAGGTTTACTTCGATCGTACAGTTTGAAATCGTCTGAAGATGGTCGGACATAGTGAAATACGGACTCCAACACGAGACAGAGGTCTATCAAATTATTGAAGCCTAACTCTTGGTATCTCAGGTCTTTGTTGAACATTTTCCTAAAGAATGTATAATTGTTGACAGTTAAGTGTTGAATATTATTAGCTCAATGTTACATGTTAACTGTTAAATGTTGATAGTTAAATTTCAAATCTTGCCAGTCATTTACTGTTATCTGTAACATGTTGACTATCAACAGAATTGTGTCATTAACTTTCAACTGACGAATGTATTTGTCAATAGTAAACAGGTCAGTCGAACGATGGACATGGTGAAATACAGATACCTAGGTGCAGAATCCCATCTCTTGATATTTCAGATATGTCCCGAATATTATTTAGTAAATCTGTATTTTACTTGATTTCCAAGAATTGTTATTGTTACTCAGAATGGTCGCTATCAATTGTTTTCAGGTTATGTTAGCAGTCATTGATAAATGTCAACTAATAACAAGTTTGTGTTGACAGTTACTGTGTTGAATATTCAATGACATGATGTTAGTAGTTACTGTTAACATGTGCTTTCAGTTACTATTTATCTATCAGATTATTGGGGTCCAAGTTTTGTTAGTTTCTGCCTGTTCAAAAATGTTAAAGAAAATTCTTAATAATTGTTAACTATTCTTCATCTTAACTGTTTGTGTCAACAATGATTAATGTACAATGTTAATTGATTACAAGTATGTCTCAATAGTGACTGTCCGGGAATGTGTTAACAGTTTTTGTGAAAATGTAGTTATCAGTTAACCGATAAACTATCAAATCATTGAGACCCGATACATTCAAGGCTGATTTAATATGTTTTTCATAGAAATAGGAATCATAATACTAATTGATTTTTTTTTCTGGATATCGCAGGAACATCACAAACAATTCCGGATTGGCTAGAATCTTGGGCGATAGTTTTGAGAGAAATTCTCCCGTTTATAGGATCACTTCATCTTGAAGTTATTTACCTGATAATTGTCTTCTTGGATGGAGATAATATAAGATTCTTCAAGATAAGTTTTCAATTCAATCAACTTCATTCTTCACATAAAAAAACACTTTAGGCTAGCTTGTTTCCTTTCTTTAATTATTCATCGAGTCGAAATATTGAGACTCGTTTTGTGTATGGAATCACGCCAGGTACCCTTACGAGGGAAGAGTATCAACTTTGGTGATCGTAATGCCTCTCTACAAAGGAGGGTGTCGCCTTTAAGAGTTAGGTATGAACAGTGGTTTTATACCGGCTTTTTTCCAAATTTGTATACCTATGAGTTGAATATCATTACAAGTTGTTTTTTAATGGAGAAGTGTTCTAGGAAGGAATGACATGCTCTTATGCATGTATGTATGTTATAATATATATTATATAGAGTAATTGAGGAATCATTATACTAATTTTTTTTCAGGATATCGCAGGAACATCACAAACATCACAAACTATTCCGGATTTACTAGAATCTTGGGCGATAGTTTTGAGAGCAATTCCCCCGTTTATAGGATCACTTCAACTTGAAGTTATTTACCTGAGAATTGCCTTCTTGGATGGAGATAATATAAGAATCTTCAAGATAAGTTTTCAATTTGATCAACTTCATTCTTCATATGAAAAACACTTCAGACTAGCTTGTTTCCTTTCTGTAATTATACATCGAGTCGAAATATCAAATGACTCGTTTTGTGTATGGAATCACGCCAGGTACCCTTACGAGGGGAGAGTATCAACTTTGGTGTTCGTAATGCCTCTCTACAAAGGAGGGTGTCGCCTTTAAGAGTTAGGTATGAACAGTGGTTTTATACCGGCTTTTTTCCAAATTTGTATACCTATGAGTTGAATACCAATACAAGTTGTTTTTTTAATGAAGAAGTGTTCTAGGAAGGAATGACATGCTTTTATGCATATATGTATGTTATAATATAATATAATATAATATATGGAGAAATTGAGAAATCATAATACTAATTGATATTTTTTTCAGGATATCGCAGGAACATCACAAACAATTCCGAATTTACTAGAATCTTGGGCGATAGTTTTGAGAGAAATTCCCCCGTTCATAGGATCACTTCAACTTGAAGTTATTTACCAGAGAATTGCCTTCTTGGATGGAGATAATATAAGAATTTTAAAGATAAGTTTTCAATTTAATCAACTTCATTCTTCATATAAAAAACACTTCAGACATGCTTGTTTCCTTTTTTCAATTATTCATCGAGTCGAAATATCAAATGACTCGTTTTGTGTATGGAATCACGCCAGGTACCCTTACGAGGGGAGAGTATCAACTTTGGTGTTCGTAATGCCTCTCTACAAAGGAGGGTGTCGCCTTTAAGAGTTAGGTATGAACAGTGGTTTTATACCGGCTTTTTTCCAAATTTGTATACCTATGAGTTGAATATCAATACAGGTTGTTTTTTTAATGAAGAAGTGTTCTAGGAAGGAATGACATGCTTTTATGCATGTATGTATGTTATAATATATGGACACATTGAGGAATCATGATACTAATTGATTTTTTTTTCAAGATATGGCAGGAACATCACAAACATCACAAACAATTCCGGATTTACTAGAATCTTGGGCGATAGTTTTGAGAGAAACTCCCCCGTTTATAGGATCACTTCAACTTGAAGTTATTTACCTGAGAATTGCCTTCTTGGATGGAGATAATATAAGAATCTTCAAGATAAGTTTTCAATTTAATCAACTTCATTCTTCATATAAAAAACACTTCAGACTAGCTTGTTTCCTTTCTTTAATTATTCAGCGAGTCGAAATATCAAATGACTCGTTTTGTGTATGGAATCACGCCAGGTACCCTTACGAGGGGAGAGTATCAACTTTGGTGTTCGTAATGCCTCTCTACAAAAGAGGGTGTCGCCTTTAAGAGTTAGGTAAACAGTGGTTTTATACCGGCTTTACTCCAAATTTGTATACCTATGAGTTGAATATCAATACAGGTTGTTTTTTTAATGAAGAAGTGTTCTAGGAAGGAATGACATATGCTTTTATGCATGTATGTATGTTATAATATATAATATATGGAGAAATTGAGAAATCATAATACTAATTGATATTTTTTTCAGGATATCGCAGGAACATCACAAACATCACAAACAATTCCGGATTAACTAGAATCTTGGGCGATACTTTTGAGAGAAATTCTACCGTTTATAGGATCACTTCAACTTGAAGTTATTTACCTGAGAATTGCCTTCTTGGATGGAGATGATATAAGAATTTTCAAGATAAGTTTTCAATTTAATCAACTTCATTCTTCATATAAAAAACACTTCAGACTAGCTTGTTTCCTTTCTGTAATTATACATCGAGTCGAAATATCAAATGACTCGTTTTGTGTATGGAATCACGCCAGGTACCCTTACGAGGGGAGAGTATCAACTTTGGTGTTCGTAATGCCTCTCTACAAAGGAGGGTGTCGCCTTTAAGAGTTAGGTATGAACAGTGGTTTTATACCGGCTTTTTTCCAAATTTGTATACCTATGAGTTGAATATCATTACAAGTTGTTTTTTAATGGAGAAGTGTTCTAGGAAGGAATGACATGCTTTTATGCATATATGTATGTTATAATATATAATATATGGAGAAATTGAGAAATCATAAAACTAATTGATATTTTTTTCAGGATATCGCAGGAACATCACAAACATCACAAACAATTCCGGATTTACTAGAATCTTGGGCGATAGTTTTGAGAGAAATTTCCCCGTTTATATGATCACTTCAACTTGAAGTAATTTACCTGAGAATTGCCTTCTTGGATGGAGAAAATATAAGAATCTTCAAGATACGTTTTCAATTAAATCAACTTCATTCTTCATATAAAAAACACTTCAGACTAGCTTGTTTCCTTTCTTCAATTATTCATCGAGTCGAAATATCAAATGACTCGTTTTGTGTATGGAATCACGCTAGGTACCCTTACGAGGGGAGAGTATCAACTTTGGTGTTCGTAATGCCTCTCTACAAAGGAGGGTGTCGCCTTTAAGAGTTAGGTATGAACAGTGGTTTTATACCGGCTTTTTTCCAAATTTATATACCTATGAGTTGAATATCAATACAAGTTGTTTTTTTAAATGAAGAAGTGTTCTAGAAAGGAATGACATTTTTTTATGCATGTATGAATGTTATATTATATAATATATGGAAAAATTGAGGAATCATGATACTAATTGATTTTTTTTTCAGGATATCGCAGGAACATCCCAAACATCACAAACAATTCCGGATTTACTAGAATCTTGGGCGATAGTTTTGAGAGAAATTTCCCCGTTTATATGATCACTTCAACTTGAAGTAATTTACCTGAGAATTGCCTTCTTGGATGGAGATAATATAAGAATCTTCAAGATAAGTTTTCAATTAAATCAACTTCATTCTTCATATAAAAAACACTTCAGACTAGCTTGTTTCCTTTCTTCAATTATTCATCGAGTCGAAATATCAAATGACTCGTTTTGTGTATGGAATCACGCCAGGTACCCTTACGAGGGGAGAGTATCAACTTTGGTGTTCGTAATGCCTCTCTACAAAGGAGGGTGTCGCCTTTAAGAGTTAGGTATGAACAGTGGTTTTATACCGGCTTTTTTCCAAATTTATACACCTATGAGTTGAATATCAATACAAGTTGTTTTTTTAATGAAGAAGTGTTCTAGGAAGGAATGACATATGCTTTTATGCATGATGTATGTATGTTATAATATATAATATATGGAGAAATTGAGAAATCATAATACTAATTGATATTTTTTTCAGGATATCGCAGGAACATCACAAACATCACAAACAATTCCGGATTAACTAGAATCTTGGGCGATAGTTCTGAGAAAAATTCTACTGTTTATAGGATCACTTCAACTTGAAGTTATTTACCTGAGGATTGCCTTCTTGGATGGAGATAATATAAGAATCTTCAAACCTATTCTGATAAGCCATCTTTTGCTCAATGACTCCTACTGACATAACATGAATTACCATTATCTGACAACTCAAAAATGTCATATTAGCCAAAACCATATTACACACAGGATGTGTTGTTCTGGTAGAGGTTATCTCGTTTAGCTTCAAGAGGTTATAATTTCTTTTGACGGGAATAACGGGCCTTAGACCAAACAACATTTCTTGTTCAGCATGATTTGATCTATCTAATTCTATATTTTCACAAAATTTCACCGTAGACAAGATTTCAATATTAATAGTGCGGGGTCCCTTATGGACAAGAAAAAAATAGAGAGATGGTATACATCAGGAAAGGAATATAGCGGCGGGTTCAGAATGGTTGAAAGATCCATCAAGTATTGATTGATATTATTATCTGTTCAATGCTAACTGTTCTTTGTTGACATGTTTTATTGGCCGGAGTTAGAGTTAAATACAATCAAATGATTTCTATCAACAGGTAAATATAATTATTATGTAACAGTAGTAACAGTTAACCAGTATGTGTCAACAGGTATGCATTAACTATAGTAAAAGGTAATACATAACTGTTAACACTGAACACACCATTGTTAACAGATGATACATAACTATTAACAGTTATGTGTCAACTGCCAATTGTCAACTTGACATTTCTGCTTACCTATATTCCTCAGGTATTTTCGCACACCAAATACCTTCGGGATGCATACTGATCATTGTCTTGAGATTGTTCCTGATGACACTAGGAACTCTGTCTTCGAGATTTTCAGTCGGTGGTTTCACCTTTTCCACGTGATACGACTTTCTTCTGAGACTTTTGAAACCGTTTATCGACTCCGCCTCTCCCGCTTCCTCTCTTGCTGTTCCATTGGTGGCGTTATGGTTGTGGGAAGGTTTGTGTGAGTTGATAATGGATTCTTGCGACTTGTTCGCCGAAGGAGAAGATAGTATGATATTATTGATTCTGCCTTTGCTTGAAGAGCTTGAGGGTGGCGAGTAATTTTCTTGTTTGATGTTTTTATTGACTGTGAGTGGCTGTGTGGGAGTAGCTGTGAGTCGTTGTGTGGGTGGTTGTGTGGGTGGTTGTGTGAGTCGTGTGGGTGGTTGTGTGGGTGGTTGTGTGGGTGGTTGCGTGGGAGGTTGGATTAATGGTTTGTAACTGTTATAGCTGCCCGCTGGTTTAGCGGTTACATTTGACGAGTTTGATTGGATTGCTGAAGGAGTTGGCTTGGGATAGAACATTTTCTGGGGTTTATTTATTGTGGGTTGGGGCTTCGGAGAAGGCTTGTTATTTGTCATAGGGGCTATGACTACAGTTCTGGTTCTGGAAATTGAAAACACGGTTATTTTGGGTTATTGATTTTGGTATTGAGGTATCTACCCGTAATAGGCATCGCGTCTTTTGGGGGTAGGTTTCCTTTGCGAGGAAACCATTTCCATCACGTGAATGGACTTTTCTGATAATACAGGGAGGATTTCAGCCATTGGACCTGTTCCGCGTACCTAAAAATATGAATACGATCTAAAGCACAGGATGGTATTGCACAAGAATTTAAGGATAGATCCATGGGTTGAAAATTCATTTCCGAGAAGCAAGGTGCCAAGATAAAATAAACTTTTGTAATCAATATTGACATAATTTGTTGTTATTTCAAACAGGTAGTTTTGCACCTATGTATGTGCAGTCGATCAGTAAGTCCATGGCGCAAATCGGTTAGTTTTTTTGTAGACACAAATGGTACTCCACTATATTTTTCGCAATTTTCAAATTTCTTTTGAAAGAAATAAATACCTAGCGAGAATTCCGAGTAAAATTCTTCGATTATTGAAAACGTCTATCCATTTTTGGACAAAAATAATGATAATTATGTGCTTGTCTTTGGAACTACAGATACAAAAACTATATACCAGCATTTTATACATACATAATGATGAAAAAAACATACATCTTGGAAATAGAGAGTCTATGGCCATGTTTATTCCACTATTTATTCAAGGAGTTTGTACCTATCATATTTTGATAAAAAAATTATTATTAATTACGAAACATATTTTTTATCCTTATGGATACACAAATGGATATACACTGCAAAGATTTGATTACATACAGAGAAGTGTACAAAAAACGGCCAGGAATATAGCTTTTGAATTATTCTAGATAGGGTTTTGAAAATTGGTGGCTATCAAGTATACCAAATTGCTCATTAATTGATGGAACAATTGTTCTTCTATCACTTTCAGATTCACCGGAAACGACCCCAACTTTTGATTTTTAAATGGAACACCCTGTTTTGTATTCCATAATCGGTTAGGGATTATCATGAGGAATTCAACGGTACCGGGTTCGATAGGGTTATTTCAAACGATTACAAAGATATTTGCGTTCGAAGTTTCCATGCTCAATGGGTGTGTCAAAACTTTTTTCTCTGTCACACTCATTGACCATATGGAAACTTAAAATGCGAATATCTGCGTAATCGTTTGAAATAACCCTATCAAACCCGGTATCGATGAATTCGTTATGACAATCCCTAACCGATTATGGAATACAATACAGGATGTCCCGTTAAGAAATCAAAAGTTAGGGTCGTTTCCAGTAGAACCGGAAGTGATAAAACAAAAATCGTTTCATCAATTAATGCGTGATTTGGTATACTAGCTGCCCACCAATTTTCAAAATCCTATCTCAAATAATTCAAAAGTTATAGTCCTGGCCGTTTTTCATGCACTTCTCTGTATGCTGTTTATCTTTTTAAAAGATATTTACTTTCATTTTTTAATACAAAATATAAAAATAAACCTTCTATTTCTGCTTTTTCAAATATACTTACACTGAAATATAATTGGTTTAATCAAGGTTTTCATGAATACTGTTTATCTGAGTAACCTGATCAGTGCTATCTAAAGGTGTAGGAAGCAGATTTGGTAATTTTTGCATAGGCTGCATTATTTTATTCTTATTTATACCCAGTAAGTCAAGTCTACAAATGACTGAACATCTTAGAAACCAACAATAAGATTCAGATAATTAAATATTATTGTTGATCAGAAAATGTCTATCATTAATAATTGATCATAAATGATCCATCACAACATATGTGGGTATAAGGAACATTCAAATGTATCAATGCAATAAAATGTTTATTCCATTGAAGGAGTTTGAATACTTAAATAAATTCATTCACCTGATACAAGAATATCTCCCCAATATAAAAATATTGCAAAATACCTATAATGATAATAAAAACAAATACATAGAACAAACAAACTTTTTATTCATACCTTATATAATATACATACATAAATATTATATTTCATACATTCTTAAGAATTTTTTTTTAAATTCTTGACCCACCAGGAAGCAGTCAATTCATTTTTTTGTCTTGTAGATACAGATCATTCCATACAATATTTTTATATGAAATAAATTCTGCAAATACTTCAAGAACTACCTATTTTGAAGAAATATCTTTAATCTACTTACTTATGACTTTGCTAGTGCCTTTAGCACCACCAAACATGACATTCTGCAGAGATTTCAAGTTTGTATTTAAAAATGGCCCCTATGGTTTATTAATTTTTTAAGTATGGTTTTAATGTTTCACTAGTGATTCCTTGTGTGCTGTGCATTTGGCATCAGATATCAGGTATCCACTGGATAGGTATAAAAATGTAAAGAAAAAACTATTATTTGCACAACTAATAATGGATTAGGGAAGCATATGAGCTCAGGTGAATACTAAAGTAAGTACTATGCTAAGAGATAGCTTTCAGGGGCCTTCTTAGAAAATATGAAATTGAAAAATCACTTACCCGAACTGTATCTGGTATGGATCTCAAAAGGTGCTCCAAGGAATTATAGCCTAATTTAGAGAAGGGTATAGGTTCCCCAATAGTGTTTCTATATTCCTTATTCAGCTGAATCATTGTCATTGCTAAAGGGCTAGCAGTCAATAGACTGGTTATATATTTTTTCACATTGTCCACACGTTTGTCCATCTTTGAGGAACAATTATTGACAGACACCTATTCAATAATAATAATCGTCAAATCTCAATTCATCAGTCAGACCAAGCTGGATCGGCTAATATAAGCATTAGGCCAAACAACGCCATTCATTTCCCTATTTCTAATGCAACAAAAGCAAAACTGAAATATTCTTTAGGTCAGTGCATTTATTATCAATGATGATTATCATACCTCTGATGGTATTCTAGGAGGTACAATCAATGCAGACAGGTCAGTCACTACTAAATAAAATGCTGAAAAATAAAAAGACCAAATTTGGGACAAATTAAAACACAAGTAATATTAAATTGAGCTGTTAGGCAAAAAATCAACATTCAGCATGCGTCGTCCGTCATGCCATCATGCGGCGCAAACCGGCAAACGGAAAGTTCCATTGGTAAAACTGGCTCGCACTGGGTGCAAGTGCAAGAGCACGGAATTCCCAACGTTTAACCATGGTTTAACCCGTCAGATAGTCTAGATATTTAGCCGTCATTGTTGGGTTTAAGGTTCACTGTGGAAATCCACCTATCCAATAATGAAATTACAGTGGCAACACTGGCAACGCTGCCGTGCCAGTGTCGTGTCAAACTGACAGTACTCATCCACCTGACAGTAAATATAATAACAAAAACATCTATGGCTATGCAAAAACTAATTACAAAGTGGACTTTGGACTATGGAGTGATGAAATGATAAATACATGATTAGGGAACAATAACAAAAATAAATGATTATTTCATTTATTCATTCAATAACTGAGATAATTTGACAATTAAAGTGTAGTAGTGAATAATATTCATATAAATTCATATATTTTCTTTGTAATCACAACAGTGCTTACATTTTTCTTCATAACTTTTTCCACTCAATTATGAAATTGAGTTGAACAATCATGACACACAATCATAATAGTGGACATTCAAATTTTCAGCGAAGTCAATCTGCAGATATGACTGACAATACCCAGCCAAGAATTTCTCTCCTGAATAGTTCAAGTAATGTTTTGCCTTCCATGTCAGCTCCAGCATCTTTTCAAAGACGAACTGTTGAAAGTGCCAGACAACTGAGGGACAGTTTTACCAATGTCATTCGAGAAATTGAGCCTCTTGTGGAAACTGCTAGAACTGTTAATGCTGGTGTTACAAGCTTTCTAAATAGACCACAATCAGAACTGAACCTTTCAAGATTGTCAAGTGATGAAGCAGTCAATGACAGTTATTATATCAATTTGGAAGTTCCTGATAGTCCCAGAGAGCAGGGAGAGAATCCAGTTAGCCTAGAAAATATTGAGAATGATCCAAACAATCCTCCTGATAACAATAATGCAGATGACCCAGATAGAAGGCAAACTGTAATTGAAGCTCAACAATTCATAAGAGTCCTGCTCAAATATGTACCATTCATTCTAATTTTAATAGCAAAATCTGTGTATGATTACCATGAAGGAATATTCATTCTAATTGTTCTTTTTGTAACTTTTGCCCACACTAACTCTGCTGTGAAGAAAGAGGCTACCAAGAGGCAAAGGAGAAGCAAAGCCACATTATGCTTGGAATTTTTGTATATTGTGGTTTGCTTACTGTTCATTCATTATGTTTTTGCAGATGAGCTGCACAATTTCAATGTGGTGCTGAATCTTGTTCTGATTAGAAGTTTCACCCATCCTTTAACTGTTTGGAACTTATTGTGGGTGGTCACCATAACAGATTTCACTTTGAAGCTTGTTACAGTTTCTTTCAAGATAGTGCTGACAATGTTGCCTGGATCAGTTTTGGAGTTCAAGAAAAGAGTATGTACCTACCATATTTTCTTTGTTTTGACCTGTATAAAAATATGTAGAAGGTAGTAGAGGTAGCTGGAGAGGTAGGTAATCCATCACATAAAAATTGCAATTATGGATCTTCAAGAAAATCAATCTGGTAATTTCTATTTATTTGAAGTGAACAAAGGTCATGTGAATTTATCAATCAACACATTTGTTGTCCATGTTCAGATAAGGAAATCCCAGTTCTTATTTTTCCACATCATACAATATTAGGGATGAAACTACTATTGAAATGGCCATTGAAAATTATGGGAAAATAATATGACTATGATGAATAAATCATCAACTGATTTTTTTCATTATTCTAGGGAAAAGTCTACTTATTCATTGAGGCTATATCACAGATGTACAGGAGCATAGCTACCATACAACCATGGCTATATTATCTCCTAGAGTCTTATCAAGGGCCTGAAAAAATTGTAGCAGTATTTTTGTCTGCTTTCTACATGATCTCCAAGGGGTCTGATTTGATGTCCAGGGTGAAGCTATTGAAAAATGCATTCCTGAAACTATTACATAATGTGGTGAGTTACAGTTGTATAACTGGGCATAGCTCTGGCCTACTACCTAAATAGAAATGGCATGGTAACAAGCTGTCTAAAAAATACTCCCATTGATAATATTATTTGTCCTCATATTTCTCTGAATTATGCAATGAAAGTATTTATACAGAACATTACAATCTGATTGATGATGACCTCATTAAAATTGATGTCTTGAGGTCCTATTAGCTATTCAATTTCCTGAAGCAAATATAGAAGTGGCTTATCATTATCAAGTTCTCATTATAGCAAAATCATAACAGAATTATCTATTGTATTTATCTCATAAATTGGATACCTATGCATTGTTTATCATTCAACTACTGATCAACATTTTGTCAACATGATGTGAATAATATTGTGAACAAATTTTTCATTGCCTTTCATCTTAACAACAATGATATATAAAAGGTTATTTTCAAATGAGAACATGGGCAAAAACACTCATTTCTAAAATTCGAGAAAAAATTCTATAATGTAAAAACTTCACAAACGATAAGATTTCTACAAAATTCTCCACCACACACCACATGTTTTGCTATAATAGTAGCTTCATCAGGTAATATACTGGTACAATGAACTAAACTAATGTTGGCTTGCTTAACTTTTATATATCCTACTTTCCCAACCCTTAAGGATTAGTTACCTGTGGACAGGTAAGATAAACCTTCATTTTCGGAAATTAGCCACAATATCTACATAAAAATACTGTGTACAGGATTAACTTGAAAGAGTTGATAGCACAAACCTATATACCTACTAAGAAAACAAATTCAACAGTGGTGAACTATTGAGGTCCAATTGATCATGAACCCTTTCATTGCGGGTAAAATTTTGATAGTCGTGCTCTCAAAACGGGAAAAATTTAGCGTTGCGACAACGCCCGTCTCCCGCTACCACAGGATAACTTGTGAATGCGATTTTTTTACATATTTCAACCCAAAATGAGTTCTATTTCAATAGTCTTTATTTAAAATGAAATGTTATAATGCGATTCCTTACATCTATCTATAATGAATTGAAAATATTCCCATATTATATGAAATGAAATTTAATAATTTTTGACAGTGTGATAGGTACCTTTCAAAACATTTTATAATACACAGTGGAACATCACAAGGCGCAAAGCAGAATTCAGTTTTTTTCAGCATACAACAACTCTTCATATTGATCGTCATTGAGATATTTTCGAGCCATCGTGGTTTAAATTCACTTGAAACAAATAAAATCCAACCAACTGAAATATTGAATAAAATGAAAACCGCATCCACAGTCGGTAAATCCTGTTGAGACATGTTTAGTTGCATCTTGACAATACGTAGACGTGAACGCCGGGCTCACGCAATGAATGCGTTAAAAACACGTGCATGAAAAGCCGTCTCCCGCGAATTTTGTGTACAAACGTTTTGCGGGTTTTTCCGGTTCCCGCAATGAAAGGGTTAAGTAAAATGTCAGAATTTTTGAGTTTGTTGATTTCTAATGATTCAAAATAATTGAGTTTCATTACTTTATTTTCTACGTGTAGAATTTATCATCAAAACTATGGTTGGGACATGTTGAATTTGCTTTCTTTTTCAAGAAATTCACCTTATGTTCATGAATGTACTGATTAAACGTACGACCTTTCTCACCGATATATACCTCAGGACAAGATCCACAGTTGAGTTTGTATATTTACATTTTCCATGGATTCCCATCTAGGAAAAAAAAATCCATGATGTTCATCACAATGAGGAAAGCTAGATATTTTTTTGAAATTTTGTATTCCTTCTGAATATAGACCAGGAGCCACAATTTATTTTTTGAGTCTCATTTGTCCACACACAGCAGTATAATAACCCCCAAATTCCACCTGCCACTACATGGATATAAGCTTGCTGAATAAAAACCGTAGACCAAAGGGTGGGGCCCGCGTGGGTGAAGTTGTATTAAAAACACGAGGTCTCGATGGCAAGTTATTTTAATAAAAAAAAAAACGTTTGGGCGGACGGCATCACTGAATATTATTGTCAACAATTTTTTATGGTGTGGGCTCCTAGTTTGATTCAATGGGCTGCGTGCAAGAACTGTCAGATGACCGACCCTGGAGGTGAAACATTGAAACACAACCTCGATCACTTTTCTTATTTGTTTACTTTACAGATGATTGAACGATTCGTGTTTTTCGGCTATTGACCAGTCCATAAAACGTGATTTTGACATGGTTTCTTGAGGGGCACACAAACTATCTGTTAGGTTACCTTTAATGAGCATAGCCCTGGCCATCCTTGCCATTTCCACAATATGATAATAGTTTCACCAAACAATATTATGAAATTCGTTCTGGTTCCAACTCGGATTCCAAGGAAAACGATCCCACTAATTCTGGTTTCATATGACAAATCTTGTCAAAATACAATGTATGTCCCTCAGCAACCTGTCAAATGACGTAATTCTGGAATGATTAATTCATTAATTCGCGCATGTCATCACCAAAGAATAGTAGGTTAGTCACCCCCTCTCCTCTTTGTCATCACATCGTGCTGTTGTGCAATGCACAAAAACCGCAGTGAGAGACTAAGAAATCCGGTTGGTACAAGTAATGTGTGGATTTATGCAGCATCAATTTCCAAGGGGCCAAGACTAAAAAATAATAGGAATGATGAAAAGTAAGAAGCAACACAAAACCAGGAAATGTTTTAAGGTTACTCTCCATCATATGATGGACCAATCCTCGGTCATCTACAAGGGCATCTGCGTACTAGCTGCGCACAATAAGAAAACCTGGTTCGATTAACGTAAAAAGTTAAAAGTTGACCAACCTCTTACTTGTTTAAAAAGGAATATTCTCAGAATATTTATTTATTGAGAAGTTTTTGGATTCATGCAATCAAACGAAAGGACTGGTCTGACATGCTTACGAAATATGGTCGTGTGTGTTGTAGACATTTTCAATCTATTAGCAGTATTAGCTTCTATTGCAGAAGTGGCAGGTGGAATTTCAATAAGAAATGACAAAATTTCATAATGAAAACTTTGTGAGATTACTATTTACCTGAACAATCGTATTCCTTCGTCTCTCGCTGCATTTTTTATGCATTGTACAACAGTACAATGAGAAGGCATGCTTAAATTAATGAATAGCGCAAAAAAACACGATTCGAATGCCATAACATTGTGAAAAACTATTTCAATCCTTTGATTCCTCTGTAAACAAATAAAAAAGTGAGGTTCTGTTTAAATGTTTCACAGAAAAGTGAGGTTGTGTTTCAATGTTTCACCTCCAGGGTCGGTCATCGTTCACGCGACCTATTCGCCATAGAAAATAAGCGTACGCCACCTATCGGAGTTCTTGAAAGCTGTCAAAGCGGCCTGTTCACCTTGTTTTTATTGGTTCACATTTTTTTTGTTTGTTCTTATTGGTCACATCATAAAAACAAACCGCTCAGAAGTGTTCAAGCTGCTGCCGTGAGGTGCAGCGACGTGATATTTTCTATCGTGAATACAAAATATCTATCATTGTAGAGTATCGGATCATCTCCTAGCAAAGATCAGATACAAACAGCCGGCGAGAGCTGCCCGATTTGCCACGACGAATACGACTCGCCGGTCCTGCTGCATTGTCGCCACATCTTCTGCGAAAGCTGCGTTGCCACGTGGTTCGATAGGGAACAGACCTGTCCGCTCTGTAGAGCGAAAATAGTGGACGATCCCTCTTGGAGGGACGGTTCCACGTCATATTTTATGCAACTGTTTTGATTCCACAGGGGTAGGAATACAGAAGCAGTTAACATACCTAACCTGTGATATTTTCATTATTTAAGTTGTATTTTATGAACAATTAGTCTTCAGTAACATTAAAATTCAAACTCCTATTAGTGGTGAGGAGGTTCTTATCCCAATTTGAAAATTGCATTGGCAGCAGTGGAATTGTGGTATTTGATGTTGATATAATTTTTGCCCAAAAAAGGTTGAAATAGCAATAGAACCAAATAGTTGAAATTGCGCTGTTGCCAATGATATTTTAGTGATTTGGACAATCTAACAAATGTGAAGTACAACCTTTCAGTAACAAGAAATCATTGCTAAAAAATATTGAAATCATTTGAATGCTACTGCTAAAATATCCAAGAGGAAACAATTCAGAAAAATAGGTGTTCTGCTCTTCTTCAAAAAAAAGGTGCCTGTAATTTCGTGAAATAAGCATACAGGGTGTCGCAGAATTTTCTTGCAGAACTTTGGTTATTAATTATGAAAGCTATAAGGAAGTGTGGTTTTCATCAAGTTATCAGATGAGCTTTGGAAATGTTCTCAAGGCCAATTTGAGGATGAAAGTTCAGGGAATAAAATGATGAAAAGATAATCAAGAGCCGATTTGATATGTCAAAATATGCGGGTATATATAAGGGTAAACACCCTGTATATCGTGGATACTATAATAGTGTTAGGATCAAGCATTAGATATTACCAGGATGTACTATTTCAGCTAGAGAGTGTGATACTCATAGTTCTGAGAATTTGTTAAACTGAATAAAATGTATATACATTATTTTATAACTGTTCATTTAATGCCTACATTTGTACCCATCCAAAAAGCACTACAAAGTACATATCAGATATGAAGGCACTTTCCATTAACTCATATTACCCTAAGAACTATATTGTCCAACTTGGTATAGACAAGAGGTAGTCAAAAATTACCTAAGCTGTTTCAGAGGTTTTCTTTATAATAAGCAAATTGAAAGTGATTTATGATTCTTGCATCAATTCATTTATTTTTCATATAAAAAATTTCATTTCTTCAATTTTTTTGACAATCTGTTTTGAAAAAAATCTCCATCTCCTTTTGTTGCTTGTTGATTTATGGCTTTGTGTTGCTGTTTACTGACAATCTCTTCTAGAACCTCACCATCACCTTTGATGAGCCTTGAAAAATAATCAATTGGAGAATATAAATCTTTCCCTAATAATAATAATAATAATAATTCATTCTTAAAAAAATATACAGTGTGTCCCGCTTTTCATGAATACACCCTAATATCTCAGTTATTAATAATGCGATTTTCTTGAAATTTTGGTGGTGATTATATGTTAGGTAAATGAAGTATTTTGGCATAGTGAACATTTTCATCGACCATAGGCGTGCGGTGTGGGGGGGTAAAAAAAAGCTGTTTTTTGGGAAAAGGATATTAGGGCTCATTTTAGATAACTTTTTTATCAGAATTAGAATCAGCATTCCCAAAAACCCCCCAATCCATATTTTCAAAATCTCAAGAGCTGATTTGAGCAGAAAAAAAAAATAAATTCACTTTTTTCGTCAATGCACCCGAATATCTGTTATTAGCGATTTTCTTGAGATTTTGGTGGTGATTTTATGTTAGAAAAATTAAGTATTTGGCATAGTGATCACATTCATTCACCATTGGCGTGCGAAGTTGGGGGGAGAAAAAAGGCATTTTTTGAGAAATGAATATTAATGCTTATTTTAGACAACTTTTCTCATCAGATTCGGAATCAGCATCCCCAAAAACCCCTCAATTCATATTTTCGAAATCTCAAGAGCTGATTTGAACAAAAAAAAAAGTTCAAGTCTTTTTTTTAATAAGTTCTTTATTTGTAACAGTGGTAACAAAATTACGAATTACTTTATTTTAGATTCTTGTGTTTTCAACATAACTACCTTCTGAAACAATACACTTTTCAACAATTCTTCTCAAACGTACATTCACTTTTCTTAAAGTTTGGGGAGTTATTTCCTGACACGCTTGCCTAATTGAAAAGCAAAGTTCCTCTCTATTACGCGGCTGAGTAGCATACACTTTATTCTTCAAATGCCCCCACAGAAAAAAATCACAAGGGGTAATATCTGGCGATCTAGGGGGCCATGGTTCTAAAGGAGAATTTCTACCTATCCACTTCATAGGGAAAATTGCATTTAAAAAGTTCCGAACTATCCAAGAATTGTGTGCGGGGGCACCATCTAATTGAAAGATTAAGTTTTGTCTTTGTGCTAATGGCAATTCCATGAGAAAATCATGGAGACCATTTTGTAAAAAATTTACAAAATTTTGTCCAGTCAGGTTATCCAGGAAATAAGGGCCAATAATCCATTCGTTGAATATGCCACACCACACGTTAACTTTTTCACTGTATTGGTTTTTACAATGAATTACCCAATTCGGATTTTCAGCTGCCCAAAACCTACAATTTTGACTAGACACCACACCGTTTGTTGTAAACGTTGCCTCGTCAGTAAACATCATGTTCTTCAGGAAAAGTCTGTCGTTAAGATAGTTACCCTGCAACCATAAGCAAAATTCAAACCGTCGTTCAAAATCACCATTTAACAGAGTATGTAGAAATTTTGGTTTAAATGCCCTAATCCTGTTGCGTTTCAAACATCTCCATACTTTGTTTTTCGTTAAATTCATTGTCCTCGCAACTGCCCTTACAGTACCATTTGGGTTGTTTCGAAATTCTGCTAGGATACGTTCGTCGTCTGGATAGTGTCTTTGATTTAAATTGTACCTCCCTGGTCTTATTTTGAAAACCGCTCCAGTCCTTGCGAACAATCTGTTGGGTAAAAGTGCACTTATCATGCGATGGGGTTTTTTTCGAAAATTTTTTTTGGTACTTACGTATTTTCGTCTGAAAAACACGAATTTCATAATGAAAATGTGAACAAACCACTATTTATCGAGATATTTCACTATATAAAGTTACAAATTTCACCATCTTTTCCGCCTGTCTTCTGGATCACATTTAGAACAATTTGCCCTTCTTTTTCCATCATTGGACAATTTATATATATCACACAATGTTGGACACATTTTTTTTATTATATGAGTCAACTAGAAATATGATTTTCTTGTGATTTATCCATGTTTAATGAAAAGAAGGAAGAATATTTGAAATAATGGCGTGTGTAATGTCTTTCCAAAGCAATCTATTAGGCAATCCAACGACCTGTCAAATAATTTCAAAATGGCGTCTGGTTGGCAAATAAACCAAAGTCAAGTTTGTTTACTTGAGAACTTCGTGGGTTTTGGAAGCCTCTTACAGTATTATTTCATCGAGTTTCGGCTAGATTTATTGTGAATAATGAAAACTCAGTATGATTTCAAAGAAAAAATTGCCAGTAACGTGAATTGTGGTGGATTGTGGAAGCAGTGCAGATCGGGACCATTTGCTGTTTTGTCACATTCCTACTGTAATACTGTGAAAAACTCTGAGCATTACCCAGAGATGAAGGATCTATCAAGAAAAATAAGGGAAATGTGGATAGCAGCCATCAAGAGAAAGAATCAGCAACAGAATCAATCATAATAAACCAGAGGATATGTGTCAGACACTATTTTCATAACAGGTACCTAAGAAAAAGGATTTTAATATTATTTATATGTACCTACCTACTCTAGAACTGATGAGTTTAGTGTTTCATCCTATGGAAAACTTATCTTTTTTTCATTTTGATAAAATAAACCAATACTCATTAGTTTTAATGGACCTACATAGTTTGGAAACATCATGTTTCTAATACATAAATGAATCATCTACCTTGTAGGAGAACGTAGTGCCTGAAAGATGAGAATATCCAGCTTGGGTCCCATTGCAATAAAATATGGGTCATCAATCTCTTGTCCATTCGAAATATGCAAGACTGATGTGGATCAAAAACTGAGAGCAGACAAAAGGTTCAAATCATGAATCAAGGATCAGAACCGAGAGACCTGGTATGTTCTCAAGAAAACACCTAATTACCTAATACTACTACTACATCATTTTTTATTTATTTTAGTGTAATGAAGAAAGTGTCCTGGGAGATAAAGAAATAGAAGAGAAAATTGGTGAAAACAAGGTGAAAATTCACAAGATTATGAGTACTTTTACAAATTACAGTTTGTTGTGATTTATTTTTATCATTTATAAATGTAAGACAAATAAAGTAAGTATATCAAAATAATTGTGATATTCATTAAATGAAAAATACATTGTATTATTCCACTATATTACAAAAGATCTACATGAGTCATGAAAAAAATCTTCATAGAAAATTATAGTTATTCAGTGATCTGATTGAAACAATAATGAACAATGATTGAATGATATATTTATTATGAATAGGTACATATTTTTTTATAGAACATGTTGAATCAGAATTCACAAAACCATGCTGATTCTGGTGTACCTAAAATATTTACACATTCAAAATAGAACCCTTTGTCACTGTCACAATAACTAGTCATAGGGGTTCCATCATCAGCATCACTTGAACACTTACACCAATAGTTCACTTCTGGTGAAATTAATATCCACTCAAAAGTCCAGGTATTATAACTTCAGCATGGAACTTCAAAGCAATTTGTGAATGTTGTTACCAAAAAACATGCTTCTTGGACATTGAATATATAGTAGGGATTTTGTATTAAACCAGTCAGAGCAACTGTACCTATGGCCATTTCTGGAGCCATTTCTGCTATTGGTATGATGGGCACAATCATGGTGAGAGTGGTGGCATGGGCCACAAAGCACATCAGTACATGAAACTGTTCCTTATTTACTTGCCCAAGCCTCAGTTACTTATTAGCACAGGATCTGATTGTGAATATTTCACCTATAAAAAAATTGTATGAGATATACATGAATATGAGGTAGGAAATATATTTGAAAATATATGAATAACATAATTTCATCATTCAAAATGTTCCTATCATGAAAGATATTTAGGTATAAAAGTAAAAAGTTACCTTCCCAACTATGACATGAAAATCATTCATCTTCCTGTCTACTTCCTGGACAAAAGTTGCTGAAAAATACTTGTGAACAACGAGGGTTTTGAATGCTCTCATTTGCTCATGAGGGTAGAAACTGTGGGTCACTATAAATAGTAGGAGAGTATAATTATGTGGTAGTCTAATCAGTCAGCAGTTTCAGATGTGAAGGGCTTCAAATCCTTGATCAACATCAGCTTCATCAGATATCTATAAACAAATAATGATTGTATGATAGTTTCAGGAATGAAAATTTACTGGTTAGTTGAGAGAAATAGCCAAAAAAACAATAAATATTCATGTTTACCTCTGACCAACCTCTGGGTTTTCCTGCAATAACTTCTGGAAATATGAACTCAGCATATTGAAGCACTGTTCAATTCAGCTCCGAGACTCCCTCAAACACCTGACACATAAAACTACCAGAATAATAGGGTGATTCGGGCAAAATACAATTTAATTACAAGTGATGTATAATCTTTGTTTGCCAACCAGACGCCATCTTGTCAGCTAAAATGTCATGTGGTTTGGATTGCCTAATTGACATTTGACCTCGCATTTGACATCTCGTATTTGGATTGCATATGGATTAAATGGCCGTCATCTGGTATGCTTGCTCACTAAATAGGAAAAACTCGCCATAAAAATCATATTTCCTGTTGAATTTTCTATCTTAAAATGTGTCAGTGAAGTACATCATGAGTATATAAAGTGTCCAATGACAAAATAATAAGAGCAAGTACCTGTAAATGCATCCAACACAAGGGGGAAAAGAAGGCAAAATTCCGATTTTTTTCTTGAAATATCTCGATAAATAGTGGTTTGTTCACATTTCCATTATGAAATTCGTGTATTTCAGACGAAAATACGTAAGTACCAAAAAAATTTTTCGAAAAAAACCCCATCGCATGATAAGTGCACTTTTACCATCTGTTGATTTTGGCAACGGTATCGTGAGAAATTGGTTCTCGATCATGATGCCTTCCATTGAATATTCCAGCAACTTGACGCGTAGATCTTTCATTATTACCAAATAAGCGGATAATCTCTACTTTTTCTCCAATTGTAAGAACTACTCTTCGGTTGTGTGCCATCTTATTAACAGTTAAGTAACACTGCTTGACTTATTGACATTTCGTACTGATTACCGATGTCAAACAAAAACTTTTGTTTCAAAGCACTCTTTCATTAATTTGCTTGAAAACTCAAATCAGCAAGACAACGGTAACAAAGTGCGCGTATCTTCCGAAATACCTAAATTGTAGTATAAGGGCAGTTGCAAACGATACTGAATATAAGGAAACGAAGGTGTTTGAAGTTTAATATAGGATTAGGGCATTTGAAATAAAAAGTTAGAAATAAACAATCTATTGAAAAAAAGTGAATTTAATTTTGTTTTCTAATCAAATCAGCTCTTGAGATTTCGAAAATATGAATTGAGGGGTTTTTGGGGATGCTGATTCCGAATCTGATGAGAAAAGTTGTCTAAAATAAGCATTAATATTCATTTCTCAAAAAATGCCTTTTTTCTCCCCCCAACTTCGCACGCCAATGGTGAATGAATGTGATCACTATGCCAAATACTTAATTTTTCTAACATAAAATCACCACCAAAATCTCAAGAAAATCGCTAATAACAGATATTCGGGTGCATTGACGAAAAAAGTGAATTTATTTTTTTTTCTGCTCAAATCAGCTCTTGAGATTTTGAAAATATGGATTGGGGGGTTTTTGGGAATGCTGATTCTAATTCTGATAAAAAAAGTTATCTAAAATGAGCCCTAATATCCTTTTCCCAAAAAACAGCTTTTTTTTACCCCCCCACACCGCACGCCTATGGTCGATGAAAATGTTCACTATGCCAAAATACTTCATTTACCTAACATATAATCACCACCAAAATTTCAAGAAAATCACATCATTAATAACTGAGTTATTAGGGTGTATTTATGAAAATCGGGACACACTGTATATATATAGAGACAAAAAAATATGATAGGGATGCAAGTGACATTACAAATTGATATTATTATAATGAAAATGATCAAAATTGTTAAAAAAACACAAAAGGTGTATACCCTGCAATACAATGAATGAGCTTGAATTGAGTTACTCTATTTGTTCTGTTCCAAATAGGAATCAGTCAAAATGTTGAGACTGGCAAAAGAAGATATTAATCTGTTTACTGGATCACTGGTAAGAACATTCAATGGCACCTACTGAAATTGAATTGAATAGACCAAATTGAGAGGAATAGAATCATGAAGTTCTCCTGTATGATGGCATAATACATGATGAGTACTGTCATATATTTACCTGTGCCTACCAGTAGATTCATCATATCGTCGGCGAACTGACAATACCTGCTAAGTGCAATATAGTGCAGAGCAGGTTTTTTTACAGGAGATGAATAAAACATAATCGAGTAACAGGTCAAGTCGATAGCAGATATTGTTTTCCTTCAATGAAGTAAACAAAGGATTCATCTGGAGGTAGCAGTTCATTTCAGATTGTGCGCAATGAATATTGAAAGCTATAACTGCATGAAATACCAATATTTGAAAAAAATGTTACTTAGCAGGTATTGTCAGATCGCCGACGATATACTCTTGTAACTACTGACTGTTTTTCATTCCATTCTTCTTGAGTCATTGGTGCCATCAATCTACTTTTTTCCATCAGATTCAATGGAATATCTAGAGTCTCTTCTAGTTTTTCTTCATTTACTCTTAGTACAGACTTCTTTTCTTTATTCAATTTTGAGCTACATGAACTAGATAGTTCCTTGGACAATTTCCTTTTCTTTATATTCTCTTTCTTTTTATGCTTCTTTTTGCTGTACTTTTTCTCATCTTCTGATGAGCTGGTGCTTGATGAACTAGTGGAAGAATCTTTTTTGTATTTTTTTCTTGTGATGACTTTTTTCTTTGAATAGCTTTTGTGATCTCTAGAATCAGAACTACTATCACTAGTACTGCTACTACCACTGCTGCTGCTGCTACTACTGGATGATGTGGATGATGATGATGATGAGGAAGTTTGAGTGTGTTTTTTTACTACCTTCTTTTTCCTCCCATTTTCATGATTAGAATATTCATCATTATTCAGAGATTTTTTCCTTTTCCTAGATTCAGCTTCATTTTTTTCCTTCGATGTAATTTTCATCTACAGCACTTGATTGTGAACTCTAGAACAACTAGCACTTGGCAGCAAGAGCTACCTCAGAAAAAATACTTTTGAATAGGTCAGTAAATTGTTTCAGAAACAAATTGAGAGCTCACCTCCCTGTATTTTTGCCCGTGAAATGAAATCACAATATTATTACAAAATGTTTACAATAGTTTTCTTGAGTTTACTATACATTTTTAGTCATTTTAGGTATGAAATTTATACTGTTTAACTGTTTTGCTGTTTACAACAGTTCATTGTTCATTCTGTCTGTGACACCGACAGTACCGACACCAGACACTCTGTATGGTCTAAGTTTCTAACACAACACATGGAGTGTAGTGAATTGATATATGAAAGCTAAATAACTAGACTGTCTGACGGGTTAGATAGTCTAGATATTTAGCCGTCAGTGGCTTGTGGAACCCGTCAGACAGTCTAGATATTTAGCCGTCATTTGTGTGTAAAATGCACTACACTATGAATCAGCTTATATTTCGTGCAGCTACACCAACGAATTTCAAACGAATGAAGATCATTTTATTGAAGGAAAAAAGTGCAAAAGTGAACAGAGTTAATTTTGAAATGTGGTATTTGATTTAACTGATTTCCCAGTACAGGTGTTATATCTGATGAAAATATAATCACATATGTATTTCGAGTCATTTATCGTTATTTTTTCAATTATTTAATTCGAGTGTAATTCACACCTGCTCAAGACCAGGATGAGATAAACTACACTGGTGTGAAATGCACTTTTCAAAAGAATGCTCAAATAAGGTGTAAACCACAAGAAGTGTACGAATGTGCTGCACTTTTCGTACAAAAGAAAGGGCCTGTGAATCTTTCAAATAACAAAATGTCAGATGAAGTTGAAATTGATCGTTCTAATGATAATGGACGACGATTTAGAAAGCCTAAAACATATTATTTCACGTTCCTCTCCTTACTTTTTTGCACAATGTTCGTGGGATTGGTTGTATTCCTAGTGCTTTTTCAAACTAAGGGAAGTAGGGAATCTAAGAAAAACAAGAAGATGTCAGTTGACATGCCAGCCGTTTTTTGAGGTTACGTACTTTCTTCTTTTGAGGTTATGGACATTTGTTATTATTTTTCTAAGGAACGTTATTTTCTATCGAGTTTTTTATAATATTTGCTGTTGCTCCAAAACGTGAAACATAATCATTAAACAATGTCGATTTCAAGAGTGGTAACCAGAACTATTTTACTGAAGAATAAGTTATCTTATGAGTTGTCAGCCACATATTGTAGTTCTCAAGTAGCAGTCAAAGAGTCTGAGGAGAACCAGTTAAAACAATTCGAAACATTATACAATATTACTAAAAAAGTACGCACAAAGAAACCACAGAAGCCTCCTTTTGTTAAAAATTTGATGTTAGGAAAATTTGATACAGATATTTTGACTTATCCTGAATTGGAAAAAGAAGATGTGGAAGATTTGGAAGCAAATGTATCACTAGTGCGAAAGCTGGTTCATCAGAATCATGTAGTGGATTACAACTCACTGGACAAAACATTCAGACAAAACTTATCTGATCACAGAGCAATAGGTCTTCAAGCATCTCAGTTCATCAATGGAAGAGAGTGTAATGTAACAGAAAGTTTAGCATTTTTAGAAGCTTTGTCTGAACATAAAATTAGATATAGCATTCTCAATAATGAACAGTTAGGTGCACACAGTTTTGTGAAATTTGGAAGTGATCAACTGAAAACCAAATATTTACATGAAATAATGAAGGGGAATTTGCTATCTGCTTTGTGTTTCACTGAATGTGGAGCCATAGACCTGAGTCAGTTCAAAACTACTGCCAAATTATCTAGTGATAGCAAAACATGGGTAAATTCAACTCTGGGGTCATCAGAAAAATAGCCTGATATATTACACTATTTTTAGATTCTCAATGGTACAAAGACTTGGGTAGTGAATGGAACTTCTGCAGATATATTCATAGTTTTAGCTTTAACAAAAACTATAGTAAGGGACATCATCAAAGAACCCAAATTCTCTGCATTTGTTGTAGAAAGGAACTCTCCTGGGATATCAATTCATAGAAATGATTCCACTGGCATTGAAACTGCTGATATAACATTCACAAATGTTGAAATTCCAGTAGGTAGGTATTTCCTTAATTGCATTCAAATTCATTTATGGGTTCCCAAATTGGTTACATAAAGATATATTGGAAATTAACAACAATAATATTCCCTGAACATTTTGTTAACTTTGAAAACTTTCATTATGATTATAAGAATTTAAATTGTTTCTTTTTTCAGAAAATATTCTTGGTCAAGTCCACAAAGCCCAAGATATGTTATCAAGCTTAACAACTGAATACAGAGTAAGCTTGGGTTCATTAGGTATAACTTTGACAAAGAAAATTCTGAATAATTTGACTAAAGATATTCTGGATAGATCTGATGATGCTTATCAGTTGTACAAAATGGATGCAGTCAGAGAAAAAATTGGAGAGGTAACATCAGCCTAGCAAATTGAAAATGGAAATTATTTAATATTTGTGGTGGTAATTTTTTACTTAGAGGGCATTGTCGAATTTTTTCAAAATTTTTGCCAGTACTTACGTATTTTGGGGTGTAGAATACGAATCTGAAAACCAAAAAGCTGGGAAACCAATACTTTTCGAGATATTTGCAAAATAAGTCATTTTGTTCATCATTTTTCAGCGTCTTTTAGCAACATTCCTCAAGCGGTATAATTCTCTATCTTCTTTCTTTCGTTGTTGATTGATGAATTATGTATTTCTCAATTCATTTTATTTGGGTATTTTAACAATGAAAGCATTTCATTTGCTATTTACCTTGTTAATTTTATGTATGTGTTTTTTTATGATTAAAAGATGCATCAAACGTGAACGTGACACTTGACAGACATGATAAATTGACAGACAATAACAAGCAATGTTGCCAGATCTTGTTTTTTCCCGTAATAGGAATAGAAAACAATATAGGGAGGGTATTCCAACCATATTCTTTCCAATGTGTGTTTGAAAAATGAGATCTACTTAACCCGAACAAACTAACCTAACTATAGAGCTCGGATTACGATAGACGTTGCGGTTACGATAGAACCGCGGTTACTATAGAGCTCGGATAACGTAACCGCAGCGTCTATCGGAACCGCAGCGTTTATCGCAACCGCAGCGTTTATCGTAACCGCAGCGTCTATCGTAACCGCAACGTCTATCGTAATCCGAGCTCTATAGTTAGGTTAGTTTGTTCGGGTTAAGTAGATCTCATTTTTCAAACACACATTGGAAAGAATATGGTTGGAATACCCTCCCTATATTGTTTTCTATTCCATTCAATGAAAGAATTTTCAATTTTTTTAATCACACTAAAACTATGTATAGAAATTAAATTTAAATTAATTTAACTTAATTTATTTCATGTTTATTTCTGAGAATCGTCTAGAAAGAAAATAAGCGTTAAACGGACGAGCTATGGCAACATTGCCATCATCTTTCTTTGTTGTTTGTTGATCAAACAATTGACATTGATTTTTTTGGTGCTGTTAGCTGTCATAGTTGTTATTTTTTTGTGAATAGGTGCTAGGAAAATAACTAACAGTATTAAGTTTTTGCAATATCCATTAATTTTTCAAAGAAAATACCCTAAATTTGGTAATTTATTTCCCATTAACATATGCACGGAGTGCGTATACACCAGACATGCCAGTACCTATTGCCAGTGATGAGCCGCCAAACAACAGCAAAACAGTGATGATAAAGATTTTGTTTTGCAAATATCTCGAAAAGTATTGGTTTCCCAGCTTTTTGGTTTTCAGATTCGTATTCTACACCCCAAAATACGTAAGTACTGGCAAAAATTTTGAAAAAATTCGACAATGCCCTCTAAGTAAAAAATTACCTTTATGGTTTCAAATATTATTCTGTACAATCAGTAGTTATGAGAATATTTTGAGTTTACTTGATTTGTGATCACTGCTGAGCAGTATATTTTAGTACCTTTGACATTTTACTGGCCCATATCATAGGAGGTTTATTTCATCATTACATGGATATTGATGGAAGAGTATGAACAGGCTATGATTTTTTTTTTATCTTGGGGCATACCAAAAGAATTTCCTTATTCATAGAAAATAATATGCCATCTATCAGAGTTCTTGATAGCTGTCAAAGTAGCCTGTTTAATGTCAGATGGGGCGATGTGTTATTTTCAAGGTTACATACCTAGGGAGAGGAGGTAGGAGTTGAATTTTGTTTGGAACTTTTGGAGGTTATAAGTACTTGGGAATACTTCCATTGGCAAAGAATTCCAAAGTTTTCCTGTTCTATATATGAACTAGTTCTGGTAGAGTGTTGTTTGACATTTTTCAAGGTTAAAGATGCTGTGTGGGTCTTTTGGTCTGTCCAGCTTTGCTGGCTGGTATTGCTAATGGATGGATAGCAGATAGAGAAGTGAAAGGTCGCCGACTTTTCTATGGTGTTCTAATGCGGTCAAAGAGTTAGTGAGTGTGGCATCACCTAAGGGCAAACAACTCTTTTAATATGGTGTGCACACTCAATTTTAAATATTTGAATACTTCGAAATGTGTCCTAACTTTCTTTGTTTTTGAGTTAAGGGTATTAATATTTCCATGAAACATCGTTTTTTTATTTATTACTCAGTTGTTTTTTCATCAATTTCAATAAAACGTTGTGGTTTTGTTAATATTATTATGAGGCTTCTTCTGGTGCAATTAGATTCATTTCCAGTGACGTCACAGTGGGTAAATTTGTCGATATTCATGGTAAATGTCATTGTACGGTTTTTCTGAGTTTCATATTTTTATTAGATTGAACTATTGAAATAACAACTTTTTTATCCTGTGTGTAATTTTTGTATCTAGCATGATTTTTGAGGAAACAAAAAATTCGATTTGACTCCAAATTTTAATGTAGGCATGTTTTCAAGACTTCCATTGAGATTACTTCCCCAATTAGAATCATTTGGAAATTTTGGGACTTTCTCAGTCTCCAACCATACTGAATTTTGGCACCATGAAAGCTAATACAGGGGGGTTATAAATAAAAACAATTAATACTTCCAACTTCAACATCCTGTATCTCAAAAACGGAGCAAGTTTGCTGGAATATCACAAGGAATCACCCCTTGAATTTGTTCGGTGTTATTTAGATACACCCTGTATAGTTGTTGGGCATCAGGCTTTCATTGTTTCCTTTTTTGGGGATTGGTTGGACTCTATAGCTATTTTCTAGCAAGATGGAAATATACCCGACTTGTAGGAGATGGTCGAGGAGATGGTAAATAGCTTGCAGATAATCGGCTCATTATTCAATACAGGGTCATTAATCTATATCATCGGTTCCTCGCCATACATCTTGCTCCGTATTTTCATGAAATAAATCGATTTATAGTAAAATTGAGATGATTTGACCCTCAAAAATACCCAGTCCGCAATATTTTATGAAAAAACACACGAGTAAAGTGCTCCCCAGGGGGGCTAGGGAAAAAATTCAGAAACTTTTCATCGTGTATTTTCATGAGATAAATCGATTTATAGTAAAATTGAGATGATTTGACTCTCAAAAATACCCAGTCCGCAAGATTTTATGAAAAAAACACACGAGGAAAGTGCTCCCCAAAAATACCCAGTCCGCAAGATTTTATGAGAAAACACACGAGTAAAGTGCTCCCCAGGGAGGCTGGGGAAATAATTCAAAAATTTTTTCATTGTGTATTTTCATGAGATAGATCGATTCATGGTGAAATTGAGATGATTTGACTCTCAAAAATTCCCAGTCCGCAAGATTTTATGAAAAAACACAAGAGTAAAGTGCTCCCCAGGGGGGTCATAGAAAAAAAATGAAACTTCTCATCGTGTATATCGGTGAGCTGAATACAGATATGCAATAAAAACATCGAAAAGTTCGATGGAAATAGCCAGTCCGCAACATTTTATTCCAGTCCGCAAATTATACACACCCACCATTTTTGTGTGTTCATAAATTTATCTGAGAATATTCCTTTTCAACATTCTAACTGAATAGTTGAGACCGTATATGTGTATATATGAGACCTTGTATATCTTAGAGTGATTATGAATTCACGACTATCACGAAGGCTATCTGTTTTATATAATATCTGTATCAGCATAGTTTCTGAATTACAATTGAAATAACATTAAAACGTGTGGATAATATGCTCATGCTGACATGGTCATAAATGTATTTCATTATATTTGTCAAAAACAAATCAGAAAAAAGTCCCTACGCCATTTTTATTGAAAAATTATAATTGGATCAGAATCAAGGTATTGGCAGGAAATTGTAATTTTCGAATTCCATATTTTTTTCACGGGTTTTCAGATTGTTACATCCCTTTATGCAATGGAGAGCATTACATACCTAACATCAGGGCTTATTGATTCTTATGAAAATCAAGATGTGGAAGTAGAGGGTGCAATTGTAAAGGTTCGTGAGCCAAAAACTATGATCTTTTCCGGTGATCAGATATAAGAAAATTGTTTTCCAGATATTCGCATCTGAAAATGTTTTGAACGCTTCGATGACAAGCTTAAGCTTGATAGGGTCTCCATCTGTGTCAGACTCACATTGGGCCAACATTTGCCATAGAGATGCCGTGCAACTCTCGTTATTGAACGAAACAAATGACAGTTTGAAAATGATCCTTGCCCTTTTAGGGCTACAGCATGCTGGGGTAAGTTATTCCAATGTTGAGGGTGCTCGAAGTTAGTTTCACAGTACCTCTTTTTTTGCGAACTTAATGATTTTTATTTCCTGGAAGTTTTAACCCTATAAGCATGTATGATATGAATCTGATTCGTGCAACAACTGAAGCTTTGAATTTGTTTTCTTCTACTATACAGGGTGATTCACGGTGGATGGCATATTAGACGTTTCTGGAGAAGGCAACTCAGGATTATTCTGAAAAGTTGGTGCCTTGAATAATTAGTTGTGTTCTATCGACCTAAAATATTCTCAGCGTTGCGACGTTGCCGCTTATATTGAAAAGTAGCAACAACTTTGATTTTTTCAATGGAACACCCTGTATATCATTCCATTTTCAGATTCTCCCTGAAGAGCTGATTCCATCGATCTATCACACTTGGGGTCTAGCGGGAATGATAACAAAGATATAGGGTGTGAAAAATCGAATCGTTTTGACCAATTATGAAATTTCGATTTTTCACACACATATTTGTTATCATTTCCTCTAGACCCCCAGTGTGATAGATCGATGGAATCAGCTTTTCAGGGAAAATCTGAAAATGGAATGATATACAGGGTGTCCATTGAAAAAATCAAAGTTGTTGCTATTTTTCAATATTTTAGGTCGATAGAACACAACTTTTTAGAATAATCCTGAGTTGCGTTCTCCAGAAACGTCTAAGGTGCCATCCACCGTGAATCACCCTGTATATTGTATCACATATCATGCTGAAGACTATTATTATTATGACTATGACCCGTAAACAAGGTGAATAAACCTCACTTACACTACACATATTGCCATCAATAAATACCATTTATAAAAGAACAAAGAAGAAGTCGACCTAGTACTGATCCTCGAGGAACTCCACAAAATTAATGGCAAAAATTAAATATTTCAACGTTTATAGCAGAAGTCAAAAATGAAGAAATACTTTGCTTTTCATTTTCATTTCATAATTCGATAGAACTCACCCAAACTAGCTCACCACCGCAAACCGTTTCTTGCTGTGAGCTCCCTACGTTTTATAAAAAATTATTGAATTCCCCGATTTTTCGGACCTCTGAAAACGAGGCGATGATGTGACGTCGAAACCCTAATACTGAAACAAGACTATTCCAGACAGAGATGAATGATACATGATTTCTGACAGACTGAATTAGCGCGAGATCACAGTTGAAAGAATTAATATTTCAGTTGCCTCAGTCTCCGTCGGGCGTTTGGTATTTTCTTTCAACTATGGCGAGATGAGGTTTCTACGTCATGAGAAGGTCCGTTTTCAGGAGGTACTATCATTTATGTCCAAAAATAAAACATTCCAGTTAATTTTTCGATCGAATTATGTCGTCAATCATCATTTATGTATAAAAGGATCATTATAAACATGGTTTGAGTTAAAAGTTCTACTAAGGTGTACACGCCCATTGATGATAGTGTGGTCGATTCAAATAATTGGTTGTAGGTGGAACTCAATGAATATATTGACAGAATTCGGAATCCCCTATTTCATTCGGGATTGGCCCTCAGAAGAATGTGGACCACGAGGCGAAATGTTGAGGACAATCCAAAACTAGACTTGGAATTGCGGGAATATTTGCATCCTTCCTCATTAATCGCCTCAAAACATTTGGAGTGAGTATGAAACAGTATTAATTTTTTTTTTCGTCGACCTCTTCAAAAAATCGCATTTTACGTTCTGATTTCCGAACGAAAAACCGACTATTTCCGGAGGCAAGAACTTTTCGTTCGCAGACACTAACTTTTCGTCGCAAACACTTTTCGTCCGCTGCAGGGTTGCCTTCTGATTTGAATATCGATCTACTTATCTACTGAAACATTGCACAATCTACTGAAAATATTTTGACACTTATTTATTATTATAATTACCTATACCGATTACCGGGTGACACTTTACGAATTTAACGACCATTTTTTTCAACCACCCGTTTGACCGAAAGTGACCCCAACTTTTTCTTTTAAATGTCACCCTGTACAGTCTATCTTTTTCGCCTTGAAATTCTCTATCCAACCATGTATCACAAAGTGGCATTTATTTCTTAATTCGCTGTTGAATTGCTTTTTATTCAAAAAGAAAAAGTTGGCTGTGACATGAATTCGATGATAAATCGACAGTTGGTAGGCTTTGAAATTTAAAGATCATTAGTAAACCGATATTATTCAAAATGTTTTGATATTCTGATCAATGTCTGCAGGTTGTCAATAGCTTGTTTGAGTCAAGATGAAAACCTTCGAAAATAACTCATGATATTGAGGAATCTAAGATAGGAACATATTTTTTCGAATTCAGCTACTCGTACAGAAACTATCTGTCTTTTATTTTCGCCATGTACCTATCACATGATCTTTCCATTTGGAATAATAAAACTAAAATTGTTCCTCTTATACGATGATCCACAGGGCTATCAGTCTATTTTTTCATAATTATTTCACTTGGTAGGCGGTGTACCTACACAAAATGTTTTATGTGTTTGACAGTTATCGATTGCATCAATAGTTTTTCTTCTTCATTTGTGTGTTGATTAAAATTGCATTTTAACAACATATCGACTTTTTCGTTTCTTGAATACATTTTCCGTCTCTATTGATTTCCGGTCAAACAGGTGGTTGAAAATAATTGTCGTTAAATTCGTAAAGTGCGCTACTATTCATTATATACCCCCTGTGAATTTCAACATTTTATCTCTTCAAATAAAAAAACTACAGGCTGCTACATATCTCCTGTGTCACCCGGTATATTATCAATCACATACAGTTATAAATTGCATAATATTTTGGCACGCTCTGTTTGAATTAATTTTACAAAATAAGCTATAAATGTACATATAGGCACTTATGTTATGTATAAGCACGTCTCACATATATGGCAGCAATCTATCGAAAAATATGGTGAAACCTTAGCTGTGGCACTTGATATCTCCAAGGAATTCGATCGAGTCTATCACCACGGACTCCTCGCCTAGCTTCCATCTTATGGCTTGCCTCCCCAGTTATGTTCTCTGTCAGCTAGTTTTCTCTCAAACAGGTCTCTCCATGTAGTGGTCGACGGAGTTTCATCTGACTCTCTTATCATAAATGCTGGTGTTCCGCAAGGATCAATTCTCGCACCCACACTATTTTTACTCCATATCAACGATTTGTTGGAAGCAACTTCATGTCCAGTACACAGCTTCGCGGATGATAGAACCCTTCATACCGCCTTCTCTTCCATGGCTCCAATACCAGCCAGGCAAATCAGAAACGAACGAGGGAGAAATGTTGATAACATGAATATGGACTTGGCAACAATTCTCGAATGGGGATCCAATAACTTGGTAGATTTCAATGCAAACAAAACACAAGCATTCCTTTTCTCTAGAACAGCCGATCTCACTGTGACCAACATATGCTTGTCAGGAGTAACCATACCTTTGAAGACATCCATTTCGATGATTGGTAATATTTATCAGCAATAACCTCTCTTGGGAAAATCACGTGAGATCAATTGCTGAAAGTGCATCCCAAAAACTTGGTTTTCTGTTTCGGGCCAGGAGCTATTTCACTTCCAGTCAGCTGCTTATGATCTATAAGGCACAGATCCGACCTGTCCTGGAACACTCTGTTCCCATATTCGGAGTGCAACATCCAAACGTACCCTGAAACTGTTGGATTCTGTCCAAAAAAGGGCAATTCGTCTCGTGGGTGATGCCTCGATCACAAACTCACTCACTTCTCTGGAACACCGTAGAAAATTTGTCGACCTGGCATTACTTTATAGATATTTTCTTCTTCTTTTCCCGCGAAATTAGCGCGTCGAGTTGAGGCTTCGCACCCCTCCGTGGTCACTTTGGAGAGCTGCAGAACATCTCTGTCCAAAGACTCGTTCATCCAACGAACGGCGAGGCTCTGGAACACATTGCCAAGGGAGGTATTTCCCGAGGCATATAACCTCCAAAAATTTAAGAAGAACACCAATTCCTACCTTATTTCCCTTGGTTCTCAGAAGTTTCTCTCAACATTACAGGATATCCCTTTTCGTGGGAACCAAAACATAAAAAAACTGTATTTTGTGATATTTGTGAGTATTTTTGAATTTTTTTTTTTTTTTTTTTTTATCGCTTGGAGCGCACGAGAGGGAATCCCTATAATGTTCAAAGAACATCGTGCGTTCCTAGGGAGGATAGGGACAGGAGGTAGGTATTGGAATTTTTTTTGAACTTCTGGAGATTATATGTTGTTGGGAATACTTCCACAGGCAATGAATTCCAGAGCCTAGCTGTTCTATGGATGAAGGAGTCTTGATAAAGTGCTGTTCGACATCTTTCGAGGTTGACAACGAAAGGATGTGCTGACTGGGCTTGTCTAGTTCGTCTGATTGGTATTGCTAGTGAAGGGATGATAGCAGAGATTTCCGAAGAACATTTCCCGTGGAAGTATCGATAGAAAAGTGAAAGGTCGCCGACCTTTCTACGGTGTTCTAAAGATGTCAAAGAGTGAGTGAGTGTGGCGTCACCCACCAGGCGAATGGCTCTTCTCTGGATGGAATCTAAGAGCATCAGCGTATGTTTTGGTGCTGAACCCCATATGTGGGAACAGTATTCTAGAACAGGTCGTATCTGCGCTTTGTAGATCATGAGAAGCTGTTGAGGTGTAAAGTAGCTTTTCGCACGGAACAAGAATCCGAGTTTTTGGGAAGCAGCTTTTGCGATGGATCTGACATGATTATCCCATGAAAGAGTGTTGCTGATGGAAATACCGAGCATAGATATGGTGGGCTTGGTGGGGATGGTGGAGCCAGACATTACAATATCGGGCATACTGAGTTCCGCCTTTCTAGAGAAAATGCAGGCTTGAGTTTTGGTGGCGTTGAATTCAACTAGGTTGTTTGTTCCCCAGGCTGTGATTTCAGCAAGATCTTCATTGACAGCATTGACCTGCCTGCGCCGTGAGGTCTTAGTTTCCTGGGAAGAAATGGGAATTCTGGAAGAGAAAGCAGTATGGAGGGTACTATCATCTGCAAAGCTGTGGATGGGGCAAGTTGTTACTCCCAACAGATCATTGATATGAAGCAGGAATAATGTTGGTGCCAAAATTGATCCTTGTGGAACGCCGGAATTGATGCCAATGGTATCAGACGATACACCGTCCACCACCACGTGAAGCGATCTGCCTGAAAGAAAACTCGATAAGAGATGGCATAGCTGAGGTGGTAAGCCGTATGATGGTAGTTTGTGGAGGAGTCCTTCGTGCCAAACACGGTCGAATGCTTTCGATATGTCCAACGCGACAGCTAGAGATTTCCCGTGTTTTTCTATTGAAGATTGCCATAAATGGGTGACGTAGGCAAGTAGATCTCCAGTAGATCTTCGGTGGCGAAAGCCGTATTGTCTATCATTGATGATTCCTGAGCTCTCCAGATATTTGATAAGCTCAATATTGATGGCTTTCTCCATCACTTTGGAGATTACTGATAACAGGGCAATGGGCCTGTAGTTGTTGGGCAGGTTCTTGTTCCCTTTTTTGGGGATCATTAGGATTATGATTATTTGTGTATGAGAATGTCGTTCGTTTCTGTTTTGTTGGAAATAGCTTACTTTTCTGTTTATTTCTGTATCCTTTCTTGGAATTCATAAAGCATGAAATAAATCTTGAACTGATCCATTGAAATCTACTGAATTTTTGACAAGGTATTTACTGATGAAATAAAAATCGAACTGGCAACCCTGGTCCGCGCGGAGAGTGAGTTGACAACAACTGTCATTTCGAGGGTCAAACTGCAGTACCTCTTAAGTGACAAAATGCAAATTTCACAGGAGCGGCAAAAAACTGTCACATCAATTGGGGCAAAGTATAATCATTCGATCAACTTTCTGAATGATATTTCTTGGGAATATACTTTCTCCAAATATGTTGAAATCAAAAGCATAATCAAAATTTCCAAAAAAAAAATGTGTTATTCACGAGGTACTTTCTATTTCTCGATTGTTTTTACGAGGTACTGTTTTCTCGTAAAAAGAGCTGGATGTCAAAACATGGGATGAAACATATCCGTCCGAGAATAAGTCATCTAGGTTGCATTGTTGTGCAACTAACTTTTTTTTTTCGTTCGTTCAGATGCCATTTCGAAGATAAATATTATTTACTTTGAGCAGATACGCGTAACTACCGCTTATAGATTAATTATTATTTCAACATGCAGGACCTCGTATGTAAAAACTGGAAATGAGAAATCATATAATCATTCACGGATAATCTTTCCATACAGGAACATTATTTCGAAAATATCATAATAAATACTCAAACTGATGAAAACAAGAATGAAGCATTAGGAAATCTTCCTACCTTTAGAACAGAAATTCAGTTTGAGAACTACACGTTACGGCGCCATTGACGAATAGCGAATTACGAGGTACTGCTTCAGAATCTCAAGTTAAAAAACATACGAGGTAATGTTTTTTTTTATATTTCTGCAGAAACCACGCGAAAAACTTGTTACGATACGGGGTTGATCTCAGGGGTTGAAATGAAAGTCCTGCTACGGGGTTCCGGTTTAAGAGTATTTTATTACAGGTGATGCGTTGGTGGAATATACAGGGTTGACCGTGGTGAAATTTATCTGGAATCTATAATGAATACCTATGTTAGGACTACGCCTTTGCCGAAATCACGTGCAAATCCTAATACTAGTTTATGAGGCTGTACAAAAATCACAAAACTCATCTATAATGAATACAGGCACAATATCCAAATATCAGGAAACCTAGTATTTGCACTTTCTGACCAAAAGCACTCAATATATGAATCCGAAATAAATAGTTAATGGACCACACAATGATGGAGGTTCACTGATAGCGAATGATTTCTGCGTTTCGAAACTTCGAGAACTTGAAAACTACTTTTGGTCACACTTTTTTGTGATCTAGACGAGGTGCGCGAGATACCTATAATTACAGTCTCTCCCATATAGGGAATTTTGAAACCATTTAGGCAACCCGTAATTCATTCATTTGTACGCGGTGTGGTATACCACCAGACAATTGTTATAAATCCAATCGGCACAGAGTTGAAAGTTCACTAGGTGTTAGGAATAAACAACAGCCTTGGGCATGCTGGCGTTTAGCGCTTCGACCACAAAAACACCGTGTATATAAAAACTAAACGCGGGGACTCCAAAATACGAGGGTAAACGAAAAGTGATGGGACGAACACAAATATCGTACATACATTTAGGCCGTATACAAATTTGATGATTTCGTCGTGATGGACAGAAAACATGGTTTTGTTACCAACTGCAGCCTAACTCACCCGAAAGATGGAGGTAGATGTTCTGAAGCACTTTAAATGAAAAACGTGATTTTCATAAAAATGTCACAACTTACGAGGTACTGCGGTTTGGCCCTCGATTTGCTGTTGCCAAATTGATTATTCGCGAAATCCGATAGATTTCACGTGTGAATAGGACCGTGATGTAAAAATTGTCTATTGTCTCGCCTTATTGCTAGCCTCGGCTGTCAATTCGCAGACTCGACTATAATAGGCAGTTTTTCGTCCTTGGTACATAAATAACTATTATTCTGAATCCACTGTCGGAAATATTCGATGAAAAGTTCATCAGGGTAATGTTTTCGATTTTTTTTTTCCAATGACATTATCGTGCTAGTTTTTCAGATATTGTGTGAAAAGACTTGAATTTGCCACTGAAATTCTCCTTGCGAGACACGGACCAGAAATAGTGAATCAACACATGGATCTGAGAAGATTGGCAGCTGTCATGATAGACATTTATGCGATGACAGCTTGTCTCGGTGAGTGTACAAGGTGGCCATAATGTTTCCGACGAAATTCAGGTTTCGAAGTGTCTCCTTCAGTATTTTTTCATCTCTTATAGCGCATCTACAGTGTGACCCACTTCTAATGGAGACACCCCTGTATTTTATGTAATCGTTGGGTAAGGATCCTGAAATTGGCTGGAGCGAGAGATATAACCAAAAATGCGCTCTATGACCAAGGGGGGTCATCTTCAGTGATATACACTGCTCGCCAACAGCCATGGAACCACCCCAATTCCTGGAAAATGATATTAGGAGTCAAAATAGGTCGAAAATCACTTCGGATTCGGAATCAGGACCACCAATTCACTAACTATTCATAGTTTTCCTAGAAAATTTTCAGTTCAGAAAAATTAAATTTTGTCTCATTTCTCATGGAAGCACCCCCGTATCTCACGTAATTATTGAGGAAGGGGTTCTGAAATTTGCAGGAGGAAGGGAAAGTCCAAAGATGAAGTCAATTACGCAAGATACGGGGGTGCTGCCGTAAAAAGTTCTACAAAATTTATAATTTCAGAACTGAATATTTTCCAGGAAAAATATGAATAGTTAGTGAATTGGGCGTCCTGATTCCGAATCTGAAGTGATTTTCGACCTATTTTGACTCCTTTTATCATTTTCCGGAAATTGGGGTGGTTCCATGGCTGTTATCGAGCAGTGTATAACACTGAAGATGACCTCCACTTGGTCATAGAGTGCATTTTTGGTATATCTCTCGCTCCAACAAATTTCAGGATCCTTATCTAACGATTACGTGAGATACAAGGGTGTTTCCATTAGAAGTGGGTCACACTGTATTAGTCCATTAGTGCAAATTTGGATCGTCATCTGATAACGAAATAATATATATCACTATCCTGAGCAAAGTTATTGAAAAATTGCACTTTCCTGTGCGGTAATTTGCATTTAATTTCTCACCGTCATGGCCGCCATTTGGTCAGTTTTCATGCTGTTTCGTATTTGGTCAAATAATCTTCCATCTCCACTCACGAAGCAAGGTTGTCAAGTCACCATTCATAATCAAGTTAACAAAAAGTTGTTATGAGTCCTGTTGTTGAATAATAGATAACAGGAGAAACCCATGATATTATAGTACATTCTCGAATTTTTAGAGCAACCAGTATGTCCAAATATTTCGTATACTCCATATCAAAATATCATGTAAATGTTCGAGACTTGGCAACATTGTGCTGAATGCTGAGAACTGGCAAGACCACGCCCACAATTATTGCGCCGTGTTGTCACGTTCATCGCTTCAAATGTCCTCTGGTGTGAATCAATATCAGTGGCGGCTCGTGACTTTCATGACAGAGGAGGCTGAATGATATGAGATTTATTGTGAAAAACAACTCTCTACTCACCCAAATCGATAGCTTTAATGACATTCTGTTTACCAGTTAACCTGAACTTAATACTTGAAGAGATTTGTTCCTGTGATTTGCAGTGTCTATCCAATCCGGGAGGCAAAATTTTCAAATCATTATATCCTAATCGCCCCCAACATGATGACTTATAGGTTGAAAATAATATGCAGTACCAACAAAATAGCTTATTTCTTACCTCAGATCCCGTCAACCAGATATATTTTTTTAAATAATCAGAATTGAACGAACGATTTTGTTTGTTAACTGTTATAATCAAATTTTTTAATTCCGGTGTCGGACGTTTGTTTTTCACAATATCAATTTATCTTCATAAAACAAGGCACTGAATGGGTTCAAAAAGTATTCCACTAAATCGCAATCGTTTAAAACACTCATTTTTCAGAAATTTATAGAGCCCCTAACCATTAACCTAACATAAACATGAACAATGCACTCGAGCTCGATTGTCCGCAATTCGCGACGCGACACGACCAACACGTGCTATTCGGGTGTATTCGGGCATTTGCATTGCGCGCGTGGGTTGCGAATTGTGAAGGAGTCTAGCCTCCTATAGATGTTGCCAAGTTGACTATTTTACGCCTGATTTGTAGACTTCAACGTGTGATGCGTGGGCAGGCACTGTTGCCAATTCAAAAATATTTACCTAAAATTAGGAAATAAAATCACAATCATGTATTTTGGTGTCTTTTTAATGAGAAAGTATAGATAATATCAGTTTGAGGAAAATCTCTGAGGAGGCTCATCCTCCGTTGGCTCCTCTGACGAGCCGCCACTGATCAATATAGTTATTATTTACACATATTTATTATAAGCAATAAGCTACAAATCATAAGGGAACATTCTGAGATAATTGATTTTTTATTGCTGATTAGGAATATTACCAATACATAATTCAGAATTTATGAATTATTGAATAACTAATATTTCTGAAGTTCCCAAGCATATTGCTATGGTCTGCTCCTACTCACGAAATTGTGACGTCAGATTTTACTGGCGATAAATTTCTAGCCGTTTGAAAATTACCGTCGCATTATTGATGATTTCAGCACCTAATAATCGTCCAAAAAATTCTAAAAAAAAAAAACAAGATCGATAGGCATTTGAGTGATTATTCTATTAAAGAGATGAAAAAAATAGTTCACTCGCCTATTATGCCATCCGATACCAATTGAATACAAAACACTCTGTGCCACCCCTTAATTTGAGTCAAAACCACAGCCCAGCGATTTATTTACTGTTATTATTCCAGACAAACTTCCGTTATGTGGTAACGAATTGAAACAAAGAGCAATTAGGAGGGGATAATGTCTCCTTTGTGAATATCCAATCGTGCCGCAATTCAAACTGAGCTAAGTTAGTGACACAGAATCAATATTGCTCCCCTTTCGAAAGATAATATCCGATGGACCAGTGTAAAACTCATGTGCTGTTCGCACTACAAGTAGTTACGTGCAAATTATCGCACATGAAAGTTCCATTTTTCAATCATTTCGCTCAGGATAGTGATCGGCAGAGATGTCGTACGATGAAACACAATGTCTTCACATGCCTTTGGGACACATATACAGTGTGTCCACCCCACCTTAAGGACTTACCACCCCTGTAAAATCGTTATTATCCGACCAATTTCAAAAAACCTTTTTTTGTTGGATAGGTATTTGAAATGCCCATCCAACGAGAGAGTGATCTAATTCTCGGACTGTTGTCGTGGCCAACTGCGACAAATTTCAATGACCCATATTCCAGAAAGTACTTTAAGGGATTTTTTCCACGAAACTTGATGATGGATTCTGAATCAGTACCACTTGAAATATACCTGCACCGATTTTCATCATCATAAAACACAGGGTGTCCGAAAAAACGAAATCATCATTTTCTTCAAATAGGTGATCAGCAAATGTAGTTCTGTGGTATTTCTAGAAAGAAATAATCACAAATTATCATTGAGGATTATTTCAAATATACCTGTACCAATTTTCGTCATTTGAATATACAATGTGTCTGAGAAAAAAATTAAAAAGGATAGGTAAGCAATATTTTTCATCCTGATAATTCTTCACTCAAAATAAAAAGATGAATCAGGATCACTTGGAACATACCTGTACCGATTTTCATCATCATTAAACACAGGGTGTTCGAAAAATCAAATTAATATTTTTTTTGAGTTGATGAAATAATATTGCCTACTTTTTCTTTTTAATTGTTTTCTCATACACATCGTATTTTTGAATGATGAAAATCGGTACAGATATGTTCAAAGTGATCCTCAATAATAATGTGTCATCAATTCTTCTCAAAAATACCACAATGCTACATTTTCTGGTCACCTATTAAAAAAAAACATAATTCGTTTTTTCGGACACCCTGTGTGTTATGATGATAAAAATCAGTAAAGGTGTTTTTCTAGTGATCGTGATTCAGAATCCATCATTGTTTTTTGTGAAAAAAATCCCTAATAGTACTTCCTCAAATATGGGTCAATAAAGTTGGTCGCAGTTGGCCTCGATTACAGTTCATGAGTAAAATCACTCTCTTGTTGGATGGACATTTCAAATACCTATCCAACAAATAGTAGATTGTTTTATTAGGATCAAAAGTGACACTTTGTTTGACAAGCGAATTTTGCATTTGCGAGGCGGAGCGTTTAGCGAAGCCGAGTGGAAGCAAAATTTGCGAGTCGAACAAAGTCACTTTTGATCCGAATGAAACATGCTATTTTTTCTGAAACCGAAACAATTAACTCAAATAAACATGTGAAGTAACCACCAATGCCGTGCGATATGTATGCAATGCAACAAATATTGACAAATAATCCATGTGTGAGAATATTCTACCTGCATTAACAGCAGGTTAGGTTTTCTAGGATGTTCGACTTGTAGTTTCAATATAAAATACAACCACAGAGTGACATATTTGTGTATGGACCAGGTGCTCTTATGACAAATACCGCGCGAGTGCCAGCTATAGGAACAAGACGTGGAAAATGTTAGGTTAGTGAGCATATCAACAATGATAATAGTGATTATCGGTGATTATTTATTCCTCTCCATACTACACTGTGTTTGACTTGATAATCAAATGAAGCTAAACAATATCGTTGTTTGAGACAAAAAACTATTGCTTGCCGTGATTATTCAAAAACAATTTATCTATCCCGAGAATAACGAATGAAATACAGATCAAGCAAGTATTTGAATCTTGAAGGCTTCCCTGATCAAAACAAAAATACTTAACTGAGATGTTTATAGTTCCAATACTGAACTATAATAAGGTGTATTTATATCTCCAGCATGGGTATGAAATGCCAAATCTGCTGAAATCGGAAACAAATCAGGTATGCGTCTCAACCCAAATAACCAACCGTCACAATGCTGTTTATTCTTGATGACGTCCAGTAGATCCTTTTTAGTTCCTAGGAGCTAAAGTTCAACTTTAGCTCCTAGGAACTAAAATTCAACTTTAGCTCCTAGGAACTAAATATGTTGCCTAGCAACATACCTATTTTTGTGTCAGTAATAGAAACGTCAATTTAAGAGCTAATTTTGGTATCAAAATGGGCGACTTTTGTGTCGGTTGCAGAAAAAAGTTTTTTGAAATCGGACAGATAATAACAATTTTTCAGGGGTGGTAAGTCCTAAAGGTGGAGGTGGACACACTGTATATGATTTCGTTATCAGAACTCACATGCCCATCATTTATTCAGATCCCAGCGACAGTACTCAGTGAACATTTGTGAAAGAAAATGTATTCCGCCGATTAAAATAGTGGATTGAAAGTGTTGGTTGTTGTGCTGGGCTGTGATCTGGAAAAATGGAATTTATTTTTGCTGACCTCGGAAATTAGTGGTTATATTTTTTTTTAGGCAGGGCTTCTAGATCGTACTGTATAGGGCTGCAACATGGCGACTACGAAATGTTGATAGCAAACAGTTTTTGTAATTACGCGATGGAAAGGGTTAAAGCCAATGTGATGAGTATCTATGTGGGGGAATATAAAACGAACGATGTAAATTTTAGAGCGATCTCGAAAAGGGTGTTCAAATTTAAAGAGTATTTTCTCAAGCATCCTCTTAGTAGAAATTTTTAAAGTATTTATTGGATTTGTGATTAATGTAAATAAATTATGTTACTTGTAATGAACATTTCGTTTTTTTTGTGGGGATTCACCAGAATGAATATAGGTTGCCCCAAGTCATCGGTGATATCATCTCGCTTATTTTAGGAGATGAAAAAATAAATCCAGAACTCTTTTTATTTCAGGTATTCCAATATTATTCTCATGTTTTAAACGTTCCTCTAGTAAAGAGTTTAATAAACGAGTGTCTAGAAGAGTTTATAAACGCGTTACATACTATACTTTCTCTACGAACTCACAATTGGGAATTGAGAACATAATACGGAGGCACGTATAAGTGATTTTGGTTGTGGATGTGTCCAGACCATGAATTTTACTAACTTCTTTGTGAATGAGAAGTTTTTATCTGGCATAGAAGATGAAAACCCTTCGATTCGCTGAGGTATCAAAATTTTCGATTTCTCAGGTTTGTATCCATATTTTGATTGCATAATTTTTGCTTACATAAATGTTCTTACATTTATATATTGTCATGCTTAGCATAAAACGAATTGCCCACTAAGATAAGAGCTTCATTCTTATACGGAGATCTTAGAAATATGCAAGTACCTAAAACATTATCTTCGATTTCACTTCCGTCTACATTTCGCATACATTTTTAATGAAGAATTCTGATACAAACAGAAATTGTTTGAATAATTTTGATTGCCACCGATTGCAAATTGCACCAAAATCGGAAAATGACAGTTGAAAGTTCCTACAATTGACAGGCCGGGCAGGACTCAATAGACTGAAGGTGTGTTTAAAAAACTGTTGCCATGGTAATGTGTTTAAGAAATTATGTTGATTATGGTAACGTGTTCAATTTTTTGAATAAATCACAGATCGTCAATCTGTGATTAATCGATCATTTAGCGTGGTACAGATCCGTACGCGAAATGCCATTTCAGTTATATGAGTAGAAAAAAACTTTTCGTAAATGTAGGTATGATGCAACGATTGTATTATAGAAATAACTATATACAGGGTGGAACATTAGTGCATCGGAGCTCGATTGCTCGAGTTCTATGATAGCTAGAAACTCGATTCAAAAACGAATGTGAATGAGACAACAAGGTTCATAACTAGAAAGTATTGCCGCACATACAGGGGGCACCGGAAAAAATCTAGAGGGTCAGGATCATTTTTTTATATGGAATGCTCTGTATATTAGCGCATTTTTTGGGGAGTAAGCATGGGAATGGGGAACTGAAAACTATATCTGAGAAACTGTATGTGCTGTGCGGGGTGGGTTATAGGCAGGGCCGTACTGGAGTTAGAAAACGGATCGGGCCGCATTTCTCTAAGCGGACCAACTCCACGTCAAGAAATGTGTGCCGCAGGCGATTCTCATTTTGAATTTCGAGAGGTCAACAGGTTAAAAAAGCAATGTAAGAATATCAACTACCAAAAATATTATTTCGACAGTAGCGTAACTATATAGTACCTATATCAAAAGAAGGTGAGCGCATTGAACTTCCATTAGATGTCATTTAAACGGCCATTTTAAGTATTCATGGATGAATGAAGAATTGTTCTGAATATCTATTTGAAATCATTTCAAATCTGAAGATTTATGGACGTTAATAAAACGATAAAGCGAGTATGTGAATCTTGAAGGCCTCCCTGATCAAAACAAAAATACTTTACTGAGATGTTTATAATTCCTATACTTAAATATAATGAGGTGTATTTATATCTCTAGCATGCTGGGTATGAAATGCTGAATCTGCCGAAATCGGAAACAAATCAGGTATGCGCGTCGTCCCAACCCAAATGACCAACTGTAAAAATGTTGTTCATTCTTGATGACATCTAGTACATCCTTTTTAGTTCCTAGGAGCTAAAGTACAACTTTAGCTCCTAAGATCTAAAGTTCAACCTAGGAACTAAATATGTTGCCTAGCAACATACCTATTTTTGTGTCAGTAATAGAAACGTCAATTCAAGAGCTAATTTTGGTATCAAAATGGACGACTTATTTTGTGTCGGTTGCAGAAAAAAGTCAGTGAAATCAACAAAAGTGTTTTCGAGCTAGAATATTTAATGAAAATCTAACTCACTGTTGAAAAACTTTACATACAGAGAATTTCTGTCACTACAACTCTGAAATAAGAATAATAAATGTATGTAAATATATATTGTTCTGCATTAGCTTTGTCTTCAAATGTCTATTTGAAATACAAATTAATTTGTAGAAGACTTTTTGAACGCAGAATCATTAATAGAAATTGCTCTGATGTTTGTTCAATTGCGAGAAAGCCTGTAGGCATATATTGTGCGAAAAAGTATGAAAGATGTACCTATCGAACAAAAAAGTAAAACTGACTTCAATATAGAAATACAAATATGGCTAACGAACGTTCTCATCAGATTGAAAACATTTCATTAAATTTGTTGTTTGCTTTTGATTTGTCGCAATCTGTTTTCATAAGCACAAAATCCAACTCGGAAAACTAATTCTCGGTAGAATATAGAGATATTGATCGAGGATTTGTTCATATTGCTTTCAGTTTGTTTCAGTTGTGATGTGAAAGATGGAATAAGCAACTATGCAACAAAACTGCTCAATACTCGGAATAAAATCGAAATTTTTCGATCGATTTTTGATTCCTCAGAATTTTCGACCGCCTCAATAACTTATTTTAAATTCCTTTTCAGTGTCAGATTGCTCCTTTCATTACTATCGAATCTATGGAAATAATTTTCGCATCTCTTCGGGATGAAGAGGATGATAATCAAAGCTGTGCAATTTCTCAAACACTCGCTCAAACATTTCAATTTTCGTTTGGAAGGAATATTTTTCTATATGTTTCTGAGGAAAAAATATAACGCATCATCTGTTTCTTCTAAACGTTTGTTCGGACTAAGCTGAACTTCTGTCGTTTTCTATTTTCTATGTTACAATGGTTTGAGTGCAAGGTGGGTAGAATATGGTGTTATTACAGACAGTGTTTAGTTTCTCCCAAAACGCTTGGCCGCAGATTCCGCAATAATGGCATATTAGTTCTCAGTTGTCCGCAAGATGGCAACACTTTTTACAGATTGCTTTCATGACAGAAAACAGGAAACAGTGCCTACACACCGCTTGCAGCAGAAATGATAATATCATAACATTCATGAGATAACTTCAAACCGAATAAGATTAAATTTGAAAGTACGAAACTGTAATTTCGCGGAATTTTAATTATCATCAGTTCCACCAACCTTGAATTTTGGTTGAGATTTGGCCATCTAACGGGTAAAATGCGACCTATATATTCCGCGATATAGAAAAGAATCCTTCTGTCAAGAACATTGACCGAAAAACAGTAGATGGGATTTGATAGCAGTTTCTACACCATCTTCTGTTAATCCTGAATAAGACATATTATGTATATATTATGCTGCTCTACGTCTCTTCATTTTCTCTAGTAGCGCCTGATTGTCAGATACGATTTTAGAGGTTAGATTTTCTGTCAAATCAATCATAGCCGTAGATGAAAAATGGAAATAGGGTATAAACACCCCGCGAAAATCACGAACTAATAGATGGCGATATTAAACGTAAAATCAACGTAAAATTTCTTGATCTGAAGTCATTTTAAACATCGAATCATTTTGCAGCCAACATTTATATAATATGATTCTTATTGTGCTTTAGAAAATGGTTATATATATAATTATATAAGGGTATTATTCAAGGTAGGTACTGGTTTATTCATTGATGTAAACAATAAAAGTTCATGCAATAATTCGAGTTTTTTCATTAGGGAAAAATTAGATTCTGGAATATGCACCTCAACAAATAAATAATTTCCAAATAAAACACATAATTATGGAAGAAGATACTGATTTTCCTTTATCTTCACGAGATACAATAACCAAATAAAGCTTAACAACAACAACAACAACAACAACAAGAAACACATTTATGGATTATAGAGTTTGAAACACTTTTGTTCACATAAACCAGTAATAGTTTTCCTCCTTGCACAATTTCTATATGTAGGTACTTATCTTCCATTTTAGGCAATTAGTTTTCTGTTTGCTGTTGATCTTGATGTTATTGTGACGGCTAGAGAACTTCATCTCCATAATTGAATTACATACATCTCCCATCACTGTCGAATATCTGTACCTGTGCTTCAGTATATATTTCGTCTCCAATTCCATATCATCGGAGATATCATCATCATCATCATCGTCATAAGTTTTAAAAGGTCCAGAATGATTTTCTATAACATCACTTTGATTCATTCCATGTTCTCTATTATTTGGAATTGACTAATGAAATTCTGATTTTTTATTGTCAATTCCATTTCCTTGTGGGGACCTTCAAATTCATTATTCTGATTCTTTATTGTCAATTCCATTTCTTTTTGGGACCTTCAAATTAATTTATTTATGGAAAATCACGAAATTGGTAACTATATGAGGAGAATCTCAATTTATTATCATGTAGGTACTCACTTTCTGTTGCATTTGTGATGATTTTGGAATATTTACTGATGGTTCTGAAGTTTTTTCACGAGTTTTGGTGGTTGAACAATATATTTAACCGGAAAAAAAGTAATGTATGAAAAGTGACATTTTATAACCTGTCAACAGAGATGAAATATATAACTTTTTCCGGCACAGAAAAAAATATATTTGCTCAAAATACATTATTTATTTAGTTTAAATGAATTTCTGTAAATTATTCAACTTGTATAATAAACATGCATATGGAATTCTTTTCAGTTGAGCTCTGGTTGAGCACAATTTCCAAATCCCGTTCCCGACGTTCTTGTGGTATTTCCCCCGATAATCCCCGCTGATACGTCACCACTTATTGATCTAATACCTCTACTTGTAAAGCCACTGTTCCCTCTTGATCCTGTTATATACATGCGATACCACATCAGAAACTCCTGTATATATATGTCTCGTCTGTCTATACTCTATACCTGTATCCCATCTAGCGGAAAACCCTCAACTGACACTAATTGGACAGTTAATTAGGCGTACTATATTCGCTTCACACTTTAATCATCGACTGTTATACAGCACAGGGTGGTGACTAATTTTGAATGATTTCCAATAACTCGTCAATACTTTGAATATATCTACTTCCAACGCATATATAGTACTCCTGTACAAATAAACAGTAGAAAGTCGCGTATGGAAGAGAATGAGTATACAGTGTGTCCCATACTTACCATGCTCACCATGGGTATCTTTTTAACGGTGAGAGATACGAGGTCGGTTAAATGACACCAAATGTGGAGTTTGTCAAGGCCAACTATAAATGTGAAAAAATATTTTGATAAAATCTATTCGTTTTTGTTTTATACGCAAAAAACAGATTTTGATCATTTTCATGTCTCCTCCGTAACTTCTTAATTTATGAAAATATTCAAATAGGAATTTCACATTCTCATGGCAGTTTTTCGAGGTGATTTCGAAAAAAATATGAAATTTATACCAACTCTTCTAGAATTTGAGATATCAGCACCAACTTTAGTTTTTCAAATGTAGGTCATAGCTCACTATGACTTAGTTACAAATAGCTTTTTTTTCTCTTACAGATGATGGGTCACAGTAATAATTTTATGTTGATAACAACGGAGTTATCGTCATTAATACAAAAACAAAAAATTATTTGGAAGCCGCCATCTTGAATTTATAAATTTTAACAAAAAATCATGATCTCCGACCTCAAAAACCCCCACTCACCAATTTTGAATGGAATCGGACCAAATCTTGTCCGCCATCTTGGAGCAGCCATTTTTTTTAATTTCAACAAAAATTCCATAACTCCGATTAACTTGAAATTTGGCAGGTGTTCATAATTTCGGTGACAAAACATTATTGTCGTACGCGTTGTTCGGAGTACGACGAGCGAAGCGAGCAGTGCTCCAAAAAAACTAGTGAGACAATATGTCTTATGAAACGTGTGTAATTAGTATATTATTTAACGAGCACGGAATGATTGTGATTTCCTACGAGAATGAAGTTTGCAGCATGAGCCATAGGCGAATACTGCAATCATTCGAGTAGGAAATTAGCATTCCGGGCTATGATAGATCTATCTATCGATCTATCTAAAGCGTTTGACGCTATTGACCTCAATATTCTACAGGAAAAACTTCATGTTTTGGGCATAAGAGGAGTATTTTTGTCTTGGATAATATCATATATCCGATATAGGAAAATAATTGTTCAGATAGAACAAACTTCATCTCAAATTTTTGATGTCGACCTTGGTGTCCCACAAGGGTCGGTTTTAGGACCCTTGATATTTTCACTTTTCATCAATGATATTTCAAAATTCATTGATGCGGGTTGTTTAGTACTATTTGCCGATGACACATCTATCGCGGAGGCAGCAGACAGTACCGTGGAACTCGAAAATAAAATAAATTCAACTGCCAAAAGGTTTGTTACTTGGTGTCATAATAACAGGCTGATGATTAATGCCGAGAAGACAGTACTTATCGAGTTTTATGGAAGAAAGATAGGGACAACACTTGAAGTTTTTGTTAACGATACGCGTATCACTTCTTCTGAATCTACCAAATTTTTAGGAACATTTGTCGATAATAATATCAGCTGGAAAACTCATGTGAACTCAGTCTGTAAAAAACTGAGCTCAAACTTCTATGCAATGTTTCAATTGAAAAATATACTTGACAAAAATGCCCTTATTGACGTGTACTATGCCCTGATACATTCTATCATATCTTACAACATAATTTTATGGGGAAGTAGCACCCACATTGACAGAGTATTCATAGCTCAAAAGCGTGTTATACGACTTATATTCAATTTAAAACGAACCGATTCATGTAGACCCAAATTCAAGGAGTTCGAAATACTTACAACACCATGTATCTACATATATCACTGTGTTGTATATATAAAAAAAATGCAAAGTAAGTTACAAACAAACTCTCAGTTCCACAGATATCCAACAAGAAGTGGTGACTTGCTCAGAACAAAAAAACACAGAACAACTTTATTCGAAAAATCACCTTCATTTTCTGGTATGAGGTATTTCAACTGTCTGCCTACCGAAATCAAAACAATAACTTCACTCCACCTTTTCAAAAGAAGAGTCAAGACATTACTAACCTCTGAGGGTTTTTATTCAACCGATGAATTCCTCAATAATAAATTTTAAAATGTTTTTATTGTTTGTGATCTTGTGTTATATAATGTTCCTTTCTTCAATTTTTTTTTACATATTATCTACAAAAGTGAACGTTTCATATGTGTTATATATTGTATTTTGTATTGATACCTATGTAAATTTTCATGACATATCCTATATCATTGTAAAGTGATCTATTTGGGATGAATAAAATATTGTATTGTATTGTTATTGTATTGTAACAGCGGCATTTTCGATTTCTTCGTCTTGTATAGCCATCTGATTTCCTGTCAAGTAATACTCATCTATTAGACAGAGCTGTAATAGGCCTTTTCATTTAGATGACAAATGACTATCTCTGTTTACATCTCGCATCCAACGACAGTGGCGGCCATTTTCACCGAAACACTTACACCTTACACCACATTTACCACACCACCACACTCCTCAGTAACGAATAAGTAACGTTTTTTGGAATTAAATTATTATAATACAATTAATACACACCAGGACTATAAAAACAAAAATACTATGTTGTTATTGTTCTCAATGACGAATGCCCATGGTGGTTGACATTTGACAGAACGTCAATAATACCCGCCATATTCGAAATGGCCAATCAGCATTTTGTGTTGGAACTATAGCCAATGAGACTTCACCTTTGCATTATCCAATAAATTTTTGGATCTAGAAACGAGCACATGCGTCTTAAAAATATATCTAGATGAAAAGGCCTATTGCTTGAAATTTGACATTCCCTGGGCGATATATACAGGGTTTTTCACTTAAAACTCCGCACGCCAATATCTCGAAAACGAATAGGAATATTCGATTTCTGTAAAAAGTAGTCAATGGAGGTGGTCAAGTAGATTTTTTTCAAAGTATAAAAAATTCAACGCCTACTAGGAGCTGAGCGTCGTGACGCGTCGAAAATATAAATCGATTGCAGTGACTTCGAAATTACACGTACGCAAAAGTACCTACATGTTATTCATAAACTTTTTTGTTATTTACTCGAACTAATTCATCGTACTCATTTCTGAGTTATACCAGTTTATAATAAATATTTCTTGATTGACAAAAAATGCGATTTTGGATGATTTTTACAAGAATGCCATAAATATTAGTTACTATGGCAATCATTGTTATCGCAATTGTTTTTAGTGTAATTACAAGCGACAGATTTTGTCAGTACTCTGTGTCAGAGATATTGTCACATTTTGTAATAAGAAATATTCTGATTTGTAATACCGTAATTTAATGTAGATATAGTGCCTAATTTCCGAAAATGTAGGTTTATCGATCCTGTCCACAGGTAATTAATCCTCCAAGTTGGGAAAGTAGGATATGTAAAAGTTAAGCAAGCCAACGTTGGTTTAGTTCATTGTACCAGTATATCACCTGACGAAGCTACTGTGTTAGCGAAACATGTTGTGTGTATAAGAATTTTGTGGAAATCTTATCGTTTGTGAAGTTTTTACATATTTTCTGTTTTTCCTTAAGACGGACCTGGATTCTGATCTCTATTTTTATTTACTTGTGATGTGTCACATAAGTGGGATATTTCAACGAAGTATGAATAGATTATACAAAGTGGTTCAAAAATTATGACCAGATGAAGATTTCGCCAAAATCAAGATAACGTCCTGTATCTCAGTTATAATATACGGTAGACACATCAACGAAAGGTGTTTAGAAACCATCAAAGTGTCCTCTATCTGCAAGTATCGTATGTACATTTGAGTCTGAAACACCCTGTATAACTATTGGTTGGTAGATTTGTGGAACTGTATGTTATCAAAGGTCCATATATTTATCCCCGCAAATAATTCCAAGAATGCTTGTTGTGCAATAATTCAGATATTTCGTGAAGTTATACCTGCCTGATGGAAAACCTTTGAGCGATTTACTGAGTTTGCGGAAACCCAACAGTGAGTGTAAAAGCGTCTTTGAATGATACAACTTTCAGGAAACGTCTTTTGGCTCACTCCAAACTTTCGTATTAGGATCAAATCATCCAAGAAAATCCAAGCATATTACCTACCTCCATCAGAGGCATGGAAGGAAATTGCGCATATACCAAGTGATTTCTTAGAAACAACCGAATACTGAATACCTATGTTACACGTGTGTGATGAAAGGTTTTATTGTTATTTTTCAGCATTTCTTGATGTGTTAATGTATAGTTATCCTACATCGTTTTAAAGAAAGAAAAAACAGGTTCGATGAAGTTGAGAAATACTGGGTGTTCCATCAAACAAAATTCAGCGCAACATTATTCCTAATATGTTGATATTTTTGTAGTAAAAAGATGAAGGAATCAAACAGTGGAAGCAAATTGTCAAATTTGTCTCCTTTGTCAAAGATGTGTCAATTAAACGAAGAACTTCGTCTCATCTTGTACTGAACAGCCGTTTACATATCGAAGGAAGCATTAGTATGAGGTAATTTGGTTGCCCGAATATCATTGATACCAATAAGGCAATCGTTCAAAAGTTATACATGGAATATATTTTTTTATTCACATTTTCAAAGTCAGTATAACTCCGTAACGAAATGCGATAAACATTATTTTTATATGAAGAACTGACATTATTTTAAAACATTATGGAAGGTGACCAAAAAGTTTAAATGTTTAAAATCGCCCTGTATCTTATCATGAACAGAAATAGTTATGCCAAATCTGATTCGATTGAGTTTCTTAAGAAGGTAGGACAGGAACGTGAAAACCGCAAGGCATTGTACAGGGCGTCAAAGTTCGAAATTCAGAACTATACTTTTTATTAATAATTGATCTATGGTAGAAGTCCATATTGCTCAAAGTGGAGTGAAATTTTTCGAAGGAAGGAAGGAAGGAAGGAAGAAATGTTCGAGCACGAATAATGAAGGAATGAGGATGACTTCGACATCTCCAAAAAGTTTAATGGTGTTGTTACACAATCATAAGGGACATGTTTCGGTCTTATAAAAGACCATCTTCAGCCTAATTGGAAGTTCTACAATACAAAAAGATTGATGTGGAAGAATTACATAATTTGTGCTTGACTTACTTGGAGTTGAAAAATTTGATGCTACTAGTCGTGGAATAGTCGAAAAATCAAATTTATGAATGAAAAAACGGGTTCTCAATAAATGAAGGGCCCCGTGCCCTGAGAGCGCATACCATTATATTCTCATTGAAATTTCATATACCAAAATGGTATGAAGGATAATTGTAAAAAAAAACCGTTTTGTTTCGACAACACTATAAATCGACGGGTATCTTATAAAAGGGGGTTCCTCGTGCCCTTATCGCTACTAATCGAGAATATCAATAAAATTGATGGGGCAAACAGCCAGCACATGTTTAAATCTAAACTAATTGGGTTAGAAAACACCAAAAGTAGGTAATGTCAAATAATGACGTAGACAAGACAACAACTCAAAAAATGTGGAGGGAGGAGGAGGGATGCATATAGGGGAGAGTTGAGCAAAACTGAAAATCATTGACTATGAATATACCATGAAATATGAGTAGAGACCAAGGTAGTTGATTGATTGATTGATTGATTAATAGCAGAATGATCAGTCAGGGTTCAAAGTCCAAAACACTGCAGCCTTTGGGCCTATTGTATTCCTGATCATGCTGTTGACTTAGGTGAACAGGTTCGCTACCTTGATAAGGTTTATCAGCCTCTTCACCAAATCATTCTTTGGAAAGGCCTCTTGAGAGTTTACTGCTCCCAGAAGGTTGTATCTCCAACGCGCTAGTGGTTCGCACTCTATTATTACATGGGTGGCAGTTTCCTCCTCCTCATTGCACAGTCTGCATATGGGTTCGTCTGTATAGATGCCCATCATTTGATGCATATGTTTCCTCAAGGGGCAGTGACCGGATATTAGTCCCGTCACTTGTCTGATCTGACTTCTGTTTAGGCTCAGAATGTCGTTGGTCACTGTTTTGGACAGTGTTCCAACCATCAGTTTACTGTGTCTTTGTCCTGAGACATTGTTCCAGTATGCCTGATGTCTTACTTGCATCCACCTTGCCAGCCAGCCGCGTATTGAGGTTTTGGGGATACCGAACCCAATAAGGTAGGTGAACTAACAGCGATTAAAATCCAAAGCATTGAAAAATGCTATACAGTCAAAATGTGTTTGTTCTTTAAGAGACAAGACGAAGGAAGAGTTAATTTCTAAAATTTCCAGTAGATTCAATAACCTACTTTTTGGACAGACATGTAGAGGATTTTAAGGTCCAGATTTGTATCAAAACTAAGGCGTGAATTCAGGATGTGGTTTGCGAAAGAACTTTTGGTATCATATTCATCAAACAAAGGGGGTTTATTTTTGGACTTTTCAATGATCTTAACGTCTTGTCGAGATTTTTTTATCACTTTGTCCAAAATATTGAGCATTGCAATTTGGATCCTAGCAAGAAATACAATAAACTCCTGATTTGTGATTCAAAGGAACTTTATCCTTCGAATTAACAAAATTTCTTGAAATATCAACTGTGTAAAAATAGATATTGATATCCTCACTATATCGATGCAAAATTTTGTCATATGAGACTTTGCCAAGCAGAGGAATGGATGAAAAACGTATTCCTAACAACACAGGAATGTCCTAGACACGTTCCTTTTATGTTCCAAAGTGTACTGTCGGCACAAGAATATGATTGGGACATCCCTAGGATGTCCTGCTTAGTATTTCCAGGGGATGTTTCGACTGACTGAGTTTTTCCATTCATGTCCCTATACATCCTGATATCTATATATCTATCAGAATTCATATCCAACAACAAAATATTCATTGAAGATGCATCTTTGTTACCTTACTGACAAAATCACAAACAAGTGATCTTCAATTATTTTCTGTCTGAATACCTAGTCCTACATATCATTCTGTCCAACCAAATACCGAATAGGATAATCAGTGGTTTTCGTACCATTTCATCATTCTACAAGTTTTGAGTTTATCTATACGTTTCTCTAACATGTGAAGCTTCATTCGCCAACTTGTGTTCCGTTGCAATGAAACTACTTTTATTTATGTAATCGCTACATGATTTCATAGATATTAACAATAAGGAATTCACTATTGATGTGGTAATAATATGGTATACCTACGTATACCCATTGGATATTTTTGGGATTATATGTGGGTAGTACCTGGTATATCCCTATGACGTACTGAAAGGACGTCCGGGTAGGTTCTTTTTGGAACCCATGGGGTGTCCATAGACCATCCTTAGTATAATTCGTGTCCCGACACGGGCTGTCCCAGGGACATCCTACTAGTGAATGAGGGACGTCCCTGCGATGTCCATAGAATGTTGTTAGGGATTCAAATTCAGAACATTTCTCAAACTTGAGAAGCAATATATCTTTAGAGCAGAATCTAACAAAAACAATGGGGATTTTATCAAAATAGGAAAGTTTGGTATTTACCACCAGTGTCCCTTGTTTTCAATATTTGATGCTCTATTGACTCCACAGCTATTTTTGTTTGAGAGAATAGCTTATCAATGATGTTAAATTATTTCTTGAATCTTAGGAAATTTCTCTATAGTAACTTATCACAAAAAATGCTCAATTCGTCAATTATTGTTTTCATGATTCATTCTCCTCAAAACTTACGTTACATCATAGCACTGTACCAAATTCGAAAACATGGATTAAACAGTGTATTATGAAAAATACTATTTCGATCTATTCAAGAAATAAGTATGGTCAACGGATTGATCCTCTTTTCAAAGACGTCTTCTATAGTTTCTGTCGACCACTTAAAAAATTTTCAATATTTTTTCATATATATATATGTATGTTATAGTAATGTTTCCATTTTCTACTTCATTTTTTCATAGATTAAAGTCCATGTGGTTTCATTTAATCGCCAATATGTAAATTTGAGGTGAATGCGAGTGTATTCATTCATGTTATCATAAAAGATTTTCTCAATATTAGGTATTCTGCCTCATTTTATAGCCAATCAACTAAAAATAATAGATAATATTTATGTACCTGCTGGTGATTGGATCGATGATGAGATAACGATATTAACGAGACTGGAAAAAGTTCGAATCTGAATATATAATTTACAGAAAATGAAGGTGGATTATGGATCGAGGCCATTTTCCATAACAAGGAAATTGATTTCATCTTGTTAGTAGGCATTTGTTCGGTAGGCCATTAAAAATCGTTTCATATTCCAGGGTGATTACATGTGAAAATAACTCACTGTTGAAAGTTAAGTAAAACGGGTCATAAATTCTGAATTTTGTAGCCTAGGGGCACTAGGAATCACAATTGCTCTGGAATAAACAGTGTTATCTGCTCCTGAGGTAGCATATGGGGTCAGTAACAAGACCTACACAAATGGGGTAAAGGACCTTATGAGTCACCATGTGACTACTACTGATTCCCAAATATCAGGATAAAAGCTTATTCATGCATGAAATTGAAAGAATTCAATAATATACAGGGTGTCCCTAGACCAGTGGGACAGTTAAATATCTTCTGAACCAATAGGAATTTTCAAAATATTATAATTTCACATCATATCGCATTATGAGTGCTAACTTCAGGAATGACTATATTTTATACGAGGGGCGCAAGAAAGGCTCACAAAATCGAACATCAATTTTTTCAAATGGAACACCCTGTATTTCATTGCATTTTCATATACTCCTTGAAGAGCTGAATTCAACGACCTAGCACATATCGCATTATGAGTGCTAACTTCAGGAATGACTATATTTTATACGAGGGGCGCAAGAAAGGCTCACAAAATCGAACATCAATTTTTTCAAATGGAATACCCTGTATTTCATTGCATTTTCATATTCTCCTTGAAGAGCTGAATTCAACGACCTAGCACACTTGGGGTCTAGCAAGAATGATTTCCGAGATAAAGGGTGTGGAAAATCGAGATTTTTCATTTTTGGAAATTTTTTGTGTCAAAACTATTTATTATTGGTCAAAACGGCTTACATGTCCATATCTTAACTTTTGATTCACTATTTACTCGTATTTAATTGAAACAAATACAGGGTGGTGTAGAATTCTCAGTTTTAGTCAGTCGTTGAATTCAGCTCTTCAAGGAGAATATGAAAATGCAATGAAATATAGGGTGTTCCATTTGAAAAAATTTATGTTCGATTTTGTGAGTCTATGAATATGACTATTTCATCTTATCCGGATGAGATTCTACAGGATGATAATCAAAGCTGTGCATTTTTTCAAAAATTTGAATGTTTTATTAAGATAATGCATGATTTGATGCTCTAATTTCTATTGGCTTTGTGTTCCTGTCAATCTGGTTCGAAGGGTGGTCAAAAATCTTGAAATGATGCATGATCAACCTATTCTTATATACAGGGTGGTCCAACTGCTTGTTAAGAATTCATGTGTTATTGAATTTTCATACTTTTCACGTTCACTTCAATGTTAAATTAAATTAAACGTGAGAGTGATATGTGATTTGAACTGATGTTACTGATGAAAAGTCATGGAACTGGAACATTATTGAGACTGTGATGAAATTCAATATGGAAAATTCAAGTTTTTTCTGAGTCAGGACAATACATAACCTTGTGACTCACGTCTGTCATTCTTTGGAATATATAAGTCAATTGTGAAGACGTTCACCGCCAATGAAATCACATCATGATACTCGTTAATTTATTGCAATTGTGATGAATTCTGTCAGTTGAATGGTATGTCTGGGCAGCAACTCTTTTTATTTAGACGACATCCTATTCATTTCTTCAGTCTATCTCATTCGCCTTGAAATTATCTTCTAAAAATCAATCACAAAGTGAGAACGACGCTCTGAAAATCCGGTTTTCCTAAAAATTCCAGTGATTTGATCTTGCAATAGATTCTGTGGCAACTTGAAATGGTGATGACAACCTCTCCTACACGCTTTGATCTCAATCGGTTTCCTGCTTCAAATTTTCCTTGCTCGTCAAAACAAGATTTTTTTTCATTACTTGATGTCATAATTGTTGTTTTTTGAGGACCACCCTGTACAAAAGAATAGGTTGATCATGCATCATTGCAAGATTTTTGACAACCATTTGAGCCAGATTGACAGGAACACAAAGCCTATAGAAATTAGAGCATCAAATTATGCATTATCTTAATAAAACATTCATATATCAGTAACGCGTGTGACAATTCCAAAAATGTTTTTACTGTATCAAGAAAACATTTGAAGCAATATGTTTTTGACTCCAAAAAATAATAGAAAATTTTTCTTCCAAACGGGAGGCGTTTGAATTTTTGGAAAAATGCACAGTTTTGATTATCATCCTGTAGAATCTCATCTGGAAAAGATGAAATTGTCATATCCATAGGTTCGATAGTTAAGGAAACAAGCTTTCAGAAACTGAAAAATAGTTGAAAATCGGTTGAGGAAATCGAAAGTTATAATGATTCAAATGCGATCGAAAAAATGCGATTTTACGTTTTGACTGTTGAGCAGTTTTCGCGGGAATCAATGTTACCAGGTAGCGCTCGGTTTTCATTGTTCCATGTCAAAGCCACGTCAAAACTGGGGGAAAACAAACTCAATCCTCACTTAATCCCATTAGTGCCATTAGCTTGTGTACTGTGTACTGATGATAAAAGTGATGTTTTTAAATTTCTTGACATTAATTGTCAATATTCGATCGAAAACGCTAATAATGCTAATGTTGTAGATGTTCTTTTGGCAGATATCCTGCTATATTTAGATAGAAAAAGTCGACAAGTAGTGAAAGGACAAGCAGTTCTCCGTGCTAATCATGTGATTTTGTGTGAGGCAGAAGACTTCAACAAAAGGCACATTTTTGCACTTTGCCTACAAACTTCGGCGATGAAATCTTCCCCACATGAAGTAAAATTGAAGTTGGGGTCCAGAGGAACTCCTGTAGAACAATGGATTTGTATTTGTTCATGCAAAGCAGGACAATATGGGTATTGTAAACATGTTGTAGCTGTTCTTTTATATGTCAACTGATTTGCTCGTCATAATTAGTTTGAATTGTTCGAACTATATCTAATTCTTCACTCGTTCACTATTCACTAAAGTAAAAAAATGTGATAATGTAAAAAAATTAACCAACTCAACCATCATCATGCACTACCAACAGTGCCAACACTTATTGACAAGTCTATGCACTTTATCCATAGACAACCGTTTGTTTTCCCGTTTCCCGTTCGTATTATGTAACTTAGATGTCGCCCACTTCGTGAATCTCGCGATTATATCATTCATCAGATGACGATAGAAATTTGCAGACGGCTCTTGGACTATGAGGACATAAAGATTTTCAGTACATGAAGTATCTGTCTCTTTGACATATTCATCAGCGAAATGTCATCTCTATCAGATATAACATCATCAACGTACAGTTTGAGAGATAGCAGCAAATCAACCATACTAAATTCCAAGGGATATCGACATATACCTGACAATGTCCTCCTGATAATTTTTTCATATTTCAACCAGGACGAAGTCGTCAAAAATCTCATGCCAGTTTCTCAACAATGGCGTTCTGTCGCTGAGCACCCAAGCCTTCGGAAAACTCTGAAATTTTCCGGCATTGCCAGAGATACTGCCGAGATATGCGAGAGGATATGGCGATACAATCAAGCTCAAACCATCCACGTGAGAAGAATCTGTGAGCCTGTGGATGTCCTTAGGCAAATCTGCAGATGCAGCGAAAACCTCAAGCATCTCACTCTGAGGCATTGCCCCCAAATTTTCGAAGATTCCTTGAGGCATTTGCTCCTCACCTGTAAGAACTTGGAAAGTCTAGATTTGAAAGGTACCCCATTCAGAGCTTTGATATTCTATGAAGAGCTAGTATTGGCTCAAAGCCTATCTTGTGTAAATTTCAGCGAGAATCCTTATTTGCTGCCATCGAATATCGCTACGATTATTTTGAATTGTCGAAAGCTGACTGGTTTCCACTTGTCTTCCTTCAAACCAATCAACAAAATCAACTTGACGGACTCCGACTGTTACTTTATCCTGTCCCATACTGTCCTCAAACTGAATAGCCTCACTCTAGACTGTTCAACGCTGAGTACATACAGCTTCCCATCGATTATGAGGAGCAAATATCTGAAATATCTCTGCCTCAACTACGCTTATAACTTTGACAGTAGTGATTTTCAAGATATGTGGAAGAGTTTGAAGAATCTTACATCTTTGAAGATCAGATTCGCACGACAATTGACGGATAAGAGCGTGAAGACACTGTTTATGGAGGGAAAGAAGGTTATGTCGAAACTAGAGGCGTTGGATCTCACAGGATGTTCTGGTCTGAAGGACCAAGGCGTAATTGCCATCGCTCAATGTTGTTCTGGGCTGAAAAGCTTGGTGTTGAGGAGCTGTAAGAATGTTTCTGACATTGGAGTTGTGTTCAAGAGGTGCCAGGCTTTGGAAGTTCTGAATATAGCTTTTTGTAGCCAGTTGAGGTTTGGATCAACGATGATGCCGAAAAATTTGAAGATTCTGTTCATCAGCGATGATATCCAGCTGAGGAATTTCGTTGATCTCTTGAGAACGAAAGGTAAAACAGTCGCTGTCAAGTTGTGTGAATCAGAATACAATAAAAATTATTCGAACATCTAGACATTTTTGATGATATACGAAGTAGTTTTCTTTATATGGAAGCATAGAATCGGACCGTCTCGAATAATGATAGACTTTATAAGCGAGTGGGTATATTTTTCTTCTCTACCTCAGAAGTTTTTGTTTTCAAATTCTTATCATGTGTGTTCAATAGATGTAATTCCGAGAAAGAGTTGATATTTTCATCATATGGAGAATGCGAATTCTCAATGTATTTCTTTATATATATATATATATATATTATCTGTTTTCTCCATTTTCCAATGTTCAGATTTTTCAGATGACAGTCAAGACTTCTTCTTCTTTTTCAATACCAGAATTTGTCTGTTCCAACCTAAACGTACATCCAGTGCACACAGCACTCTGAGTGATTTTGTTTTGGAATAGACAGAGAAGATTAGGTTATGTTGGTCCTAACCTGACTTTCCATCCGTGGTTTTCCAGCATGGATGTGAATAATTTTTTAAAATGTTAATTATTTCGTCTGGTCTTTTTACAAATTTCTAAATGTCAGTATTTTGCCTTTTTTATTGCCTTGACTATTGTGGAGATTTTTATTCCTACTGATGGCACCATGTGTAATGATATGTCTATCATCTTATAACATCCATGTAATTAATCTCAACAAAGATGTATGTATATTTATATTATCTATTTTTGTGCACATTAATATGATATATCATTGTAGCATCCCTGAAGAAGGAAATAAACATTTCCGAAAGCTTGGATAAACTTTAAAGAGTTTCGCTTTTACTTGCTGCATTCCCCAATACATTAGTTTTCTATATATATATATATATATATATCCATTATTTGTTGTTCATTAATATATCTGAGAATTTTCCTTCTCAATGAGTAGGTTTATACTTTTTCTATGACTATAACATAATATTATCTATATAATTTCAATGATACTCATGGTGTCGCACATTACATTATCCAGGAAAGAAGTGTCGATATCATTTAAACTTTATTCTAGTTACTTTAAATTTCTACATAATTTTCAATCAATACAAAATAGGTACCGATGAAGAATGGCAGTGAGAATTCTCGTAATTTCATGCTTGAGCGTCTTTGATAATGTGGTACATTGGCAGTATACTAGCTTGATCTTCATCTTGGTTTTCTCGTATCTGGAATGGAAACTGAATATTATATATGAACATTATAGGGATTCCCTTTCGTGCGCTCCAAGCGATAAAAAAAAATATCACGATGTTCTGAATATAATAGAGAATATTGTCTCTTCATTGTTCACGGCAACACAGTTGAGTTAACAATGAAATACAAAATTATGAGAAGATATTCAGAACAGAGTGGTATTTTGCTAGACTATTTCACGTTCACGAAGCATTTATTATAAATGAACAGTTCAAACTGACAGGTACAGTCATAATTATTTTATGCCAAACTGACAGACTCTGCTTCGCTCTTCATGGTTACATCCAGACTTTGATTTGCTATCCATGGTTACATCGTTGAAAACATGAACGTCAGACCAATCAGAATTGAAAGACAGCTCATGTATTCATAAGTTATATCACGGTGTACTGTTGCTTCACACAATTGAGTTAACAATGAAAGACAGAATGATGAGAAGATATTCATAACAGAGTGGTATTTTGCTAGACTATTTCACGTTCACGAAGCATAAAAAGCATAATTTATTATAAATGAGTGAGTCATTCTGAGAAGTTCCGAAATAATTATTTCATGCCAAACTCACAGACTTAGCTTCGCTATCCATGGTTACATCTTATCATAATTCTGTCTCTCATTGTTAACTTAATTATGTTGCCATGTTGCAACAGAATTACTTATGATAATAACATAACGATTTTGGCGAAATCGAAGGCAAATTCGAGATGACAATGAACATTTTTACAGTTAGTTATTATTAATCCTATTTCCAGGACAAAAGATATGGATAATATTGAAACATTTTTCAATTTCATTAATTTTTGCTTGAGATCTTCCTGTAGAAATTACAACGACGACATTTCGTATCTAAGTATTCGATGTGTTCTTTAATAAAATTACTACTTCATCGGCTATCAACTCCTTAAATTTCGATACAAATTGAATCAAGAATTCAAATTCAATCAATCAAAATTTGCCATCGAATAACCAGAGATGATGCGTTCAAATTTTGTATGGGGTTATTTCCGCTAGGCCTAAATCGAATAAAATAGTCACTGTTTCGAAAAAAATGGCCTAATAGTCGTTTTTGAAATTTTGACGCGTTCAACAAACAAAAGAAGTCCTTGAAAATCTGATATTTCAGATTTATCCACAGAGATCGTTGACTACTATATTGTACAAGTTCAGTTCTTGAAAATCGGCTAACGAGTTTCAAATTAGGAGGTTGAAATCGCACACACTGTATATTATGTGATTGATTGATTAATTGATTGATTGATTGATTAATAGCAGAATGATCAGTCAGGGTTCGAAGCCCAAAACACTGCAGCTTTTGGGCCTATTGTATTCCTGATCATGCTGATGACTCAGGTGAACAGGTTCGCTACCTTGATAAGGTTTAGCAGCCTCTTCACCAAATCATTCTTTGGAAAGGCCTCTCGAGAGTTTACTGCTCCCAGAAGGTTGTATCTCCAACGCGCTAGTGCTTCGCACTCCAATATTACATGGGTGGCAGTTTCCTCCTCCTCATTGCATAGTCTGCATATGGGTTCGTCTGTATAGATGCCCATTTGATGCATATGTTTCCTCAAGGGGCAGTAACCGGTTATTAGTCCGGTCACTTGTCCGATCTGACTTCCGTTTAGGCTCAGAATGTCGTTAGTCACTGTTTTGGACAGTGTCCCAACCATCAGTTTACTGTGTCTTTGTCCTGGGACATTGTTCCAGTATGCCTGATGTCTTTCTTGCATCCACCTCGCCAGCCAGCCGCGTATTGAGGTTTTGGGGATACCGAACACAGGTTCCGGTCCCATAAACAACGCCTTATGCTCTGGCACCCATTGAAGAGTTACCTTGTTGTGGTTAGGGTTACCAGGCTTTGAAGACAATCCCAGACCAGTTTTGATCTGATTATATTGCATGGTAAAGATTGAATGGCCGCCTGACTATCTGAGCATATGAGGATTTGTTTACCTCTGTATCCTCTTACAATATTCTCTCTCAGGCACGCCTCAATAGCATGCACCTCTGCCTGGAATACTGAAGCATACCTCCCCATGGAACCACACATCCTGGTTCTGGGTCTATCTCTATATATTCCGGCTCCCGTGCCCTCATCAGTATTAGAACCGTCAGTCAGAGATTCGTCAGTGTACCACACTAACGTGCCTTCCTGACAGTTAGTCAAGACCATTTCATCCCAGTAAAGCTGAGTGTTGAAGGGTCTGTAATAGTTATTTCTAGGCAGCTTTTTGTCACCTCCCATTTCCATTAGTGGGCTTGAAACTAGGCTGATTATTTTTGTATGTCCCAGGGAGTCACCTCGCTTCCGCCTTGATGAAGGTTTACTATGTGAGAAAATTCAGGTATTTTTGATTACCTAACTTGATAATAACATACCGATTTTGGCTTACCCAATTTTTCAGGAACCTTGCCAAATTGTGGCGCTGTTTTTTCGTCGATTCCAAAATGGAATTGCTCATATCCGGTAGAAACCCATTTTTTGCCGTGTCTATTGCCAAATCGTCTCTAGAATTCATCTGGAATAGTTCTCTGTAGGCATTCGGTGAAGAAACAGTCCTTTTTCCATATCCTCCATAACAGGAATGACCAAAATTCGCACAGCCCACTAAGATAACATAGGTAATTAACAACTTATTTTGCAGAATTTGGTGTCATTTGTACCGTTGAAGCAAATTTATGATATTAGACACAGGGAGATCATGTTTCAGTGCGGAATTTCCCAGGAATCAAAGAAAAACTCGATAAAATAATAATCGAATAAATAATATACTGGGTGGAGACTTCAACTGGAATGAATCCGCTACTAGGGAAGTCGATAATTTTTCTACAATTTCCCGAGACATGTCAAGGTTTAGTGATTATATTTCAGTTTGCAGTACGTTTGAGAGTCCAATGAATCAAAATATTATTTCAATATATTTACAACGTATTTTCTTCAAAATTTTGACTTTTAGTGAGAATGATATATAGGGCATTTCCACCAGTCTGCAATAATACTTTGTTTCGAACAGGTGAATATGGCAAAAAAACTAAATTTCTCTTTGCAGCTCTATAAAAACACTAGAATACAATAGTAAATAGCAGTTGTGGCAAAAAAATGCCATCAACTGTTTAACACACATTTTGAGCTATTGATAAGTTGAAAGAACAAATCAATTTTGAAATTACATTTCAATTTGATGCAATCTTTTAACGTATGAAAAACTCAAATTTGACGTACGCTGGATCCTTCTTTTATTCTTTCCGATGAGGGGTTACAAGCCATAGGGTTAAATTTGAAAAAATCATGTTGAGGGTGATTTCAGCTACCACTGGAGGAAAATATTCTCGATTTTGCTTGCAAAAGTTATAATAGATTATCTTCTGTAGTCTACGGTTATAGGTGAATACATATTATTCTACAAGCGTGCGTGATTCACCCTATACCCGCACGCAATTCAGTTTGAGAAGTGTCATTTTCCCGCAGTAGTGCGGGAAAAGTTTTCTCACACTATAACGGGGAATTTTTCCCCACACTAGTGCGGAAAAACATATAACAGTGTGTCCATTTAGTGCGTAATTCTTCGATATCTCCAAAGCCATAACCTATAGAAAAAAACTTTGAAAGAAAAACTACTTCAGTTACTCAAGTTGCTTATTTCGAAAATATTTTCAACATTACTGGGTGTTTTATAAAAGCGGGATGACTCAGAGACGAGTTTTTTTAAATGGAACACCCTGTATTTTTTATCCTGAAATTATTCCGCCGAGGTTTACCTTCACATCGCTGTAAAAAAAATTGAAATCGGTTACGGCGTTGCCAAGTTATAATTGATAAATCTATTTTTACCACTATTGAAGAGTCATGTTGAATTGGGCATGGTATATTCATTTATTCAAATTATGAAAATATTTTTGGCATACGGTAGTAGCAAGGTCTCACGTATACAAATTCAGTAATTTTGCGACATGTTCTTCAACAGGGTGCTCTATTTCGCATTTAGAATTTCGCAAGATTCAGATGGCATTCATTAGAATTTTTCAAATGGAACACCCTGTATTTTTTTTCACAAATTCATTCCGACATCTTTCACCTTTTTATCGCTGAAAAAAAATCATAATCGGCTGCGGCGTTGTCAAGTTATGGATAATTTCCTTATTTTTACTACTATTTCGGAGTATAATTTTTACGTCATAGTTCTTTCATTCAAATAATCAAATTTCTTCATTGACCATTCATATATTTTTTTACAATAGGAACATTTGCACGCTGTCCAAGTTCGAATTTAAAACAGAGTGGATTTGACAAATTGATCCAAAATGCTACTTTCACAGATTTTTTTGCAGACAACGAATTAATTTTTTGACGTACACTTCCATTATTCGTGTAATGACCTGTCAAACATCGTCACAATCAAATATATCTTGAATTTATTTGAAAATTTCCTGAATTCCCTCCCGAAACCCGCGTAGTAAAGAAATGTTTGTATCATTATGTAGAGTTTGCCTCCTTCAAGTTTGATGGAGATTTGGTTTGTGGGAATAACGACAATAAAAGTGGTCCAAATTTCAAAAAATTGTCCTTATTCTCGCAATTCAAATCTCCATTGTTTGTATTGTAGAAGTTGTTTTAAAGGCAGGCGTTTTGCTTTTGGCATGTTTGTTTCACATTTTGACAATGCTTATATCGCAAAGATACCTGAATGATCTATGTAGAACCTCGAATGTCATGTGGCAAGCAATATTCCCACAATCAAATCAAATAACGGAACCATGTCTCATAAGTTGCCCTGAGATAGTGATGAACATAAGGAAATTACTCATAACTTGAAAACCCCGCAACCGATTTCAATTTTTTTTTCAGCGATGAAAAGGCGAATGATGTCGAAATGAATCTGTGATGAAAAATACAGGGTGTTCCATTTGAAAATTTCTAGTGAACGTCGTCTGAATCTAACAATATTCAGAGTGTAAACTTACGTGAGACCTTGCTACTACTGTATGCAAAAAATCTTCTCAAAATTTTAATAAATGAATATACCATACCCAATTCAACATGACCCTTCAATAGTAGTAAAAATGGGTTTATCAATTATAACTTGGCAACGTCTCAACCGAATCCAATTTTTTTCACAGCGATGTAGAGCTAAACCGTAACGAAATGGATTTTGAATAAAAAATACTGGGTGTTCTATTTGAAAAAACTCGTCTCCGAGTCCTTCCGCTTTTATAAAACACCCAGTATTGTTGAAAATATTTTTGAAATGGAACCTTCAATAACGGAAGAAATTTGTTTCCGAAATTTTTTCTCTAGTGATAATGGATTTCGAGATATCGAAGAATTACGCACTAAATGGACACACTGTATATAATATTTTCGCAAAATATGAGTGATGGGTGACACAATATGAAAATTTGAGTTTTACTTGTTGCAGTATTTAGTAAGTTTGTACAAAATTATCCATCAAATTTCACTATTTATTGTGAAAATGAAGAAATATTGAAAAATAATAATTGATTGTTATATAAATCCCCCTATAGCCTTCAATTGATATGATGATCTGATGTGGGAAACAATTGTTGTAATGTCAATCAAAACACAAATTAGTTAGTATAATTCTCAGAGTGACAGACAGAGCGTTACTGTCATTTTCGATTCAGTGGAATTGCGATGGAAAACTTCCAGCTACAGATGCGATACAGATGAGTTATTGCTTTTAAGGAACGTATGATAAGCACTACACGGGATTTATTGAATGGTGCAATAGTAAAAAATTGGAAACACCAAATAATAAAGAAGAAGTATTTTTGGCTCATTTCCAAGAAATGTCTGAAACCTAGAGGCCAAAGACCATGGGCAAGCTGGCTTCCGCAATTAGCTTACCTACATAATGCTTCAAACGGTACACACGATATATCACTAATTACTAGAAGATAGAGAATATGTCACTATTTGTTAGTTGATCCTATTTGCATGAATAATAATTGATTGAACAAATCAATCAATTTCCTACGCTTGTAGAAAAAATATTGTTCCTAACTCATGCGGATGTCTTTACCGCACTCGACTGTTTGCCCGAACTCCGCTTCGCATCGTTCGAGTCAACGGCATTCGCGTGCGGGAAAGTTAGAAAGTTACAAAGGAAAAATTACTATAAATCGTTGACGTATGTTGGGAATTATATAAAAAAATGTACCTCCCCGCTAACGAAATTATTACAGTCTCCACACTGTATATGGTCTTTGATGGTTTTCTCGTGTGTATTTCAGGGTGTATAACCTATTGAAACCATCCATCGAATAGGTAATACTGAGATGTTTATTAAACTTACTTGTTCCTTCTGAATATTGGGCTGCAGCACATAGAACTATAACCGAGATTGAAATTTTCAGAAATACCGCCATTTCTCACTGATTCACTCCTTAGAGATATTCACAAGCCCAAACCTTCTGAAAAATACTGCATGGTTTCCTAGACAGCACACTTTTATATTAATCCATGTGGGATAATCTTGGAGTGTTTTGTTTTCATTCGACTAATAATTAAATCCAGTCCACTTAACTACACACTGCATTTCCCACAGAAAGGAAAACATTCACTGATGATAATCATTTTGGCAACTAATTTGAATTTTTCGAGTAGCTCAAATAAATCGGCAGGGTGTCCTCAAACGTATGATACCAGGAATTTCAGGGAATTAGTGAAAGGTAACAGACACTTGTCAAAATTTCGAATCAGATCCCGTTACTAACATTAATTTTGACCTGCAGATAGAGGACACTTTGATGATTCTAAATCACCCCTCATTGATTTGTCTACCGTCTTTTATAACAGATACAGGACGTTATCTTGATTTTGGCAAAATCTTCATCTGGACCTAATATTTCAACCACTTTGTATAATCTATTCATACTTCTTAGAAATATTCCACTTGAATCACTCGGCATAACTAAATAAAAATCGAAATCAGAATCCAGGTCCGTCTTAAGGAAAAACAGAAAGTTTCTTTTATTTAAAAAAAAACACTCCGTTTTGGCAAAATTTTGTAAATCTGTTTCGATATATGGAAAGACCGGTAAAAAATGAATAGAGATACCTGATTTTTTGAGCACGCATCCAATTTGACAGATGTTTCATTATTATTTTTGGAAATATTCAGCTCCGTTTTCAGGCATATTTATTGAACTCGTAATTCAAATTTCAATTTCAATCCAAAATAATAACAGTTTTCAGAGTTCAACATCATCTGAATCAAATGAGGTGAATCGATAGATTCGTTCGTTTGACAAAATAACTTGTCAATGACTTTAGTGAATTTCGAGGGCTCATTTTATTCTTCACAATTTATTCATGAACTACGGTAAAGTTGGTTGTGCAGAAATTTTTTAAATTCTGACAGTTCCTAATCACTAGGGTGATATTATTGGTAACATTAAGGTCAATTCATGTTGAGGAATAAATTATAACCACTTTGAAATGTAACAACACAATACAAGCACCAACAATTATCTTATGTTACCAATAATATCACACTGGTGATTATGAACTATCAGAATATCAGAATTTGTTGCACAGCCTACTTCACCGCAGCTTATTAATAATCGTAGAGACTCTTATTTTTATGTATTGAAATTGGAATTTGAATTACGAGTTCAACAAAAATGCCTCAAAATGGAGCTGAATATTTGAAAAAATACTAAAAAAACATCTGTAAAATTGGATGCGCTTTCGGAAAAAGTAGATCACTTGATCCATTTTTTTCCGCAAAATTTTGCAAATGACCTGTTTTTATTTTCAATGTCGCATCCATATGTGCCATTTGTTGGTTTCCACCACAAATCGAATCTTAGTTTTCCGGAGGTTTGTTGGGTTTCCCCATTTTAATTTTCAACATCAAAATCCTTCAATCAATAATTTTTATAATGAAAAAGTTGATGATATCACTTTTTTTTATCCCCATGACAATGTCGTGGAGATGATTTTGTGTATCATTTAGTATTTGATACTTGACTCCCTTTGAGAAACCATGGACTTCTACCAAATATTATAAACATTTTGTTGATTTGATGTTCCAACTACGATATCAATTATGATATCTCAAAAATCAAGAATGAGTGACTCATATCTCAAAAATTAGTGCTAATTTTGACTGTTATCTCGAGAAGAAGTACTAATTCTCAAGAACCAATAATAATACTCTAGAAAATAAATTCCGATTTCTTTCAATTTTAACTTATAATTGTTGGCCTTTTCTCCCGATTATCTGCAATAAGGTGTATTAATCTCAAACTTATATCTCGGTATGTGCAAATTTCAACGTATTCCGAGATTTCTACTAATATCACGAATACGAATGCAAAATTCGCCTTCGGCTCGATTCTGAGCTTCGTTTCATAATGCATGTGAACTTCCTCAGTCAAACTACCTTCAATGTACTCAGACAATTGTATCCAAATCGGGATCTACTCAGCTCGAAACTCAAACTCAAACTGTGTGAGTCACTTATCATCTCTAAAGTTTCCTATACTGTGATAATATGTATGGACCTGCCTTGCGGCAATCTAACTCTTTGCGTCTGCAACGCATCCAAAATAGTTGTTTACGGTTTTCTTTCGGTGTCCGAAAATATGACTATATCTCATCAGCAATGAAAGAATCAGGTTGGCTCAAGCTTAAGAAACTCAGAACTCTGCACATCATGTTGATTATCACCCATAATGTACTGACGACAAACACGTCTGAGTACCTTTAAAAAAAACTGACATCATTTTCAGATATAAATAGATTTGCAACTGGTAACAAATCTATTCTATAGTCATTCCCAAACACAATACTGCAATCTTCACTCGCAGCTTCTGAATTTAGATCATATACAATTAATAATTCCAAGAAAAGATTGAAGCAATACCTAATTCAGTTAGACGCCAAAATTATTGAATACCGAACCTTATCCACTTATTAAGGATTTTCGACTGTCCATATTCCTGACTTACTACTATTTACTATGAGTACCTCTTTTTTTCTTCTTATTTTTATTGTGGTATCATCTTGTGAACAACGGTTGAGTCACATATCTCGAAAAATAGTTCCAATTTCCACTCATATTTTTCAAAAATAAGTGCCAATCTTTACTTGTATCCCCTACCATCCCCCTTCCAAACCCATCACGCAACCCCGTTGCGTATAGAAAAGCAACCCGCCAAAAGCGCTCCCTCATTCCGAACTCCGCCAGCCTCCTGGCAACTCCTAACTCCGGGCGGAAAACTCCACGTCAGGCGCACGACAAGATCTGACATCGCCTCGACGTTCACGGCGGTCGTCACCAGACGTGACATCGCATAGACGTTACCGGTGACTGTCGCGTTACACGCAGCAGAGACGCAGCGATGAGAGGTTCGATAGTCTGCTGTTCGTTGGTCGGCACGGCCACTTTGATGTTGGTGCTCGGCAGCGTGGAGGTGGAGGGTAAACGTAAGTTTTAATTGGCCTTGTGTTCCTGCGATTGACCCCTTTCGATCGGGTGCATCCTTAGAGATTAGTCTACAGGGGCATTCAGATCAAGCCCGACAACATGTTTATGTATTTGTATTTTGGGAATTGGCAAGAACACTAGTTTTTTGAGAAATAAAAAAATTATTGGTGGAATATCTAATGGGAAACAACTGTTTCCCTTTCTAATACCATGAAATGATGAATTAAATCTGTGAAAAAATTGGAAATACCTAATCTGGAGGAGAGATTTTGTGATAATATACACTAACTATTGTTTAAATATTCAACAGACAACTACTTTCCTCGCTAATTCCACAGAATATTGATTTAAATCTGGAAAATATCTAATTTGAAAAATAGTTATTTGTTTAACAAGGCAGCAAAGTAGTAGATTGACTGCCGTGGCTGAATTCATAGCCGAGCGTAGCGAGGCTAGGAATCCAGCTAAGGCAGTCAATCTACTTTGCTGCCGAGTTGAACATATAATTTTTTCACCGATTGTTCATAATGATATGAAAGAATATTGTATTTGCGAATTAATACAATTCCCACAATCTCTTTGATCTTCCTGTATAGTGTTCAATTAAAATAAAATTTGATCGCAGTTGTTGGTTTGACAATTCATGAAATTTCTGACAGTTGTGCGAAAAAATATCGGTATATTTAAATTATTATATAATGGACAGTGATAGCGACCTGGAAGTATACTTACACCTCCATTAATAAAGGAGGTGGCAAAAAATATAGAGTTGAATTTGTTGCCGGAGAAGTCTCGGATGAGATATGAAGGAAATTATAAACGATTAATGATTTTTAATTTTGCTGATACATATCAATCAGCGAAGTAATCACTTTGCTGCCTAGGCAGCAAAGTACCCACTTTGCTGCCTAGGCAGGAAAAGTAATACTTTGCTGATTGATATGTGTCAGCAAAATTAATATTTTCTGCCAATCGGAGGAAAACAATTTTGAAAATGTACAATAACTATTGTATTTATTCAACAAAAAAACAACTACTTTCTTGGGTAGGTAGTACCACAGAGTTATTGCATTTTATTCGTCAAATATTAGAAATACCTTATCTGAGAAAACAATTGAAAAAATGTACAGAAACCATTTTACAAATATCTAACAGACAACTACTTATCTGAATGATTCCAGAAAAAAATTAATAATCGATTGATAAAATGTACGTACAATACCTCACTATTGTTGGAATGAATGAATGAATGAATGTTTATTGGCAGAAATAACTGATTACATGGAAGTTAACAATGATTGTTACTATTCAATAAACATTTGAATAACTCACAGAAGTCATTGACGACAACATCAATGACTTGTACGTGGTATAACACAATATCATAAGTATACATTATACAAATACAAAATTCACACAGTTATTACAATATGATCACCTATAATCTAGAATTTATACATAAAAGTAGAAAATAAAAGAAAATGAATTAAAATAGAAGTAAGAAATAAGGCGAAAGCGCAATTTCAGACAGGATTCAAGACAGCAGCATTTTACTATAACTTATTTATAATCGTGGCAAGTCAATCGATATCTATTTAACATAAAACATCTTCTTTCCTGGTTGATACCACAGAATATTGAATAATGTTATCTGTCAGATATTGGAAATACATAATTAGAGACAACAATTTGAAAAAATGGACTAACACTATTGTGCAAACTACTTTCTACTTACTCAACTACTTTCCTTGCTAATACCACAGAATATTTAATTTTATCTGTCGAATATTTGAAACACTTAACTCGAAAAATTATTCAAAAAAATGTACGATAACTATTGATCTGTCTAACAGACAACAACTACTTTCCTTGCTAATACCACTGAATATTTAATTCCATCTGTCACATATTTGGAATACCCAACTCGAAAAGAACTGAAAAAATATATACAATTACTATTGTTTGAATATCTAACAGAAAACAACTACTTTCCAGGCTGATACAACAGAATATTGAATTATAAGTTTCAAATACTGGGAATACCCAATAAAAAGAAACGGTTGAAAAAGTGTACAATACTATAGCTATTGTTCGATGAATATCTACTAAACAGGAAACAAACACTTTTCTGGCTTAAACCACGAAATATTGAATTATATCTGTATCATATTGGAAAAACCTAATTTCACAAAACAATTTAGAAAAAGTACAAACTATTGTTTGAATATCTAACAGAAAATAACTGCTTTCCTGGCTAATACCACCACCTGTTCGCATCAAACTTCAATACCATTTTCTTTTTGATTTTTTTTGTTTCATAATAGATATCAGGATAAGAGGGACTCTTCCCTGGTCTGAATCGAATAAGAGGTATTTTAAATCGAACTTTGTCGCTGCTCATTGAACCCACAACGTACTACAACCTACACGATTAGTAAACGGGTCAGCTATAAACTTGTATTATAATTTGCAATGTAAGCTTTTTCATTTGAGTAAGCGTGCGTCATAACTCAAAAGTGAATCACCCTGAATATTCTATTTCTCTTATGAATATGCTAAATTGAGATAAAAAATCGACGAGATTCCTATACAGAATGAGTAATCTAGCTGATAATGGATTTATTCAGTACTTTTTGAAAGCTCGTTTCCTATACATATTTCACGAAAGGAAAGTGAAGTAGAGTGAATATGTTTAAAGTCACAATTCGTTGTGGCAGTTTTGAAAAGAATGTACTTCCAGTTTTTTGATAAAAACCAAACAAACCGACTTCCTTGAAGATGTCCATTTTGTTTTTGGTAGACCCAAAATTTAACGCTTTTTGGATAGGAATTTTCATAAGGAGCTCATCAATACCACAGTTTAGGGATTCCTTAAACTGTGTTAATACTTTATTCGAATATGGAATACCAAATAAAGATGTCCCATTAACAAAAGTTCTAATAATGAAAGAAAACTTACTCTATCTTCTCCTCCATATTCTATATTTCTGATATAAACTGCTCAACAATTATTTTTTCGATCAATTTCGATACATCATAACTTTCGACTGCCTCCACCGTTTTCAATTCCTTTTCAGTTTTTGAATATTCGTTTGATTGACGAAGATCGAACCTATGGAAATGATCATTGCATCTCTTCAGATATTACAAGCTGTGCATTAATCCGAAAATTTCAAAAGTCGCTTTTCTGGAAAGGATAAATTTTCTGATTTTGTCTAAGGCGAAAAACACAACGCACCTTCTATTTTCCCAAAACGGTTTTGAAACTTTCAGAATTGTCGCACTTATTACTGAAATATGAATATGTAGTGAGTGTGACAATTCAAAAAATTATCGAAACAGTTCGGAGGCAACACATGACGCAAAACATTTTTCATCTTAGAAAAAATTAAATAATTTTCCTTAGAAACAGAAGGCCTTTGATATTTTTGAAAAATTGCACAGTTTTGATTATAAACATCCTGTAATCTCATTCTGAAGAGAAGCTATAGTCATTTCCATAGGTTCGATAGTCAATGAAACTGAAAAGAAATTGATGACGAACCAGAATTGATCGACACATCTCAATATCACGATTCGAGTGCTAAGTTTAGTTTTAGGTTTAGTTCGAAAAATGATCAGACTCGACCATTTTCACAGTTTCTCCTGTATGTTGGAAGCCAGAATGATGAATGCAGTGTGCGCAACTCTCGCGAGCCGCTCGTTTGTTGTCTCAATCATGAAATATTCATAAGAATACAACTCGTGATACTATTTTTCCTGAACAATTTCGTCTAATGATATACTCCAGCTTACTGCTTTAATTTCGCTCATTACATTATTGTTCACACTTCTCGCCTACGGCTAATTGAACTCCGAAAATGTTTCACATAATATTAACTATTTATGCATTTATTTCCATCTCAACAGCTTTCCCGTTTTAACGCATTCTGATTGTAATATATCTTTAACAAAGAACAGAACAAATGCACTTCATTCTGTAAACATATAATATGGAAATTGCTTGACAAAATAACGAAGGGCCCCTTTTAATCCTGATGAAACAATGTAGTATTCTTCAGACCTCAAGGCTCCCACTCTCATCAACTTTGTACTTGCCGCAGGCACCAACTCAGAAATTCTAAATTGCATACAAATAACATCACAAGATGACAAACAAATCTGAAATTAGGAAAACCTAGACTCCTTAATACAAAGATTACGCTTCAAATTTCGTCAGGGCAGCTCTCAAGTTACAAAGAGGAACATCCAATGAGATTATCAAGTAAGAAATCAACGGTACCTCTGTTTATTTAACAATCAGCGTCTATCCAGTGCTGGATTCAGAAGGGGCCTGTGCATTGTGCATGGGACCACAGTTGAAAGAATAGGCGAGTAAACTATTTTTTTTTATTTCTCTTCATAATTTCAAAGAATGTTTCGGTCGATTTTTAGGTGCTAAAATCATTGATAATGCCTTGGTAATCTTCATATGGCTAGAAATTTAACTCCAGTAAAAACTGACACCACGATTTCATGAGTAGGGGCAGACAGTTGCCATGTGTTGAAATACGATTGGGGGACTTCAGAAATATTAGTAATTCGATAATTCATTGTGAAAATTGACAACGAATTATCAAATGTGTTCCCAGCTTCACTAGGAGTTCCTCAGGGATCTGTCTTAGGGCCGTTATTGTTCTCACTATTTGTAAATGACTCACATACATTTATCAGTGAAGGTATAGTTACTATGTTTGCAGACGATACAACGATAACGGTCGCGAGCAGATCTATCGAGGAAATGCAAACAAAGATCGAGGAAATATGTAAAGAAATGGAAATTTGGTGTCACAAAAACTCTTCAATTCTCAACAAAGAGAAAACAGTATATGTGTGAATTTTCACCTTCATAAAACGTTGCCCAATTCGATCAAAGAAAAGTTTCTTTTCCCTTTTACAACACATGCTAAACTTTTAGGTACTTTGCTCGACTCTGATTTGAGCTTTGATCATCATATCAATCATGTATGCGATAAACTTGATAAAGCTTTCTATGGAATTTTACGAATGAAATCTTATCTCAACAAAGAAACTCTAATGAACCTTTACTATGCATTTGCTTACTGTCATCTTACATACAATATAATATCTTGGGGAAGTGCTAATGATTTCAACAGAGTTTTAGTATCGCAAAAGAGAATAGTAAGACTGATTTTCGATTCGGAATATCGTGTAAGTTGTCGAGAAATATTCAAAAAATATGGAATATTAACAGTACCATCTATTTAGATCATGAAGTGTGTCAATTTTACCAGAAAATACCTAATTAACTTCCAACAACAGTCTGATATCCATGATTACAACACAAGAACCAAAAGCCTCCGAGTACCTACTTACAAAACAAGTACCTTTCGAAAATCTCCCGTTTACAATTGCATCATCTTCTATAATGCTCTACCAGATGACATCAAATCAAAACCCACCTACAGTTCATTTAAGAATGGCGTGAAAACATTTTTCCAACAAAAGTCTTTTTATTCTGTGAATGAATTTTTTAATAATAGCCAAACAGCACGTGTTTAGTTTTAATCAATGATCATTTTAATTCATAATAGTTCCACACACTTTTTATATATAGTTTTTATTTCAATGTAGTATTTGTGTATGAAACAATGTTCTTATTTGTGACTTACCTTTTGTACTTTGTATGTTTATCAAGGTGAATAAATTTTCATTTCATTTCATTTCATAAATTCTCAATTGAGTATTGGTAATACTCCTAATTAGCAATGAAAATTCAAATTTTTCCCTATATGATTTGTGGCTTGTTGATTACAATAAATTTGTGTAAATAATAATTATATCAATTCACACTAGAGGACATATTTAAATCGGTGAACCACGGCGCACGACTTGTGGGCGTGGTCTTGTCAGTTCTCAGCATTCAGCACAATGTTGCCAAGTCTCGAACATTCACATGATATTTTGTTATGGAGAATGACATATTTGTACATGCTGATTGTTCGAAAAAGTCAAGAATGAACTAGATAGATAGATGATAGATAGTTTTATTGATACAAATACGAGCTTATAAACCTATAGGACAGGTCAGCATAAAGTACACGTATAAATAAAATGTTTCTTAAAAGTTAACAAACAATATAACTACTATAACATCATGAGTTCCTCCTATTATGTTTTATTCAACGACAGGACTCTAACATCTTTTTGATGAATTGATTATAATTGGTGACTTGACAATAACCTTGCTTCAGGAGTGGAAATGGAAGATTATCTGAGCAATAACGAAACAGCATAAAAACTGACGTCATTTATTCGACGTATCGCCATGAAGTTTCGTTTGAAATGAGCTCTGAAATTCAACAATTTCGAACAACGCATAGACTTATTATTATAGGGACGTCCCTATTTGGTACAATTCGAGTCCGAATGTCTTGGACCAAAAATAAGTGTCCTTGGGACGTCCCATCTCGAACATCTCATGCAATGTCCGAGCAAAGACGTCCACGGAATCTCCCAGCTGGTACATCATTTCAAATGTCCTAGAAATAGCATCCCTTAGACGTCCCACGTGGTACATATTGTAGAATGTCCATGCAAGGACGTCCTTGGCATGTCCCTGATTGGATATGATTTTAAACGTTCCTTTAGGGACATCCATATCGGATGTCCCGAGTAGTACATATTATGGCATGACTTCAGATCTTATATAATGTCCCTTCTAGACAACCATGAAATGTTAAATCAAAATAATGTAAGAAACTTCAGGCTGACAGTCAACTCGTTTTTACCTTCTGATGCATTTAAAAAAAAGTCTCGCTATACCTATCAATATAAATTATTGTCCTATGTTCACCAACAGCTCCGAAAATTCTCAAAATTATTACTGAAAAACTAGTCATATCGAAAGAAGCGAATTTCTAGAAAATCTATTAAATTTTTTTTTCTACGTTATCATTAGAGATACAGAATGACTGACAATACTTTTCCATAGCAACTCTTCATGAGATTGATTTCTCTACGCGACGTTTCGTATTCGTAGAACCATCACCAACCTTTTTATTTCAAATACGGTTCTGATTTTTTGTTCACAGATTCTGAAAAAAATTTCTATTCTGAATTCATCCACATGATACACACTGATGGAGTTTGAATGTGTTTCGACCTAGTTTAAGCCATCATCAATGTTTTTTCGAAATTCCAAAGAGTAAATACCATCAGTTCCACTCATTTCTGATCAATTGATGTTAACCATTGAAGTAGGTATTCAATACTGGAAAGTGAAAAAGAATAGTTCACTGAATCATTCAAAGCAGCACTTCAAAATATTGTTTCATGTTAATGGATTCTTACACGAATTATTACCGCCTGATCAGACGCTTCGTTCACGCATATAATTTTGATAACGAAGAATAAATAAGGGACATTGTTATCGCAGCATTCAACAGTATTACGTTACAGTAAGAAGAGAATTTCTTTGTTCGGAAAATAACGGTTGAAATTTTGAATATTTGTTATAGTCTTTCAAACGAACCTCTGGTAATGTGAGCGGCAGTTATGTGATGGTACTTGAAGTGGCCCTCACATAAGAACCATGGATAAATAACGACATATTCGAGAGAAGATACAATGGGCCAAATGGCCTAAGTGTCATCGGTTACTTCGGTTAAACGAGCCGTGGAAGGGGATTGAGTGTGTAAAGGTTACACCTACATCATAATAGGGATTCCTAACATTGCCATGAAAGGAAAAGTCCTTCTTGGTGTCTAAAAGAATTCTGACCACCTCCAAAAAATTCATTGGCTTCATTAGTTGGTTCTCACATCATATTTTTTCTTTAGGCACGATGAAGGTTCAATTCAAGATTTCAACGTGTTAAAATGATTGCTAATCGTCGAAAATATCTTCAGTTCTCAGAATTGCGATAGTGAAATGAGGTATCCGCCCAGCATTTCCCTATAACTTCATCCAGCCATCATCAGGTATCGTTGTCTCACTCTGATGTTGTTGTCAATTCCTCTCTTTCTATGTAGTGCCACCTGTCAGGCGTCTATAATACATACTTACTTGAATTAATACAAAAGGCTCAAGTCATTTCCACACAATGTTCATAGAATGAACAACAATGGTAGATTTCGGGAGGAAAACGACTACTTTCCTGGCTTATGCCACGCAGAACGTTGAACTACATCCTCCCGAAGTCTATGCATCGATTTAGTCAGGCCACGCTAGACAACTGCAGACCGGTTTCGATCTCTTGACTCTCATCAGTTCAGGGCAGTCTCCAGCCAGCAGTCCTGAGACCACCGACTAAGCGTAGCCTAGCCAAACAAAAATCAAGTCGGCATTATATTACCCCAAAGGCGTCCTTCATAGACAATATGGAAGCAACGCCATCTGAGTAGGAAATAAGGAAAGAAACAGTCCAAAACTGATGAAATTCCCATACGGGAGTGGCTGGTTGCCCGACTGGCGTGATTTCAACTACGAAATTGGCACAATGCTCAAATAAGTGGAATGAAATGTTGAATAAATACAAAAAGCTCAAAGTCATTTCCATACAATGAAGATTGAAGAAGCTGCATTATGTAGGGGTAATTTTCTATAACTCTATGACGAATAAAAAAACTAATATCCAATATTTCATAGGTGGTCTGGGATCTAGATAGGCGTTCGCAAATATAGTAATTGGAATTGTAAAAAAGAGAAAGTGCATTCTGGCATAGATTAAACAAACAATAACCATCGAAGGAACCATATCTACCTCATACACAGTTTAAGGAATGAGTATACAAGTTATTTTCCTTCCTGTTAAGACCCTTTCATGTTGTGAGCCATAAATCATGATCCTTATCTTGATGCCACGCCCAAATACTATTATTCTTTCACAATTTTACTACGAGTCGATCGATAAAAGAGATAGAGCGCCATCTGACATTTGACGATAATACTAATGTGAATTTGGCGTACAATTTATGAGCGTTACCAATTTGTACAGGGATTGTCTATCTATTGTTTGTTTAATCTATGATTCTGGAGTCGACAGAAGATGAGTGAACCCAAGAAGTCCACATCAGAAAGTATCGAGAAATGCCCTAAACTATAGATGTCCCTGTTGTTAGAGTCATTGATAACTATGCAGCAAAATAGTCAAAAATGATGTATCCACCTACCATCTGCAGAAATTGCCAATTTTTTTGTTAGTATCTCACAGTTGAGTAGATAGGTATTTAAAAACTGAGGGAGATGTGTCAAGAAGTACAAATGCCTATATATGGAATATCATCACTCAAACTCGCGTTCATTTCAAGATCTTTCATTATAAATTAACTTTTCCAAACTAAAACAGTACAGTGTAGTTTCGATCAGGTCAGCGGAGTTCATAGATTTCAGTTCGTGTAGAATTTGCAAAACCGCGTACCGTGCGATAATACCTAGGTAGGCAATATCGAAAGGTAATGACCATCCCCATTGCTGGTCAACCACATCATGTTAGATGTAATACAAGTACTGTTTTTTCAAGTGTTGTCTTTCGTAGTGTTTCATTTGGCAAGCCATTATGTTCTTGTTTTTTTCTGCTAACCTGCCATGTGGCAAGCATTTATTCACGATTTTTCCATTTAATCAATAAATGTCAAATTTTATATGAACATTGACTCTTTCTTTGTAGATGAATGTGGTTGGGTGGCGAAATGATCAAAACCTCTCGTCAAAAAGCCAAGCGATCTACTCGTTACTACCTATAGGAGTGTAGAAGATTTCCCGAGTCACCTTGTATTATTCTGACTGTTGAGATTATGTTTATCTGGGAATTTTCCAGGACGAGGGATAACACGTTTTTGAACACGATATAAGAGCTTTTGGAATTCGAATATTCGTTTTCTTACAAATAAAGCAAAGTAGAAAGTTTCTCGGTATAGTTCTTATTTCTTGAGACCCAAAAGCTACCCTGGGAAATATTGGCCGTGAATATTTCCAACAGAAATCAGAAGTGGTCAAGAAACACAGAGCAGAGAGGCGGATAATATCTTTGAACAAGCAAGAAGCAATATCAAGTGCAAAAGCTAGATCGTGGGTGCAATCCAAGCAGTTCAGAAGCAGTTTATCGGATTTCGCAAGAATATTTCATATCTGACCATTGTTGACAGCCAAAGTCACAAAATGAATTCTGAAGCAGATACTGTCTCAGGTTCATCAGGAGAAGGACATTTTATGGATAGATTCATGGATATGATGCAAATGATGGAACGAGCAAGATTAGCGAGTGAAGAGAGATTTCTAAAGCTATTGGAGAAACAAGCACAAACTCAGGTTCAAACACAGTTTCAGGTAATGCCGTGAATATTTCCAACAGGAGGGTCAACATCTGAGTTGCGACCATATTTGTATGGATTTGGTATCGTCAGATGTGTCATGAAAAAATCCGAAATCCGGCTCTGCATCTATCAAGCTGTACTGAACTCAATGTATCTTTGCGTCTTCATCACCTTACACAGTAGTTTTTATGATAGTGGATATGCAATGAATGTATCAAAGAACGTTATAACAATTTTGATTATATCGCAAACTTTAGTGGTCACCAACGAGGAGCCAACAGACGAAAAATCAAAATCTTTGGTTAGGAATAAACGTTATTTGCTTTTCCCAGATGGGACAAATGTAATACAGGCAAGTATCATTGAATGAAACAGGGTTGATTTTTCAGTGACTTTTTGAAAATTCGAAGATGAAAGTTATAAAAGGTCATGCTTGTTAAACGGGTTCATAAGGTCTTGATTGGACCAGCTTTGAATATCTTCGAGTGGGCATATCTACCCAATATACTTGCTTAGTTAATCCAGTTTCAGATAACGAATTTATCCATGGTATTTTCAGCTAATTATTGGAATTGGTGTCCCGGTGGAAGTCACCCCTGAATCAATAATTTTCGGATGGGCTTTCAGGGCTTTCTATTTCCTCCCCACAAATACGAGTGAACTTCTACCCTCTGATTATGGATCAGGATCACGTAGGAAAAGATATGTTTCCAGATGGGATGTTTATAAAATGTTTGAACAAGAATCATCAGTGTAAGTGAACAATCAAATTTCAGTTGATTCAATTTTTTCCACCCATTTCAATCAATGTAGTTCTTTTTGGAATTCCAGTTGCGGAGTAGATCGCAATTGTGATTTTTCTTTATTTAAAGGGGTGTCCGATTTGCCACTTGATCAACGGTACAGATAGGTAAATAAAGCGGACGACAAATTATTCAACAATTAACCTTAAAAGTGTATAATAATCAACAGAAGGTTTTACACAAATTCAAATGAAACTTTCTCAACAATCATACCTAACATGATTATGTAATATGCCAAGTTTATTAAGAGTGAATAGAAATAAGTTCTGCTTGTTGTACCACAAGGAACAGTTCTTGGGGTATTACCATTATCTGTTCGTATATCCTGTGTATACGGAACCAGAATCTAAAAGAGAAAACTACTAATGATTGAAACTTGTTGAAATAATTTTCAGACGAGGTTATAGGGAGATATCATGAATCACACAATAAATTTAATTATCTATTAGTTCACAGGGAGCTAGAAGCTAGAAGATATACTTAAAGATTGATAGTTGTTAAATAATTTTCAGACGAGGTTATGGAGTTAGATCATGAATCACAATGGATCTCAAAACTGAATATAAATTAACATTAGGTTCACCAGAACTCGTTCGTCTATAGAACGCCAAAGCTTTGAGATTCTTTGCCAATGGAAGTATTTCCAAGAACTTATAACCTCCAAAAGTAATACAGGAAATCCATCACCTACCTTCGCACGATGTTCTCCGAACATTATAGGAATTCGTTTTCGTGCTCTCCAAGAGATAAGAGTGAATTCCAGATGGAAACTGACTCCAGAACTGTAATTAACATGATTATATTCAATAAACCCAGGTTATTCAAAGTGAATAGAAAGAGGTTTTGCTTGTGGTACCACAAGGAACAGTTCTCGGGGCATTACCATTATCTGTTCGTATACACAGGAAGCCAGAAGCTAAAAGAGACAAATAATGATTGAAACTTGTTGAAATAGATTTCAGACGAGGTTTTAGGGGGATATAATGAATCACAATAAATCTTGATACTATAGAATAAAAGCATTCACACAACGTCCGAATATTAATTCAATAAATCCAGGATTTTCGAAGTGAATAGTAAGAGAGCACAAGAAACAGTTCTTGGGCCAGAGCCAGTCACATGAATGAAAGCCATTGAATAAATTTGAGACGAGGTTATGGGGGAAGATCATAAATCACAATGAATCTCAAAATTGAATAATAATTGACATAAGGTTTATCAGAACTCGTTCGTCTATAGAACCGCGAAGCTTTGAGTTTCTTTGTAAATGGAAATATACCCAAGAACTTATAATCTCCAAAAGTAAAAAAAAGTGCACTATTTTCTCCGAACATTACCTATAGCAATTTGCTTTCGTGCACTCCAAGAGATAACAGAAATTTCCATATGGATACGGACTCCAGAACTGTAATTAACATGATTATTCAATAAACCCTGGTTATTCAAAGTGAATACAAAGAGGTTTTGCTTGTGGTACCACAAGGAACAGTTCTCGGGGCATTACCATTATCTGTTCGTATACACAGGAAGCCAGAATCTAAATGAGGATACTAATGATTGAAACGAGGTTATACCTTCCGAATAATTTAATAAATCCAAGAAGTGAATAGTAAGAGACCACAAGGAACAGTTCTTGGGTCAAAGCCATTCACATGAATGAAAGCTATTGAATAATTTTCAGGCGAGGATATGGGGGAAGATCATGTGTTCTCAGATCGATTTGTGAGGCTTCTGATATACCGATGGATACATTCCATGGATTGTTCGAGGAACTAGTCCATTCGGTTTTTACGTAAGTTTGATTATGTAACTATTACGGGTGTTGAAAACACGGATATCCTGACAATATGTATATACAAGAGAAATATCAATATTGACTAAACCGAGTTTCAAGAGATGGCTCACTATGGATCAGAATCCAATTAAAGTTCTCAAATTCACAGCATCCCATCTTATTAGCCCAACGAAAACTTTGTTAGTGTTCTCTTTGAGGGTACACAAAACTGATGAGTTAATGATTCGAAGTACATAACCCTTCTTCAAGGAGTCAACCTTTTTCAATATAGTTATATAACATCAGATTATAATTATTATCTGATATGTTTCCTGATAAGTTAGATCGGAACAAGAAATCTGATCTTCCTTATTGAATGATCTCGATATTTTCCAAGTATGTTTCATCTCTTGTCTTGTTTATTCCTACAGGGTATCCCTCAATGGTCTCACATAAACTTACCAGGTATTCCCCAGACCAAAACGATTAGATCGGGGCAAATTTACCTATGAAAATATAAAGTTGTTTATTTTGGGCGCTAGACGGCTCATGAGATTATAATCAAATTTGGTACCTAGGTATAGTTTTATTGGAAATAAAAAACCCATATCATGATTTCATGATGAATATTTTTCCAGTTGTGTAGAACTTGATTTTTCAGAAAATAAACATCTGAAACTTCTACGCGAATGGAAAGAAAGCGGTTCGAATATGAATTTGGATGGCCTAACTTGTTTACTACAGAAAGTTACTCTCGATAAAATTCCATTTTTCTCATCTAAAATAATTGACTTATGTCATGAACATTGTTCAAAATGTTCATCATTTTCACGAATTGAGCATTGCAATTTGGATCCGAACAAGAAATACAATAAATGATTTGTGATTCAAAGGAACTTTATCTTTGGAATTAACGAAATTTCTTGAAATATTATCAACTGTGTAAAAAGAGACAAAAAAGAGACTTTAATGTCCTCACTGTATCGATGAAAAATGTTTCTGATGTCATATGAGACTTTGCTAAGGAACGGAATGGATGAAGAACGTATTCTCGAATTTTGTAATGGTAATAAGCTTCTATTGAAGGATTTATTTTGGTGTTTATTGAAAACCTTATTGATAATATGGGGTGGAAAACCGTTGTTGTGTCCAATCTTCTTTATGATATTCAGTTCATTGTCAAAATTTTCTAGACTCCTACTATGAGCATTGACAACAATTCCACAACAAGTAGCATCCAATTTTTCAACTCCAAGTAAGTCAAGCCCAAATTATGTAATTCTTTCACATCAATCTTTTTGTATTGTAGAAGTTCCAATTAGGCTGAAGATGGTCTTTTATAAGACCGATACATGTCCCTTATGATTGTATAACAACACCATTAAAATTTGTGGAGATGACTTCGAGCATTCCTTCCTTCCTTTTAGATGTTTATTCACTGAAAAAAATCAAGTTCTGCGCCCATGGAAGGATATTTATCTTGATTATGGTATGGGTTTCATCATCCTATGAAGCTATTCCAAAGTAACGAATTTGAGTAAAATCTTATGAGCTGTTTCAAAGTTATGAAGCAGAAACGATTAGAAAATTGTAACTTCACAGCCGTCTAGCGCAAAAACTCCAAGCAACTTCGTACTGAGGTGAGTTTGCTTGTATCGAATTGTTTTGGACTGAGGAATATATGTATAGTTCCAACTACGAACTGGCCACAATGCTCAAAGTGGAATGAAATGTTGAATAAATACAAGAAGCTTAAAGTAACTTCCACACAATGTTCATAGAATGATTTTGGGAGAAAAACAACTAATCTCCTGGCTAATGCATTGAATAACATCCTCCCGAAATCTATGCATCGACTCGTATAAACGAATACTGATACAACTGATTCTTTCCTGAATGCCTATTGATTTCGATTTAGCCAGGCCACGCTAGACACCTACAGACCGATTTCGAGCTCTTTCACTCTCATCAGAGCAGGGGCGTCTCCAGCCAGCAGTCCTAAGACCGCACACTAAGCGTATCCTAGCCAAACAGAAATCAAGTCGGCATTATATTCTCTAGGTGGTGTCCTCCATAGACGATATGAGAGCTACGCCATCTGAGTAGGAAAAAAAAGGAAATAACACTCCGAAACCATATGGTGGACGCCTCTGAGTGAATATAATGCCGTCTTGATTTTTGTTTGGCTGGGCTACGCTTAGTCGGCGGTCTTGGCTGGAGACTGTCCTGCACTGATGAGAGTCAAAGAGTTCGAAACCGGTCTGTAGGTGTCCAGCGTGGCCTGGCTAAATCGAAATCGATCGGCATTCAGGAAAGAATCACTTGTATCAGAGATTTTTGGAGGAAATAATTCAATGTTCTGCGTGGAATTAGCCAGAAACGTAGTTGTTTTTCTCTCAAAATTTACCATTGTTGTTCCTTTCATGAACATTGTGTGGAAATGACTGAGCTTTTTGTATTAAATTTGTTTTTTGTCGTGAAATTTCAAATGATATCTCAATACTGTTGGGAATCAGAATTTATAATCATCACGAACTTTTGAACTCGAAATGTCGAAGTAAAAAAGTTGATACGAACTGTTTTTTATCAAAATTATAGTCGCACTAGAAATCGAAAGTTTTTTATGTAATTTTTTAGGCCAACTAGCTCTAATGAAGAAGTGGATCACCACACAGATAACGAATACTATGCTGCACAAAAACTAGGAAAACTGCATAGGGGAAAGTGTAAACAACTTTTTCCAGAGTGTAAATTCTCTTGGTTGGATTCCTTCACACATTCACCTTACGAAGATAATGATGTTTTGTTAATGTGAAGTCATATTAGTTCGAATTAAAGTACTGAAAGTTTTTATAAAGAAGTTCTTCAGCATTATTCCAGACTTTTCGGGATGTTCTCGCCTTGTTTCTATAGAATAAAAATGTGAGTATCTATATAGAAAAATTACCAGATTTTCACTTAGCTGCGGACGTTTCGGAAACGAATCTATTTCCATCTTCAACATAAAAATGGAATAGTAAATTGTGCAACAAGTGGGAAAAGTGCTTTTCCCCACATGTTGCACACTATACTTTTTCTACAACTGCACTTATTCAAAGAATCCGAGTAATGTAAATTATTGGTATTCATTTTATAATGTGGCATTATGCCACATTGAATATTGTGACCAAAGAGTAGACGCCTTTCCTAGTTCTTCAAAGTATTTCAAAACAGTACACTTTCCGAAAAAGATTTTATGTCTGTATTATTTTAGATTTCATAAATTTTTCGTACCAATATGCCAATTCATACTTTCTTCTTGAAATTTCCGGAAACAAATCCAACTTTTGCAGCTTTTTCCATTATCTCTGTCTCTGGCGGTATATTTATCAAAATCGTCACATCTCGGTATATACATCTTATAATTTATTATGAATTGTTGAAACAATATTTGATGGAAAATGCGATTTGTATCGAAAGCTCTAATGAGAACTGAAAAATTTAAAAAACTTCTTCTGATAGTTGTGACAACTATTCAAAGCAGAACAGCAGCCAAGTTTTGGTCGATTTTTGTTGATTCTCCATGGAAATGTATGTGGTGTTGGCAAAGTGCCGTGAGAAAAAATATACATGGGCAATACATGGTTTTGAATTTAAGTAAGCTATGAGAAATGCGCTACTTTCCATAGCAGTAGTAGAAAAAATATTTTTCTCGCAAAGTCAGGCATTAGTTGTGACAATTTTTACTGACATTTTGGAGCGAATCATCTGGTTTGTCCTCACTACACGTAAACAGTGAACAGGGAAGTCAAGGTGAGTTGGTACACATGTGAAAAAATATATTTTGCCTATTCCTAACAGAAATACAGGGTATTATTTGAATTCAGGGCAAAACTTTGATGAACGATTTTTCAGAAACGTCTTGATGTTTTTGCCTGAAATTCACCAGCAATCTATCTCTACTGACACACCACACGATGGCCTACTATGAAAGACGAATTTTAGAGCCTGACTTGGAAAACTCATTTCCTTTTTAAATGTCGAATTTTCGACTTTTTCAAAAACATTCATCAGAATCTGAAAGATCAGGAAAAACACTACAAGTGTAGCTTTTCAATTTGTACGGCACACTTTGACCGGATCGGTGAAAAAATATCAAACAAAACTCAGACGAATATTTCTTCGATTTCATCCGGGACATTACTCTCTACATTCGACTAAACGTATTCGAATCAGTTTTTTTGAATATCGATATAGCAGCAGAGTTGAGAAAAAGTATTTTTCAATGAAAGTCAGGACCGGACTTGGTTTTTAGAAAGAATTACAAAACATTATAATTTTCGGAATAGATTCGTCTGTAAATCCTAATATTTTTCATCGAAGATTCTCAAAATTCCCTTCTCCCCAATTGCTATACATTTTCTGCATATCTTCGGGAGATCTCATATGGTTTTTCGAATAATTTGCCTATTATATCTGATCATATCTGAATCTGTATCTATCCTTTTCCTCAGTTCCTCTCTCTCTGGTATTGACTTCAGTCTGATATACCAATAGTTTCATAGATATACAGGGTGTTACATAATTCAATACAAATATTTTAATGACATATTCCTGGGGTCAAAATAAGACTGTTTTTCCTATAAACATGTGTCCTAAAATCAACCCCCTCCAAGCTACAGACATCGCATGATGCGCAAAAAAATAAACTGTTTAACAAACGTCAAACTTACAAGTGAATCAGTGCTGTTTCACAAATTAAACGTCAAAAGCGTCAATAGGGGAAACAAAGTGAAAAGTCATAGTCCTCTAGGTATTTTTGTTTGTTACTTCAATATACCCCTTTCATTTACTAGCGATTTTCTCTAAAACGGTTAGCTAATTCAAGAAAATGCAAGAGACTGAAATGTATGATTTTTTAGTGGCCAATTCAACGATGATGTTTGAATTCAAATTTTTTTGGAAGAAATAGAAAATGTTTGCAATCAAATCCCATCAAATCTGTATGCAACCCTCATTCACCCCTTTCGATCCGAGTTACCTTATTTTTGAATCAAGAAATGAATAGATCGTCTAAAAATACAAGTGCCTGTGAATTTTCAAAATATTTGATGCATAATTGTAGCCACAATTCAAAATTCAAGATTTTTTTTGCGCATCTTGCGATGTCTGTAGCTTGGAGGGGGTGGATTTTAGGACACATGTTTATAGGAAAAAAAAGTCTTATTTTGACCCCAGGAATATGTCATTAAAATATTTGTATTGAATTATGTAACACCCTGTATAGATAATAGTCTGATACTGTGAGATTAGGGGACTTAGGTGGCTAAGATTGAGGGCGGCCACGAGTTATCCAGCGATAAGAGAATTGTCTAGATATTCTCTCATTTGTTTTGAGTAAATGTGCAGGTGGCCCATCCCGTTAAGCGAAAATATTCATTTAGGTCCATTTTCATACATCCATCACAGTCTTCTTTTGTAGTGTTTTCTGAATAATAAAAACACCAAACTCACACTTTGATTCGCTGATTGTAGTATGAGTTGGCACATATATCTAATCTAATTCGGAAGTAATATTTCACCTTAGCATTATTATCCTATAATGTTTGGAGAACATAGTGATTACTAGGAAGGATAGGGAGAGGAGGTAGGTATTGTTCGATATTTTTTACAAATTGAAAAGCTACACTTGTAGTGTTTTTCCAGATCTTTCTGAATCTGATGAATGGTTTTGAAAAATATGATTCAGAAAGTCGAAATTTTGACATTTAAAAAGGAAGTTTTCCAAGTCCGGCTCTGGAATTTGTCTTCCGTAGTAGGCCATTGTGTGGTGTGTCAGTATAGAGGTTAGTTACTGGTGAATTTCAGGCGATAATATCCATACGTTCCTGAAATACCGTTCATCAAAATTTCGCCCCGAATTCGAATAAAATCCTGTATTTCTGTTACGAATAGGCCAAATATATTTTTTTCACATATATATCAACTCACCTTGACTTCCTCTACCTAACATTAGGGTATGGCTGGTTAGTCATGACTCACCCTGTATATTGAGATAATACTCATATTTTCATTTTATAGAAACGAGGATAGAACACCCTAAAAAAATGAAATAATGAATACACCCACCTCCTCGATTAACCTACAGACAGTATTTAAGTTCATTAGCCGTGGTCCTCGACGTTTTTTTTTTATCACGAATGAAAAATGCATTCGAGTTTTCTCGCAGTGTTCAAATACACTTTTAATAATTCCAGCGTTTGTTAAGTCTCTCATAATTTGATGCTTCAAACTGCCAACCACTTCCAGTCCACAAATATTTTTCTTGCTGCGAAAATTAATTCATTTTCCGTCGAATTTTCGGATACTATGAATCGTGAGAAAGGGCACTCGATTAGAAACAGTTTTCTTTAGAAAATTAAGCAAGGTTGACTCACACATAGAATTTCCGAAGTTTACAGTGGTGTAACTGATGGGTCATATACAGGGTGTATCTAAATAACACCTAAAAAATTCAAGAGGTGATTGCTTGTGGAATTTTAGGAAATAAAGTTTATATATACAACTTGGGATTCCGAGGGATTTTTCTCGATTGGGTTAGTGATTATCTTGATCATAGACAGATGTTTGTGAAAGTCGAGAACCATTATTCCAGTAATCAGACACTGAGCATTGGTGTTCCACAGGGTTCAGTGCTGGGGCCGCTATTATTCTTATTATTTATCAACGATATGCCTGAGCATATTGATGCTAAGATGCTAACACTATTTGCAGATGACACTTCTTCAGTTGTGACAACAGGCACCTTTGTGGAGCTTGCTGAGTCAACCAAATTGATCATGAATAGCTTCAATAGTTGGTGTGATCAAAATGGATTGCCAGAACAGAATGTATATATTTCATATTTCATGCTAGCTTGAACGTCTTTCAACTTAATTTGGATGGTGAGACGGTTGTTTCTAAAACTTGTACGAAATTTTTGGGTATTCATTTCGACCTGCATTTGAGATGGACTTACCAAACCGACACAGTTAGCAAAAAGCTCAATAAATCTAGATTCGCAATCTCACGAATAAAGTCATCTATGCCAATAGAGTCATTGTTAACAGTGTACTGTATGAGCCATATGTCATATAATGTGGTGCTCTGGGGAAATTGTGCTGATAGTGACAGAATATTCATTGCTCAAAAAAGAATAATTCGCACTATGTTCAACTTGCCCCCTAGAGAGTCATGTGGGCCCTATTTTGTTCATTACGAAATCCTAACGTTCCCCTGTACATACATTTTCAAATGCCTGCTATACTTCAGGGAAAATATAGGTAAGTTCAAAACTAATTCCCAGTACCATTCAAACTCGACCAGAAAGAGAAATTTCTTGGGTATTCCTTCACATAAGACAGCTGTATTTGAAACAAGTCCTAGTTATTGTGAAATTATGTTCTACAACCATCTCCCCGAAAGCATCCAATGCCTGGATGGACAAATATATTGAATCACTATTAGTATCCAAATGCTACTACATCATAGATGAGTTTATGTCTGATAGAGATTTCAGAATCTAATCGGTTTTGTTTTTATATACAGGGCTTTTCACGATGAGCGTTAATTAGACGTTTCTGGCAAACCAGAGAACGGATCATTTTGAAAATTCGATAGAGGGCATATTCGGACATTCTCTAGCCAACTGAAATATTTTCGACAATGTGGTGTTGCCGCTTCTATTAGAAAGCAGTAGCAACTTTGGTTTTTCAAATAGAACACTCTGTATTTTATTGCATTTTTAGATCCTCCCTGAAGAGCTGATTTCATCGATGTATCACACTTGGGGTCTAGCGGAAATGATTACAGAGATATAGGGTGTGTAAAATCGACATTTTTCAACTTTAGGAATTTTTTTTGTCGAAACTATTCATTATTGGTCAAAACGGCTCACATGTCCCTATCTCAACTTTTGATCAACTATCTACTAACATTTAATTGAAACAAATACAGGGTGGTGCAGAATTCAGAATCTTGATCACCCGGTATATGTCCCAATTAAATATCAGTAGATAGTTAATCAAAAGTTGAGATAGGGACATGTGAGCCGTTTTGACTAATGATGAATAGTTTCGACACAAAAAAATCCTAAAATTGAAAAATGTCGATTTTTCACACCCTATATCTCTGTAATCATTTCCGCTAGACCCCAAGTGTGATACATCGATAAAATCAGCTCTTCAGGAAGGATCTAAAAATGCAATAAAATACAGAGTGTTCTATTTGAAAAATCAAAGTTGCTACTGCTTTCTAATAGAAGCGGCAACACCTCATTGTCGAAAATATTTTAGTTGGCTAGAGAATGTCCGAATATGCCCTCTATTGAATTTTCAAAATGATCCGTTGTCTGGTTTGCCAGAAACGTCTAATTAACGCTCATCGTGAAAAGCCCTGTATACGTTTGTAACCTGTGTGATCAATGTTTTTTTCACTCAATTTTCTTATACATATACTTATTAGTACCACCCTGACCTGTCCTATACATACATATAAATGTCTGAAAGGATCAATAAATTATTTATAAATTATTCATTTATTTATTTATTTATTTATAAACATGTGTCCTAACTTGCTTCGTTTTTCCTGTATTAATATTTCGATGAAAAATCTTTTTTCCATTCATTTCTCAATAATTGTTTTTCTATCAATTTCAATAAAACGTTGTGGTTTTGTTAATAGTAATATGGAGCTTCGAATTAGATTCGAAATGATATCTCCAGTGGCGTCACAGTGCGTAAATTATATTTATGGTGAATGTCATTGTACGCCACCGTTTTTTTTTTCGAGTTTTATATTTTCATTAGATTGAACTATTAAAATGTTTATCCTCTGTGTGATATTTGTATGTAGCTTAGATTCTGAGGAATCAATTTAAATTCGATTTGACTCCAAATTTTAATGTATATAGGTGTTTTCAAGACTTCCATTGAGATTACTCAATAACTCCAATTAGAATCATTTTGAAATTTTGGAGCTATCTCAGTTAGTGGTTCCCGCGAGAGTCTCGTTTTCGAGAGTCTCGCATGGTCTCGTCTCGTTTTCGAGACAAGACTCGAGACGAGACTCGGACAAGACGAGACGAGACTTTTATTGGTCTCGTCTCGAGTCTCGTGCAAGACTTCTCGTGTCTCGTGCGAGAGTCTCGCAGGTAAATATTTCTGCGTGCCAATTGCAGACTTGAGAATTTCATTCATAATAAAACATATTTAGAAAGAATTAATCGGAATCGCCTCAATAATGAATCTGCACGATGTTTGTTATGTCTTTACGACTGGGTGAAAAACAAAAACATCTGCGATCGTGAAGGCTGATCTGACTGATGAATGTTTTTTTTCTCCAATCGGCAGGGATAGTGGTTTTTTCCTGAAGCTTGACAGGCAGAAAAGGTGTACTTCTGCTGCCTAAGCAGAAAAAGTTTGTTGCTATGCAACGTTCCAAAAAAATTCTAATGAAATTAGTAATCAAAATCGACACTGACATTGGGTGAACACAAAATAATGGACTTTTTTCAATAAAAAAATACACAAAAATGGTTTTATATCATTTGAAGAAGAAATTCTATGTTTTACACGGCAGCAAATGTAGATTGACCACTTTCCTGCCTATTAAAACAAATTATTATTTCCTTAGATACCCATTTCTCAAATAAGTAAAATATTGTTGGATTAAAGTTTTTTGTTTTGTTTATTTGTTTGGAACATACGTGTTACTTTTTATTTCATTTTTATAACTTTCGAATATAATAGAATATAGAATGCTATGTTTTTTCTTCTTGTTTAGATGTATGATGTAAGTATGTACCTATTAGGTACTTACTTCTCAATAAATTGTTATTTTTGTTGTAATTTTCTCTTTCCACTTCTACATTATACCTAAAAAGTAGGTAAAGGTAAATATCCCGTACTAGACTGGAACAAGATTATGCATGACGAAATTGCGATACTTTTGCGAGACTCTCGTACGAGACGCGAGACAAGACGAGACTCGGGGCTGCGAGACGAGACTCGAGACAAGACTTCATATTTTATCGGCGAGACGAGACGAGACTTTATGTAAGTCTCGTCTCGTTGGTCTCGTGTGAATCACTAATCTCAGTCTCCATCCATGCTGAATTTCGGCTCAATGAAAGCTCATACAGAGGGGTTATGAATGAAAAAACTTAATACTTTCGACTTCAACATCTTGTATCTCAAATACGGAGCAAGTTAGGATACATGTTCATATGGAGTTTATTTGCTAGAATGTCACAAGGAAATACACCTTGAATTTTCTCGGTGCTATTTAGATGCACCCTGTATAGGGTGGTCAAAATATACGATTCAAACCAACTTGCTCTGATCAAATATTGCATTTGCATTCTCTCTTCTGATCATGAATACTGACTATCAATTACTATTATACAAAGTGTTCCAGATTCATTCACGAGTAAAATGAATGAATCTGTAGTATGGATCAAATCGTAATATTTTTAGTCAAAGATTATGGAACTAGCGTTCATCCAATTGTTATCGAGAAGCACCCTATATGAAGCATGTTGCATGATTAAATCGTCCATGAAAGTAATCATGCAAATCGTGCCAGCCTAATGAATTTGCAATTTGTTCTCATATCCATAATTCTTGATTATTTTTATGCATGTTCTCAAAAGGATGCTAATCAATTTGAATATTTATCATTTGTTTGATATATTTCGTTCTAGAAGGGGGATCAGAGGGAACAAATTTCGAATTGATATCGAGCTACAGCTACGGCATATCACTGGATTATGGCAAAAAAAAACTGATTTTCAGCTTATTGTATTGTCAGTGTTATGCTTCGATGACTATCAAGGCTTAAATTTCGGTGATTTTCACATGTATAAATCAAAATATAGCGAATTCGAAAAAAAAACTATAAAAATTGCCACTGCACCATACATATTTAATTATCATATCGCTTACTTTTAAACATATAGCTTTTTTGAGTTTAGATTTTTCACTCCAAATTCAATGTGAACTTGTACATCATTCAATTTTACACTAAAAAGGTGCTCTTGGTAATACTTGATACTGTGTACCGTTTTCGGGATATTTCGATTTGAAAATGCTGAAGTATAATAACACCGATGCTAGTGTGAAGTACGCATTATGAAATATTGATAACCACGTCAAGAGCTGCAAGAAAGAATTGAACATCACTTCGATAATCTCATAGCTGATCCTCAACCTTGAGGAGATTGATGCATTCTTTAGAAAAAAGTATCGAATTGTGTATTTGTGAAAACGTAGGACATTTTGGACACTTATTTTCTTATGTTCGGGTTCCCACGAAAAGGAATATCCTGTAATGTTCAGAGAACATCCTGAGAACCAAGGGAAATAAGGTAGGAATTGGTGTTCTTCTGAAATTTCTGGAGGTTGAGTGCCTCGGGAAACACCTCCCTTGGCAATGTGTTCCAGAGCCTCGCTGTTCGTTGGATGAACGAGTCTTTGGATAATGTTTTTGGTCAAATTTAATTAAATATTTCATGATGTGATTTTGTTTAATCGATAACTTCATCAGTAAAATAATGTTAATGTTTTTCATCCTTGATAACTAGATAGAGCATTTTGACTATTTCGTTGTTGAAATCACGCCAGTCGGGCAAACAGTCACTTCAATTTCTCACTGAACTGGGTATTTCAGTTTTGTGGAGTTTCTTTTTTCTTCTAGGCTAGATGGCGTTATACACTCATGTTGCCCATAAGAGATGCCTCTGAGATACAAATACGTTGATTGGATTTTGTTGGCCCAGGTTACGCTTAGCCGGAGGTCTTCGGACTGTTAGCTGGAGGCTACCCTACATTGATGAGAGCCAAAAGCTCGAAACTAGTCTGAAGGTGTCGTTGCGTTAACCCTTTATCGGTCCACTTCTGATAAAACCATGGACTATCATATGGACCATGTGACCATATGGTCACATTATATTCAAAATTGTTCATTGTTGATTCCCTGTAGTTCTTCGATTCACAGGCAACAAAACCATTTGGTAACAAACAAGCATAAGAGGGGATGGCAGTTCAATTTTTTATGATTTGTGTTCGTCAATTTTTCAGGTTGAGTTGCGTACATGTGTAAATGTTGATGTTTGGAAGTGTTAAACTCGATTGTTCTTTCATATTTGTGTCATTATATATTGTTTTCTGTTCACATGTATATTTTACTTACTTATATTTTACTTTCTAACAAGTTATATGATGGGTATATTGGGATCACAAAAAACCCTGACTCCAATCCCAATAGGGTAGGTAGCTGATAGGAATGGCAGCAGATCCAAGATGGCGGATATGATGATTTTGGAGAAACTGCTATATCTCTGGAAAGAGTTGTCCGTTTCTTATGTTCTTTTGTTAAATGAAAGCTTGAAATCTATTTGATATACAGTGTGTCCCACTTACCATGCTCACCATGGGTATCTTTTTAACGGTGAGAGATACGAGGTCGGTTAAATGACACCAAATGTGGAGTTTGTCAAGGCCAACTATAATGTGAAAAAATATTTCGATAAAATCTATTCGTTTTTGTTTTATACGCAAAAAACAGTTTTTGATCATGTTCTTGTCTCCTCCGTAACTTCTTTATTTATGAAAATATTCAAATCGGAATTTCACATTCTCATGGCAGTTTCTCAAAGTGATTTCGAAAAAAATAAGAAATTTATACCAACTCTTCTAATATTTGAGATATCAGCACCAACTTTAGTTTTTCAAATGTAAGTCATAGCTCACTATGACTTGGTTACAAATAACTTTTTTTTCTCTTACAGATGATATGTCGCAGTAATAGTTTTGTGTTGATAACAACGGAGTTATCGTCATTTATACAAAAACAAAAAATTATTTGGAAGCCGCCATCTTGAATTAATGAATTATAACAAAAAAATCATGATCTCCGACCTCAAAACCCCCACTTACCAATTTTGAATGTAATCGGACCAAATCTTGTCCGCCATCTTGGAGCAGCCATTTTTTTTTATTTCAACAAAAATTCCATAATGAATTGTCACCGAAATTATAAACACCTGCCAAATTTCAAGTTAATCGAAGTTATGGAATTTTCGCTGAAATGAAAAAAAATGGCTGCTACAAGATGGCGGACAAGATTTGGTCCGATTACATTCAAAATTGGTAAGTGGGGGTTTTTGAGGTCGGATATCATGAATTTTCTGTTAAAATGTATGAATTCAAGATGGCGGCATCCAAATCATTTTTTGTTTTTGTATAAATGACGATAACTCCGTTGTTATCAACATAGAACTATTACTGCGACATATCATCTGTGAGAGAAAAAAAAGTTATTTGTAACCAAGTCATAGTGAGCTATGACCTACATTTGAATAACTAAAGTTGGTGCTGTTATCTCAAATTCTAGAAGAGTTGGTATAAATTTCATATTTTTTTCGAAATCATTTTGAAAAACTGCCATGAGAATGTGAAATTCCTATTTGAATATTTTCATAAATAAAGAAGTTACGGAGGAGACATGAAAATAATCAAAATCTGTTTTTTGCGTATAAAACAAAAACGAATAGATTTAATCAAAATATTTTTTCACATTAAAGTTGGCCTTGACAAACTCCACATTTGGTGTCGTTTAACCGACCTCGTATCTCTCACCGTTAAAAAGATACCCATGGTGAGCATGGTAAGTGGGACACACTGTATATAAGGCCCAGAGGAGATCCAATGCAATTCATTGATATTTACAGTCTTATGGTGATAGAACATTGTTAATTATGTCTGTGATCATTGTGGAAAAACGGAAAACGGCAACTCTTGGTGCGTGAATTCAACTTCTGCTTAACTGGTTTTCCCTCGAAAATATATAAATCATATTTGCGTCAAAGGAAATTATTCCTTGGGAGAAGTACCAGCTTAATATTCCGATTGTGCAAAGAGTTGACTATGTATACTAAAAAGTGTTCTGTAATCAAGCATCAATTACTGTTCTACCAAACTTAACACGTATACTATATTGGATTCCCAATTATGTAAACTCCGCACAGTTTGATGATTAAACTCAGTGGGAGTCCATGCTCAACCGGAATAATTTCCCGCATGAAATATAAGTATCTTGTCCCTAATTTATTGTCATGATTTTCAAGTTTGATAATTAAACACACATGGGAGCGCATAGCAAAACCTTTAACCCTCTAAGTGAATGTATCACCTCCGATTTTTTCAAATGGGAATGGGGGAAATTGAAAATGAGTTTTCAACTTCCTTCACATTGCTGTACTTACTTTTTGAAGATAGATCCACTCGTTTAGAAACAAGTCCGAACAACAATATACGTTTGACGAAACATTTCAAAAATGTATTGTTTTTGGATATATGTACAAGGTTTAAATTTGAAAACTTCCAATGCGAATATCTCGCGAAGGAAGAAAGTTAGAAAAACGCCGTTTGGCAAAAATGCTAAAGAGGTAAGGGGAACTAGAACCACCATATTTCAGGGATGAGTCACCCCGTCGGCGCGACACATCCCAACTTTGAAATGTCAAATGGCACTACCTCTTTGTGATGCCTCAAATAAACAGTCTTTGTCTGTAGTATTCACCTGTACAAGACTTTTTTTCCACCCACTACGAAAAATATAAAGTCGAATAAAATGAAATGAATTGTGTTATCTGATCAGATGTTCAAAATGCATTCCATTCTGTTGTAAGCAATAGTATAATCGATGTTCAAATGCCATTCTAACATTTTGGAACACATCTCTTGGAATATATCGGCATTCTGCATTTTATTTTATTCGACTTTATGTTTTTTGTTCACCCTGTGGTGGGTGGAAAATAAGTCTTGTACAGGTGAATACTACTGACTAAGACCGTTCATTTGAGGTATTACAAAAGAGGTAGTGCCATTTGACATTTCAAAGATGGAGTGTGTCGCGCCGACGGGATGACTCATCCCTTTACTGAAGTATGGTGGTTCTAGTTCCCCCTAACTCTGTAGCATTTGTGCCAAGCGGCGTTTTTCTTACTTTTTTATTTAGCGAGATATTCGCATTGAAAGTTTTCAAATTTAGACCCTCGACTTTATGTTTTTCGTACGCCCTGTAGTGGGTGGAAAAAAAGTCTTGTACAGGTGAATACTACTGACTGAGACCGTTCATTTCAGGTATCACAAAAGAGGTAGTTCCATTTGACATTTCAAAGTTGGGGTGTTTCGCGCTGACAGGGTGACTCATCCCTTCACTGAAATATGGTGGTTCTAGTTCTTCTTAACACTTTAGCATTTGTGCCAAGCGGCGTTTTTCTAACTTTTTTATTTTGCGAGATATTCGCATTGAAAGTTTTCAAATTTACACCCTGTATGATGAATTGATATTTATCATACAGGACGTAGGAAGAAATTCTTAATTGAGAAAACCTAATCACGAATCTGCGATTGAGGTCTATAAAAATAACAAGTTTCCATCGTTCAAGTTTGAACCCCTGATGGATGTTCAACAGATATAATTCAATGTTTGACGTGGCAAATAGCCAGGAAAGTAGTTGTTTTCTGTTGAATATTCAGAGTGATATTATGTTCATATCTTTATATGAAGGAGAATGCAAATTCTCTACTTCAGAAGATTTTGTTTTCGAATTCTTATCGTGTGTGTTCAATAGATGTAATTCAATGTTCGTCGTGGCATATAGCCAGGAAAGTAGTTGTTTTCTGTTGAATAAATCGAGAAAGTATTGATATTTTCATCACACAGTCTCAATGTTTATCTTCATATGTATCACAATTGTTGTCATGTACATAATATTATCTGAGAATATTCCTTCTCAATCAAGGAGTTCAAACTAGAACGATGAAATTTTTTCTAATTTTTATAGACCTCTATACACAGATACACTCAACAGGCAGAAAAGGTGTACTTTTAATGCCTGGGCAGAAAAGATTGCGGTTATGCAAAGTTTCAAGTAATAATTTGAAAGAAACTGTAATCAAAATTGACAATTATTACTTTGGGAGAACACAAAATGATGGATTACTTGGACTACGTGAAATTGAAACGAATTTGGAGCAAAAATTATTAGATTCACATGGCAGAAAAGAAGATTCAATGCCTTAGCTGCTCTCCTAGCCTTGGCTATCAAACGCCAGCCGCTTCATCAAATCTGGTGATTCTCTGTCTAGTAAAACGAATAACTTTTTCCTCCAAATGACATTGAAAGTGACTTTTCAAAGACATTAACAGGCATAACAGGTGTACTTTTATTGCCTAGGCCGAAAAAGTTTGTTGCTATACAACGTTTCATTTAATAATTTGAATGAAATGAATTCTTTCGACTTTGCGTAAAATTGAAAAGAATTTATATGTTTCACATTGCTGAAAAAATGATTCATTGCCTTGGATATATGAAACGCCAACCGCGGCACTAAATCTTGTGCTTTTCTGCCTAGTGAAACAAATAACTATTTCCGTCGACCTCGTATTAACGACTAAGTTTAATGTATATGAAATCGTTCATTAATGACCCCTATTAATGAACGATTTGTCTATTAATGCACGATTGTTTTATAGGCAACCAAACATACACCGCGTGCATTCATTGTTTATGCTATAACTTACGGAATATGGATTTCATCGAAGATTTTCCGTTAACGGGTTCGCCTTTCCAAGTTTCTGACACGATTTTGATCCCTGTTTTCTAACACAAGGAATTTATTTTCTATGTTGATCATTTCGACAAATGTCAAATGTCACTAATGTCAGTAACAAGGCTACTGGGTGATTCTTAGCAGTTTCCGGATGAATGATGGATTCGCGAACCAAGTTTTCTTCATTGCAGGAGAAATGAGAAATATAGTCGACGGAAAAATTTTGTAACCAACTTGTATATTAAAAGGCGATTAATGATCTCGAACATTAACGCGCTCGCTTCGCTCGCACATAAAAATATCTCGATCATTAATCGCCCTCATTAATACACTAGATGGTTAAATAACTATTCGTGGATTCTTCACAAATGAAAGTATTGAAAGTATGTAGATTGAGACTGGATTTTCATATTCCAGGAGGATGTCTCAACTTTGGTCATTCTTGTTTCGGTGGAATGGGCAAAAGAATGTCACATCACTCGAGTCCGAACATGGAATTGCTTCAAGATTACCAGCAAGATGGACAATTCGGATCGGCTGGCACCCAATACCAGGCACAGAATAAACAGCAATATTACATACCGAGGATCATCAAACAATGGGTAAGAAATCTACTAGTAGATGAAATGTAGTACGAATCACTGAAAGGTACTGAGAAGTGACCTGCCTTCTGCCACTTCTGCAATACAAGCTAATACTGCTAATAGATTGAAAATGTCTACAACACACACGATCGTCAGGTCAGCATGTCAGACCAGTCCTCCCGATTGATTGCATGAATCCAATCTTCTTGCATTATTCTAGAAATGTCAGGTATATTTCTATTAGCTCCTATTGCAGAAGGAATTCCGATGAGAAATCAGAGAAATAACCAAATTTCAAAAATTAAAACTATATGTGAGTGACTATAGTAGGTACTTACTTTTAAATCATAATGTACCATCCGGATTCCTTCATCTTCCGCTGCAGTTTTTGTGCATTTTACAACAGCACAATGTGATGGCATGAGCGAATTGATGAATAGCAGAAAAATACGATTCATATGCCAAAATAATTGTGGAAAACTATTTCAATCACTTGTAAACAAATAAGAAAAGTGACGTTGTGTTTCAATGTTTTGCCTCCAGCGTCGGTCATCTGACAGTTCTTGCACGCAACCCATAGAGGTCGCTTGGACGATGACCGATCCTGAAGGTATAATATTGAAACACAACCTCACTCTTCTGTGAATTATTGAAATACAACCTAATATTTTTTTGTTTACAGAGGAATCAAAGGATTGAAATAGTTTTTCACAATATTTTGGCATACGAATCGTGTTTTTTGCGCTATTCATTAATTCGAGCATGCCTTCGCATTGTGCTGTTGTAGGTACAATGCACAAAAAATGCAGCGAGAGACGAAGGCATATGATTTTGCAGGTAAATAGTAATCTCACCTAGTTATCATTATGATATGTTGTAATTTCTTATTAAAATGCCTTCTCCCACTTCTGCAATACAAGCTAATACTGCTAATAGATTGAAAATGTCTACAGCACACACGATCATATTTCGTCAGCATATGTCAGACCAGTCCGCCCGTTTGTTACATGAATCCAATCTTATTCTTGCATTATTTTAGAAATTTCATGTGTATTTCTATTAGCTCCTATGGCAGAAGGAATTCCGATGAGAAATCAGACAAATTCTCAAATTCATAGTAGGTACTTACTTTTAAATCATAATGTACCAACAGAATTCCTTCGTCTTCTGCTGCAGTTTTTGTGCATTGTACAACACCACAATGTGATGGCATGAGCGAATTAATGAATAGCCGAAAAATACGATTCGTATGCCAAAATAATTGTGAAAAACTTGTGTAAACAAATAAGAAAAGTGAGGTTGTGTTTCAATGTTGTTCCTCCAGGGTTGGTCATCTGACAGTTCTTGCACCCAACCCATTGGCTGCCTGTAAAAAATGACACTCATGTCACTGTTTTCAGGTTAATTCAAAACAAAACAATTGAAAAACTAGCATTCAAGAATTTCCATAATTTAAGCTCGAGTTTATATATGATTCAGACATTAGAGACATTCAAGAAGTACCTGTGTACCCGTGTAAATATTATGTTGAGCCCTTATTCGATAAGAAAAATAGGATCCTCATGAAAATAACAAAATTTGTATAATAATCTCATTACCTCTTTTTCCAAAATGTACCTACTAGAAACCACTCAACTACTCATCACCTACTCGAATTCTTGATTGCTTTTTTAATAGTTTTGTTTTCAACTAACCTAAAAACGGTCACAGAGGGGTCAACAAAACAAAAATGTGAAGCCGATATGATAACTGAAATAACCTCGAAATCACTTGATATCAAAGTTTTTCTAATTCCTAGCGATTCGGACGCCGGGGACTTCCTGGATTATACAAAAATCGGACAATATTTTATGAAAATATTCTGTTTTCACTGGTAGACGTTTTTAGCTATTTTCAAGGTTGGCAATGAATTGCTGAACTCGTCCATTAGATAACCACATATACGGTTAGTTTGATTGGAAATGACCCCTTCCCCTATCACTCCACTTCGTTTCATTCATGACTTATATGGGACACCCTGTATATGAATTTTGACTGTCTCAACCTCAAACTGTGAAAAGTTTTGTTCAGGTGATTCGAGGGTAATTTCACTCTTGCTTATTCGAGAAAAAAACTGACATTTTCCAAAACAGAAATTTCTCTGAACAAGAAGTTTTCCAAATGGAATATTGAATGGTGTACCTCAAGACACAGTATGTTGGGACTAGTATAGCTATTTTGTCCCACGCACTATATACCTACTAAATTGTTTCTTTTGTTTTGTTGCAGATTCAAAACTACAGGAGAGTTCAGAAACTACCGAATGAATAACTTAACAAGAAAATCTTCTAATACTTTTGAAATGTCATAAATGTTATATTAGTTATTTTCGAAATACTACAAACATGATATGCCTATAGGGATTTTGTTTCCATTAGAAACCAATAGTTAGGATATCGTTCGTTAAGCAATTTCAACAATAATTGATTTGAAAAATGTACAGCGAATTATTTAGTTAGATATCATTTGTTATCATAGTATTGAACAAAATAAATAGTTGGAGGAGAGGAATATGTCTTTTAGAATTTAATCAATCGAATAATAAATTATTATATTTGTGGTACTGAATTGAGGAGAAGTCCATGGTGAAAGATTTCACTAGATCTACGATGATATAATACTGTTTTCACTCTGTATGTATTACTTTCGTCAAATTAAACCATCTCGTGTAACACGTGATGCTAATACATTGGAGTGGATTATTCCAAAAAAATATCTGTTAATTGCCTATAGTAATAATTTCCAGAGCATTATTATAGAAGAGGAGGAAAAATTATTGTTTATCTGTTTGAGCAAATGAATGATTGATAATTGTATCCTAGGTAGAGAAATATTTTCTAGTTGTGATTAAGAAAAATTTAACTGTAATTCAGATTAGTTAATTCAAGTCAATTTAAGTTCGAACATTGTAATTCATGTCAGTTAACTGAAATTCAGAAAACATCAAACATATAATTCAGGAAGCTTTTGTGGATAATAACTTACAAAAAAATTAGATGATATGTCATTGATTGCTTGAAATAAAACAGCAAGTGGCAATTATTTTTCAGATGTATTGTGGATTTCAATTGACTTATTCACATAGTGTCTCAGATAGGTTGGTAGAAAACTCTAACATAGACTGACATATGACGATCCAGTCCAATTTCTAGCATATTCTGTATTTAGTTTTAACAAAACAAAACGAAGCAGTACTTTCAATCCTAGGATTTCAAGTACGATCGTCTTCAGTGAACATGTCGCGGATGGACGGTATGAACGCTCTTATTGGCGCGATAATCAAGAGAGCTGACACCATCCATTTGCGACATGTTTTCTGAAGCCGACTGTACAGCTTTCTGTTCCTAAGATATAAGGTGAAGCTTCAGAAGATTCTAGCTATCAATGATTGGTTCATTTAAGTGAAAGGCGAATGGAAAATATATCGTTACTAAACATATTACATACAGGGGGTCGCTGATATGTATGGAAACAGGTGAATATCTCGGCAATCTGTTGTTAGATTTTTTTGAATTCATGTACAGTGTGATTTCAAAACGTGGCGGATTCGAAAATGTTATAGCCTCTGTTGCCACTTTTTCAGTTATTCCGGATTTTTAGTAACTTCCTCATTTTGAATGAAACACCCTGTACTTTATTGGATTTCCAGATTCTCCTTGAAGAGCTGATTCCATCGATCTATCACACTTGGGGTCGAGCGGGAATGATTACATAGGTATAGGGTGTTTAAAATCTAGGTTGTTCAACTTCAAGATTTTTTTTGTGTAGAAACTATCCATTATCGATCAAAACCGCTTCAATGTTCCTATCTTCACTTTTGATTTACCATCTACTGACTATTTAATTGGAACAGATACAGAGGGTGATCAGAATTCTGAATCTTGATCCACCCTGTATTTGTTTCAATTAAATGTCAGTAGATAGTAAATCAGAAGTAAAGATGGGAACATTGGAGCGGTTTTGATCGATAATGAATAGTTTCGACACAAAAAAATACTAAAGTTGAAAAATCTAGATTTTAAACACCCTATACCTATATATGTATTCATTCCTGCTAGACCCCAAGTGTGATAGATCGATGGAATTAGCTCTTCAGGGAGAATCTGAAAATCCAATAAATTACAGGGTGTTCTATTCAAAATAAGGAAGTTAATAAAAAATCCTGTATAACTGAAAAAGTGGCAACATTGGCTATAACATTTTCAAATCTGCCACGTTTTGAAATCCCACAGTACAGAAATTCAAAAAAATCCAACAACAGGTTACCGAGATATTCACCTGTTTCCATACATATCAGCGACCCTGTATAGTTAGTACTGGAACTTACAAAATATTTCCATTTTATTTTCGTACTCAGCAAACACCAGGTATTTCAGAAATGAGTAGGTATATATACAGGCTGACGGTGAATGATACATTAGACGTTTTTGGAGAACGCAACGTAGGATCATTTTGAAAATTTGATTCCTCGGATAATCAGTTGTGCTCTATCGACCTGAAATATTCTCAGCGCTGCGACGTTGCCGCATATATTGAAAAGTAGCAACAACTTTGATATTTTCAATAGGACACCCTGTATATCATTACGTTTTCAGATTTGTCTTGAAGAGCTGATTTCATCGATCTATCACACTTGGGGTGTAGCGGGGATGATAACAAAGATATAGGGTGTGAAAAATCGAGATTTTTCTACCTTAACACGAATTATTCATATAATGGGGAAGACCACTGAGGGAAGAAATCCGTGCAAACCTCTTTCAATCAACGAATCATGATTTACCTTTTATGTACAATCAATTATTATGAGTTGAAGTTGAAGGGAATCGAATCTATATCGTTTTGAAATCAGCATATTTCATTCGATATTTCAAACAGCCAAATATGATGGTGGAGTCGTGACGTATTAGTCCCGAACTGTAGCTATCTCTCTCTGATACCTCGCCATTCTGCAGTGTTGCAGTGTAATTGGTCAGTTCAAGGACAATAGGCGTGTTGGGACTAAGACGTCGCACCAGTCACACCAATGGATTGATGAAATTTCAAATAGCGCAGGAATTGTGTGTTTTGAAAAGGACATATACTAATTTATTTTTTTTCATCGTCTTAGCATGAATGAAAAAATTCAAAATTAATTCACTGGTAGTTTTTCAGCATAGAGTTCACGATAATGTCGTTTTAAAATATCAGTGGTCTTTCCCATTGGTCAAAACGGTTCAAATGTCCCTATCCTAACTTTTCCCGTACTATCAATCGATATTTAATTGAATTCAATTCTGAATGTTGGGATAGGGACACGAAAACCGCCGAAGCCGCTAACATATATTGACTGACTGTTTTCTATGAAGTGTGGTCGACCGACTTTGAGCTACCTACTTGTTTTTTTTTTTAAATCACTTTGGATCAGTTTGAGTTTCATGAAAATCATCTTAAATTTCACTTGATATCAGTAAATGAAACCGATAACTCGAAGTTAACTTTTTTGGTGTAATATTTAATACAAGTATATCGAACTATTGAATGCATGGAAATTCTTCAGAAGGATCAGACTCCGTTGCCGCCTCTGACGAGTCGCCACTGATGGTAGGTACTCATTTCTGGTTAACAACCTGTATAGTGTATTATGCATGTGAATTATTTCTACAACATTGTGCAGAGTTATTGGAGCTTTGGAATACTTGTAATGAAATATAAAAATGGTAACAAAAATTGCATGAACTGTCGATTTCCATAATATTCATTTGATCCGTTTATCATTCGTTTTTATTATTCATAATTATGTGTCTAAATTGTCTACACATGTTTTGAAGGTACTATATAGATGTAAAAACATTGACATAGTATTTATTATTTGTAGATGAATAAAACATTTGAAGTAAATGTTGGTCACGTTGTTGTTTCCGTTGTTATTTTCGAGTTCAATTCAATACAACCCGTAATAACCTAAGGAAAATTTGATGGCAACTTCTTTCAGTCGATACAAGGAGTCGATTAGGAGGAGGGATGCATCCACATTCTCCAATAGTTGTAATAGTATGATGCAAATGTATGGAATAAATTCATTATTTCAGAAATGGGCGGCATTTGAGAAAATTCCAAAAACACGTGAGTTTTAGGTAATTTCTGAAGCCTCATCTCATGATATTCATACGAGAGATGTTACGTCACCGGTGTTGGAGTAAAGACGTAATGGACGATTTTTTCAAATACAAATAGGGGTCATGTGACACCTTGATTGAAAGGTCTACCGATCGTCTATTCAACAGTCAAAATGTTGCATAAGGAGATTGAAATTGAAATGGATTATCATGTGATTAATTGAATCTTGCAGAGGTCTGCTACTGAGAATTGAACATCGAAGGGTCGTCTAGTTAAAAAAATACATCGAAAAAAAGTTCTAAACTCTAGTTTTTTTTTTCGAAAGTCGTCTTGTTTTGAAATGAATTTATTCCATACATTTGCATCATACGTATATTGTTATATGCCTATGCTCATGGTCAGATTTTCATGTTTTATCCCTTGACATTGACATTGACTCTATGTCAACGTCTTGTCCATGTCTTTAATTGACATAATTTTCAGTGTTTTCTAACCAAATTAGTTTAGATTTGAAACACGTGCTGGCTATTTGCCCCATCAATTTTATTGATATTTGCCTTTAAATAACGCTTTCATAAGGGAACGGGGAACCCCTTTTTTAAAAACCCGCTAGTTTATGGTGTTGTCAAATAATAAACTGTTTGACAATACCCTTCATATACCATTTTGGTATATGAAATGTTCATTAATAAAAAATAGTATACGCTCTCAGGGCACGGGGCCCTTCATTTATTGAGAACCCGTTTTTTCAGAACCTTGGTACTCTTGACTATGGGTATTGACAGTTCAAGGAATAGTAGCATCATAATAAAATAATAATTTTTTCATCTCCAAGTAAGTCTATCATAAAATAGGTAATTCTTTCACTTCAATATCAGTTGTTTTTGTATTGTAGACCTTTCAATTAGGCTGAAGATGGTCTTTTATAAGACCGAAACATGTCCCTCATAATTTAGTAATAATATCATTGAAATTTGTGGAGATGACTTCGAGCATTCCTTCCTTCCTGTGGAATATTTCACTCCACTTTGAGCAATATGGACTTCTACCAAAGATTAACTTCCATAAGAAGTTGATGTGGTCACTTTGTGGGCAGATTTAAAACGTGGCCGATATTACCAAACAGCTGGCTGGTCAGACTAATGGTCAGACTTCATACTGAACGTATGTGCCTGGTCAAACCACAGACACAGCCATGGTGAATAACTTGCAGAGAATATGTTTCAATTCTGGTGCACATTTTTTTGAGGGGGAGTTTGCTGCAAACATCTCTGCAAAAATATTCGCATTTTCCTGCGATGTTCCTGCTAAAGTGCCGTCAGCTTTGGAGAATGGTGAAAATGAACTATCAGTGAAATTCCTCCCAACTGCTTTGGCGAGGAACCAAAACGAACGGGATCCATTGGGACAATCTATGAGGTTCGATCTCATTTTGGCATTGTAGATTTCTTTTGGTGCATCTATCGTTTGGCTGCAGTTATTCCTGGCTTCAACGTATCCTGCTCTAGTCGCGAGGTTAGGGTTTTTGCGCCAGCGATGGTAAGCTGTGTGTTTCAAGGCGAAAGCTTTACTGAGAATGAGGTATTCCTGTTGCAGTTCAAAGGCTGAACAGTGACTTGGAACTCCTGAACAATTATTGTGAAAAACATGCTCTGAAACTGAATCCTAAGAAATCATTAGCTATGCTGTTTTGCGCGAAGCATATTTACGAAATAATTAGAAATGAAATTATTCTTCATATTGACAACGTTCTCATACCACTGGTTACTGAAGCTAAGAATCTTGGACTGATAATGGATATTGACTTCAAGTTTACGAGCCAGGTAAATAATTTAGTAAAAAAATCATATCTGTCACTAATACTCCTTTTTGTAAATAAAAATATTTTTAATTTTTCCCTAAGAAAGAAACTGTGTGAAACTATCGTCTTGCCAATTCTTTAGTATTGTCTTATAATTTTTTATCCTTATCCAGACTCAGTTACTAAGACAAGATTGCAAAAAATACAAAATACCTGTTGTCGTTTCATCTATGGTCTCAGAAATTTTGATCATATCAGTCACTGTTTTCGTGCACACAGATGGCTAAATATTGAGTTTTTGTGGAAATATCATTGTATTATTTTTGTTCATCGTTTGCTGATTACGTCAATTCCAATCTATTTAAGAAACAAATTAATATTTCGTAACCAACAACATAATGTGAATGAAGGTAAGAGTTAACAACACATTGGATATACCACGCCATTCGACAGCTTTGTACCAGAAATCTTTTTCTTATAATGCTGTGAAATTGTACAATTCACTTGATTCCTCTTTCAAAATTAATGTTATTCATTCCTTCAAGAAACGCCTTAAATTACATTTATTGCTCGAACAAAGTGCCATTTGAAATTAAACTATATTTATTTACATTAATTTATTATAGAAAAATTGAATAATTGCAAGTCATCTGCACTTAGTGATTGAAGTATGTTAAGTTTATGTATTATGTATTATAAATGTGCAGGGTTAGGTGTAAGAGTAGCCATGATGGCTAAACTTCGCTCTGCCAAATGTTTGTATAAACATTAAATCAAATAAAGACGTTTATTATTATCATTATTATTATTATTTATGTGTCCATTCCAAGCGTGACAGCCGATTCAGAGTCTCCTGAATTGTAATGCCATAAAAGTCGTGGGGGTGCTGGAGCAATTATCAAAGTTTACTGATCTTCTGTAGTCTATGAGTTTATGGAATGAAAAATGAGCAGGTTCATAGAGTACAGAAGTCATTCAGTAATCTTTGGCAGGTTGTGGAGATGAGTGTGTGATCAGAATTGCCAAGTTGGGCTAGTACATCTATGGTGTTAGGTGCTGAGTTATTAGTGAGGAACAAGTCAAGTGTGTTAGCTGAATGGTTATTGACATCCAGAAGTTGTGGGGGTTCCTTGATAAGCTACTCTAAGCCATTAGTGATGGCGAAAGCTCCGAGTTGTCGCCCAGTTTCATCCGTTTTATTGTAGTGTACGAGCCAAGCAGTGTTGTGTATATTGAAATCGCCCATAAAGATGATTTCGGCTGCTGGGTGGTTCTGTTGAATTTGGTCAAGCTTCAGAGACAAGACTTCGAAGAGCTATCCATAGGATGGATCATTTGGTGATAAGTTGAAACAACAGTGAAATTTGGCCTGTTTCTGGCGATGTCTCAACTGATTCGGCGTTATTACCACTTTCGATTATGTTTCCAATGAGATTTTTTGGCCATTTGATCACTTTCAATGATATGCCCGAATAGTTTTTTCAACGATTTGACCACATTCGGTGATTTGCCTGTGAAGAGCAGTTTGGGCGATATGAACACTTTTGGTGATGTGACGGAAGAACAGATTTGGCATTATGACCATTTTCGGCGATGCGTCCTAAGCATTGTTTCAGCCATGTAACCACTTTCGTCCGATGTCCAGAAAACTCATTCGGTGTTATGACCACTTTCGGCGATGTGTCCAAAAAGATGTTTCGACAGTTTGACCACATTTGACCAAATTCATGCTAAGAATAGAATTCTTGAAGCTCGTATATGAACAATATTTTTCTCTGTGTAGCTTAATTTTATCAAAACATGAATAACAAACAACCTTCGATAGTTTTTTTGACTGCTATCACCGAACCTGCTAAATCATATCTGTAGCTAGACTGACTTTTCTTTCTCTGTCAAGAGATATATTGATAACGGATAATGGATCGACCCTGCTTCGTGATCTTCTCATAAAACAAACAGAATTTCAAAATAAATATAGTGAATGTTTACAATCGGCTCACGATATGGAAAACTCTTGTGAAACGTAGGTGTTGACAATAACGATATTCTATACGTGAAAAAGTAATGTTCCATACTTATCCGATCTACTTTCTAGGAATGTTTTTGATCTCGGTGACATCGTTCAAGTGGTGGATATAACGAATCTACAGAAAAATTTCTATGTTGAAGATGAAATGAATAATTTGGACATGACGTCACTAGGGACGTTTGTGCTTTTGGGTAAGTACGAAAGTGTATGAGCCCAGACAGCACAGAATATTCCATGAATATTCTGACAACGTTCAAATATACTTATTTTACAATATTCCGATAGAATGTTGTCAGAATGATCATAGCTATCAGGCGAGACAATAGACAGTGCATATTGAATTTTTTTGTCGACTTCTAACATCACATCACAGGCCTATTCACATGTGAAATCTTTCGGATTTCGTGAATAATTAATTTCAACCAAAGAAGGGAAGATTTGTATTTCGTGCAAGAAATTTATTCAAAATATTCGTAGCAGAGCGCTTTCGACTGTTAAGTCATCATCAGTGCGTACCTGTAAGTAAGTAATCTGCTTTTAGCTATTGGAAAGAAATTGTAATTGAAAATTCTAAAAAAAAAAAAAATTTCGAAAAATTTTTTGAAAAAACACATTTGAAAAAATTTTTCTGGGTTTAATATTGAAAAATTAAAAAATAAATTGGTGACTTGTTATCACTTCAACACGACATGTCGCAGCGAAAATGGCTGCTTAACAAAATGTAATCCATATTTTACCCCCTTTTGGGAAACGCATTTTAATTTGTTTGAAACGTATTTTACTTTACTTCTTTACTTTTTCAATATTAAACAAATTTAAATAACAATTTTTTCAAGAAATTTTTTCGAATGTGTAGGTATTCAAAATTTTTTTCGAAAAAATTTTTTTTTTTAGAATTTTCAATTACAATTTCTTTCCAATAGCTAAGATTACTTACTTACAGGTACGCACTGATGATGACTTAACAGTCGAAAGCACTCTGCTACGAATATTTAGAATACATTTTTTGCACGAGATACAAATCTTCCCTTCTTTGGTATACAGGGTGTCCCTAGACCAGTGGGACAGACAGTTGAATATCTCCTGAACCAATAGGAATTTTCAAAATATTATAATTTCACATCATATCGCATTATGAGTGCTAACTTCAGGAATAAATCGTTTGAAATATTCCCGGTATCGTTGAATTTGTCATGATAATCCCTAACCGAATATAAAATACAATATTGGGTGTCCCATTTGAAAATCAAAAGTTGGGGTAGTTTCCGGTAAAACAGGAAGTGTTAAAGAGAAATTGAAATTAAATCAATTAATGAGCAATTTGGTATACTTGCTACCCACTAATTTTCAAAACCCTATCTGGAATAATTCGAAAGTTACAATCCTGGCCGTTTTTTGTACCTTTCTCGATCTGTGTGTACATTTATTACTAATCACTAATATCATATGCAATTTATAAGTTGTATGTGATTATCCAAACAATAATAATAATATGGGTTATTATGATAATACAGTGTCAAAATGTTTTTCAGTAGATTTTGAAATGTTTCAGTAGATCAGTTGATCAATATGCGAAACAGATCTACTAAAAATTCAGTAGAACTGGCAACCCTGCACCGGATGAAAAGTGTTTGCTGACGGAAAGTAAATGTCCGTGGACGAAAAGTAGGTACTTACCTTCGGAAATAGTCGGTTTTTCGTTCGGAAATTATAACGTAAATTGTGTTCTATAACATCTGGAGGAAGAATTATATGTTTCACACGCCAGTGAATCTACTACTTTCCTGCCTAGTGGAACAAATAACTGTTTTCTTGCAGAAAAATCGACCAGGACTAGGATATCCACAAAAGAGAAAAAAATTGACGATGATTCATGTGTACAAAGAATATCACTGGCATACGAGAGACTACATACCATTCCCAAAATAATCATGGAAGGAATAACACGATATGTAAAAATTTTGGATATTAGTCATAATGAATTTGAGTAAGGGGCTTTGAATAATTCATAACTCTCATTTTAATTTTTCACTGCTATTTCCATTGATATCATATGTATGAATAGTATAATATGGTAGTTGAAGACCATACTTTATCTACGACTACTTATCACAAAGAGGAGTTGAACTCTGGAATATCAAACTCTAAAAAACGAATAAGATCGACAAAAATAATATCAACGTATTCTCACCTTTTTTTTGTTTTTTCAGAAATTTAGAATTTTTGAAAGATTTCCATCAACTGACTTCATTGATCTGTGATCATAACAAGATAACCTCCACTGTCACTATTCCGTTCCTGCCTACGTTAGAATTATTGTGGATGAACTATTGCAAGGTTGGTATTATTGTTGTTGTTCTAAAATTGTCCTTATCCATCATTCGGTTGCCCCCTCACGAGCAACCCTCAAAAGTCTTCAACACACCTACCGGCAATCCAACGTTGATAGAATATTGAAGCTTCAACCACGAGGCTACGCTGGCCAATATTCATTGATTTTTAAGAGATCAATCAGATCGAATCACAATTTCGAACTCCAAAGACACAGTAAACTGATGGTTGGAACACTGTCCAAAACAGTGACTAACGACATTCTGAGCCTAAACAAAAGTCAGATCAAACACGTGACGGGACTAATAACCGGTCACTGCCCCTTGAGGAAACATATGCATCAAATGGGCATCTACACAGACGAACCCATATGCAGACTATGCAATGAGGTGGAGGAAACTGCCTCCCATGTAATATTGGAGTGCGAAGCACTGGCGCGTTGGAGATAAAACCTTCTGGGAGCAGTAAACTCTCAAGAGGCATTTCCAAAGAATGATTTGGTGAAGAGGCTGCTAAACCTTATCAAGGTAGCGAACCTATTCACCTAAGTCAACAGCATGATCAGGAATACAATAGGCCCAGACGCTGCAGTGTTCTGGGCTTCGAACGCTGACTGATCATTCTGCTATTGATCAATCAATCAATCAATCAATCAAAGGGTGTACCTGGTTATAAGTGGGTAAACAACAAAATAATTCTGGATTCTTTACATAGAATTCTCGAAATAAAATGACACCCTGGTCGAGATACATTCATCCCCAAACAGAAAGAATGATGATTGAGTCTTTGCTATTTAGATTTCTGGCCTAGTCCAAATATGATTGATTTAATTGAGGGTATCGAATTCAAATCCAGTCCTCCTACCTATAGGAAAACATCTAGGAATCTTTATATACTCAAACGTTTATGCCAGGGAATGAGAGAATATCCCTAACAGCACAATTATGTCCCATGGACATCCTTAGGACGTCCATGCTCGTCTTCGACTCGGAATGATTTTCAAAATATCCATGAACTCGAGAAAATTTCCGAAAATAATTTGACCTCTAGTGGTATTACAAGTGATAACTCATTTCCAGTTTTTCGACTCCTGAAGTGCATGGAACAGAACATAAACCAAGAAACTGTTAACTGGATTGAAAGTGTCACTTCAGTCCCTGGATTTATAATCTACTATATAATTACTATAAAGGGCATTCACGCTGGGTTGATAGTTGCGCAATACTTGGTAACAATGTCGTGCCAAAACTGCACATCGAAAAATACTAGTAACTTTCGAAATGGGCGAACCGCGTTATCGATTTAAGTTGGCAAAACTGTACACCGATTTGTAGTGATCAGCTGATCTCTGCGAATTATTCATTACTGACAATTTGTACTCTCAAGGAGTTGTTTGTGATTTATTTGTGGATCATAGGTGAAATTCGATTTATTCAAAATGCCTAAACCATTGAGTGCGTATAGGCGCAGAAGATGGTCCATTACTTCCAATGACTGCTGTGAGAGATGTAAATTGAATGATGGTATTAATAATGATATTTTGTGTTGTTCGAATGATCCAAATATGATTCGTGTTAGTTTATTGTAATGACATAGTGGTTTCATGAGTTTTTGTAGGTTTTTCTCATGAATTATATTGAGAATATTGAAGTAAGAACAACTTTTGTTGTCTATTTCATGATTTCCAATATAAGTAGATGCACCACTATTTATTTTTTCACGAAATAAAATCAATTGATCGAATTTCTATTTCATTTCACCCATTTATAGTAATTGAAAAACATTCAAAACGATTAGATAACCTAAAAATTGAATTCGGAGTTTTTATTATTTTCACTCAGTGAATGTGAATACTGATCAGTTTTATTAAAAAAAAAAATAATTCAAGACATGATTGTGTATTAGGAGAAGTGCTGGTTTTGAAACATGAATGGACGGCTTTTGAGTTGGTTCCAAAAAACATTATAACGTTCGACGATCGTAACACTAGACATATCCTTATTCAGGCGGTTGATCATTCAGTCATTTCCTTTCAACTGGCAACACTGTATGTGTTGACATATTGACGTCACTATCAACCCAGCTGAACGCTCATGTATCTATTTTTTTCCAGATCGAGGAATTATACCCATGGGCGAGAAAACTGAAATATTCTTGTCCCAATTTGAAATATTTGTCCCTTATGAAAAATCCTCTCATCCTCCACTATAGCAACAATGGATTTAATCAGGAACAACTGGATTATCGGTAAGATTGAGAATAAATTAAACAAATTAATGAACTATGCATACATCAATTTTTTTTAGATTATATATGATCTCATTATTTCCTCATTTGATACACCTAGATGACAAAGTTGTAACGGCAAACGAGAGAAAAGAAGCTATCAGACTATATAACAAACCACTACTGGACAGGGTGGTAACGAAAACCCAAGAGAATCTACCAGATTACTTGAGAATAGCATCTCAGAAAGTTGCTATGATGCTGTCATCATCGCCAGCTTTTTCAATGAGTGATACGAAAAGTGTTGTTATATAGTTTTGTTTCTTGTTGACGAATTTTCATTGATTGATTCAAAGTCACATACAAACTCTTACAAATTTAATAAAGCGTAAACGATGATGTATGTACATACGAGAAATATTTGCGCTGAAATTTTATATCACATAGACGAAAAATATACGTGTTGTTTCATTTGAAGAAATCTACAAAATACAATTCAAAAAGTTCCGAACTGAAACATAATTTTTTGCCACCCTGTATAATTTCAGAGCATGAAAATGAAACAGATGCATCACAAATATGTCTATCAAATGACTCACATAATAACAAGGCCGGATTAAGAACACTTGGCGCCCAAGGAACAATATATTTTTTCGCCCCCTACAGAATAGAAAAATGAAAAAATCATAGTTATTTATTAAACAAGGGAAAAAAAGTAGTAGATTTTAGCTCCAGGTACGCTACGCGTCGGGAGACAAAAGACCGTGAACTAAAATCTAATATTTTTCCCCTGTCTAATACACTTTTTTTTTCTGTGACAGAAAGAAGGACGAATCAATATTGAGAAGATATTACATTATTTTGAAATCTGAAAATTATCGACGTGAAATTTTAAGTTTTTAACAGTAAGGACACCTGCGTTGTATGCATCGTTATCATTCTTTTGAAGTAATCAAATTCTAATCTGATGTCCCTTCTGTCAGTCTAACTCTGTGATTTGATTTCAAAAAATTGCGAATTTAGTGGTTGTTTAGTAATATACGTAACCGCGAAGTCGAATGGAAGATAAAAGGACTTGCAGTTCTTTCTGGAAGACGGTATTATTGACTCATTTTTCGAAACTATAGCACAACAAAAGCCATCAACAGTGTATATATATGTGATATATATCCGGGAAAAAAGTAATTCATGAAAAGTGACATTTTATAACCTGCCAACAGAGATGGAATGCCAAATTTTTTTCCCGTCACAGAAAAAAAGATATTATTCTTCTCGAATTGTCTTCTTATTCCAATATCGACACTTTTCAGTGACATATGTTGATGCGGAAAGTTATTCTTTCCCGAACGCGACTGCCGTTGACACGAACGACGCGAAGCGGAGTTCGGGCAAGCAGTCGAGTGCATGAAAGACACTTTCCGCATGAGTTAGGAACAATATTTTTTCTACAAGCGTAATTAAACTGGATATTTTTTGACGTTTATAGGTAAAATGACTTTCACATTCAACTTAATCAGATTACGTCAAATCCATTCAATATGAGTTAGCTAAATGAATTTATAAAAAACTGAGACATTTAGCTCATATCGACTTATTTTGTATTATTTCTATTAACTAAAGTCATTTGAATATATGTTATTGGAGCGAATAATATTACGTGAGCATATTTCATGAATACTAAATAGTACATCGAGTTTCTTGTCTGAAAATATATTTCTACAAACTTAGTGAAATGAATTTGTTAAAAACAGTTTTCTTCAACCTAACTATGTTATGGGTGTGAATTTCAACTATGATACTACAAATTGCTTCTGAGTTCCTCGTAACTAAATAAGTTTCCACCAACTTTAGTGGAATGAAGTTAGTCAAGAATATTGTTTTGAACTACCACCAGTTGCCTTATCAATATTTTGCGTAACTAATGTCGGTATAATGCATTTTATTTAGCGTAATATTATCCTAGCATTGAAAAAGATATATTTATGCACACAAAGAAATTGATATATAAATAAAGAAATACATTGAGAATTCGCATTATCCATGTGATGAAAATAATAATTCTATCTCGGTTTATTCAACAGAAAACAACTACTTTTCTGGCTATATGCCACGACGAATATTGAATTACATCTATTGAACACACACGATGAGATTTTGAAAACAAAATCTTCTGAAGTAGAGAATTTGCATTCTCCTTCATATAAAGATATGCATATAATATCATTCTGAATATTCAACAGAAAACGACTATTTTCCTGGCTATTTGCCACGTCGAATATCCAGAAAGAGAGCATGAAATTGAGAATTGACATTATCTCTCAAATCGAATAGCATAATACGATGTATTATGATATAAAAATATAACTCACCAATATATATAGTATTGAAATGAGAATTGAAATGCATAGTAGAAATAGACTTGTATGAACTCTGATCTTTATGAGCTTGGAACTTCCAAAAAAAAAATCATTCGTATCAGTGATATGGGAATTATATCTCTCACAAACAGGTTATTTTACTAAACTCGAGTAAAACTCATTACAGAATTTCTTTCCACGTCCTGTATGATGAATGTCAATTTGTCATACATCCAAACTTTCAAGATAATAATAATTTGAGATATTATAAGTGAGTATTTGCTAGCAAAGACATTGATAATATTGATCCTCTTTCTTCCCTACATCGTTTGACCCCTCTCAATGCGATGGTTCTGAAATAAAAGAAATTTCCGCTTGTCACCTCAAGTGTTCAGCAGTTTATTCTACTAATGAACGTGTGAAAATACTGACTATCAATACAAATAGGCACGAACCACAAAGTATTATCACTAATGAATTAGCAATTCGGTTCACAAAATGATACGGTTAACATTTTCCAACACTGCAGCAAGATAATCGAAATCAAGTTCTTCGATATCACTAACCAGTATTTTTAGTCGAACCGGAATCAGTGCGAGTTGAGGTGTGACCCCAAATGGTAACACAATGGCCAATCTACCTACCTTGTACGAATACTACACTGGGAACGGCATCACTCAAGGCTTATCGGTCGATCAGCCTTACTACACCCTCAACCACAAGAATTTCTCCCTCTACGGTGGGTCCCTGCACTATTTCAGGGTGCCCCCGGAATACTGGAGGCTCCGGATGAGGCAAATGAGGGCTGCTGGACTGAATACTCTGGATACCTACGTGCCTTGGAATCTACATGAACCCCAACCAGGTAAACGATCAAGAGGCCAAATTAGATACTGAAAAACTCGTTATTTTGAGATACACTTCGGAATCCTCAGTTTAAATTAGAAATCGCGAGTTATGATTAGTAATTCCGACTTAGAATTCCAAATTTGGGAATAAAATAAAGTGTCGCACTTTTCTACGTCCTCATAGATATGATTTTTGACACGAAAGAAGTTTTGCATCACAAAAAATATGTCAATCAACTTGCAAAAATGCCTGAAAATTGCAAAAATTCCTGAAAATTGCAAAAATGCCTGAAAATTTGCAAAAACTCCTGAAAATTGGAATAATTCCTGAAAATTGCAAAAATTCCTGAAAATTGCAAAAATTCCGGAAAATTGTAAAGATTCCTGAAAATTCCTGAAAATTGCAGAAATCGCAAAAATTGCAAACATTCTTGAAAATTGCAATGATGGGTTTGAGCAAAAATACTGTTTAGATGTGCCTGTATTTCTGAAACCCTTCATAGGCATCCTATGAAAATACACATATGTGGGTTTGAAACCATGAATAATAATATCATGAGGTCAGTTTTCCTGTGAAAAAATTGCAAAAATTCCAGAAAATTGCAAAAATGCCTGAAAATTTGCAAAAATTCCTGAGAATTGGAAGAATTCCTGGAAATTGCAAAAATGCCTGAAAATTTGCAAAAATTTCTGGAAATTGGAAAAATTCCTGAAAATTGGAAAAATTCCTGAAAATTGCAAAAATTCCGGAAAATTGTAGATTCCTGAAAATTCCTGAAAATTGCAAAAATCGCAAAAATGCCTGAAAATCGCAAAAAAACAAAAATTGCAAAAATGCCTGAAAATTGCAAAAATCGCAAAAATTCCTGAAAATTGCAGAAATAGCGAAAATTGCAAAAATTCCTGAAAATAAGAAAAATTTCTGAAAATTGCAAAAATCGCAAAAATTCCTGAAAATTGTGAAAATTTCAAAAATTCCTTGCATTTTTGCAATTTTCAGAAATTTTTCTAATTTTCAGGAATTTTTGCAATTTTTGCTATTTCTGCAATTTTCAGAAATTTTTGCAATTTTTGCAATTTTCAGGAATTTTTGCAATTTTTGCAATTTTCTGGCATTTTTGCGATTTTTGAAATTTTCAGGAATTCAGGAATTTTTACAATTTTCCGGAATTTTCGCAATTTTTGCAATTTTCAGGAATTTTTCTTATTTCCAGGAATTTTTGACATTTTTACAATTTTCAGAAATTTTTCCAATTTTCAGGAATTTTTGCAATTTCTGCAATTTTTGCAATTTTCAGGAGTTTTTGCAATTTTTGCAACTTTCAGGAATTTTTGCAATTTTTAGGAATTATTGCAATTTTTGCGATTTTTGCGATTTTCAGGAATGTTTCCAATTTTTAGGAATTTTCGAAATTTTCACAATCTTCAGTAATTTTTCGAATTTTCAGGAATTTTTGCAATTTTCAGGAATTTTTGCAATCTTCAGGAATTTTTGCAATTTTCAGGAATTTTTGCAATTTTTGCTATTTTTGCTATTTCTGCAATTTTCAGGAATTTTTGCAATTTTTGCAATTCTCAGGACTTTTTGGAATTTTTGCACTCTTCAGGCATTTTTGCGATTTTTGCAACTTTCAGGCATTTTTGCGATTTTTGCTATTTTCAGGAATTTAGGAATTTTTACAATTTTCAGGAATTTTTGCGATTTCTGCAATTTTGTCAATTTTCAGGAATTTTTGCAATTTCAGGAATTTTTGCAATTTTCAGGATTTTTTGCAATTCTCAGTGATTTTTGCAATTTTTGCTATTTTTGCAATTTTCAGGCATTTTTGCAATTTTCAGGAATTTTCAGGAATTGTTGCAGTTTTCAGGAATTTTTGCGATTTTTGCAATTTTTACGATCTTCAGGAATTTTTGCGATTTTTGCAATTTTCAGGAATTTTTGCAATTTTCAGAAATTCTTCTAATTTTCAGGAATTTTTGCTATTTCTGCAATTTTCAGGAATTTTGAACCAAGAGGACTAAAACTAATCATTTCAAGTGTCTCCCTTGATAATAAAATTGACCTGTTTTTTCGATTTCTCCTATTATTCACTGAAAGGAAGAAATTGAGGGTGTGAAGTTTTCAAAATGTCACCCTGTATGTTTCCCCTATTGAAAAAACTATTTTTTTCCTCAGGGATGTACGACTTTGGAGAAGGAGGTACAGACATGGAAAAATTCCTGAACATCGAGAAATTCCTGAGGACCGCCCAAGAAGAAGACTTGTTCGTGATGTTGCGTCCAGGTCCATTCATATGCGCTGAATTCGAATTTGGTGGCCTACCCAGCTGGTTGCTGCGAGAGGAAGGCATCAAAATCAGAACCTCCGACGAGAAATTCATGTCGCACGTACGAAGATACTTCCATGTGCTCCTCACCCTGATAACCTCCCTCCAATTCACGCGGGGAGGTCCAATAATAGCCATCCAGGTCGAAAACGAGTATGGCAGCACCGAAAACCCGAAGAGCAAACCACCTTCGGTTCCCGACAAGAGATACTTGATGGAGCTTGTGCAGCTGATGCTGGATCATCAAATAAAAGAGCTGCTCTTGACTTCAGACTCCCCTTTAGCTCACGGCGACATTGGTTCTCTGCATACACTCTTCCAAACTGCGAATTTCAACCAAGACGTGAAAGAACAGTTTCAAGCTTTGAAGAAACTGCAACCAAATAAACCATTTCAGGTAACTGAATATTGGTCCGGATGGTTCAGTCACTGGTCAGAGAATTCATACGTCGGGAATGCCTCTCAATTTTCGGAGCTTTATGAAGAAATCTTGAGATATCCAGCATCTGTGACTCTGTATATGTTTCATGGTGGCACGAATTGGGGGTTCTTGAACGGAGCAAATCTAGCAACTTTACCTCCCGGTACCCAAGCAACTTACGAACCGGATATAACCAGCTATGACTATGATGCACCTTTGATGGAATCTGGAGATTACAACCAAAAATATTTCGTGGTAAAGGATCTACTAGAAAAATATAATGCAGTAAAGACCAAACTGCCAGATATGCCGGTACTACCAAAACGAGAAGCGTACGGTTCTTTAGCAATAACTAAATATTTGTCTTACGATGATATAATGAAGCAACTGCCACATAAACTGGAAAGTCAGCAATTGCTGTCCATGGAAAACTTGTCTATCAATAATAACACTGGACAGCAATTTGGATACATAGTTTACCGTAAAACACTGGTACACATCAAACAAGTATCAGTTCTGAAAATAAACGGTTATGTTACTGACACTGTCAATATTTACATCAACAGCAAATTGATCACTGAAAATATTGCCGATTTGAATGGTTTTGGTTACTGGAGGCAACGAGATAGCTACATAGTTTTGAATACAACAATAGAAGATGCTACTATTGACCTAGTGGTTTGCAATATGGGGAGAAACAACTTTGGGTCCTTAGATCAGTTCCTTCAGTTTAAGGGACTGTGGCAAAGTGTGACACTTGATGGTGAAGAACTAATAGACTGGGAAATCTTTCCTATGGAATTCAAGAAGTCGTGGATACAAAGTTTGAATGGTTGGCGCGATAACAATGGTCCACCCAATGTAACGGGTTTTGGGTTGTATAAAGCAGAAATTGAGCTGGAAGATCTTCATGATACTTTTATAGACATGAGTATGTGGAATAAAGGTATCGTTATTATCAATGGATTTGTGCTAGGGAGATATTGGAGAATCGGTCCGCAGCTGAGTCTATATTTGCCAGGACCACTATTGAAACTTGGTAGGAACGATATCATCGTATTCGAAGAATTCTTTCCGAAGGCAGAAATTAGTTTTGCTAGTGATCCAGTAGTCAAATCAAAGTGATAAATACTGTTTATGAAGATAATCATCTGAATGATAATTATAGTATTTACAAAATGAGAAGAATTATTTCAGCAATCACACCTTTTTCCCTTCTGTTAGATGAAACTGATCCTGAACTGGAAAAGAAAAAATACTGAAACATTATACAGATCAGACACTTTCACTGAAATAAATTCGTTTATGGGGAGGTGAATCATTTTTCTGAAAATTCGCGAGACACGACAACGTTTTAATGTATAATTTATCTACATTTTGTGAATATAGCCCATCATGGGTAGTTGAAATCAGCTCCGACATGTTTTTGTCAAATGCAAGCCTATGGTTTGTGACCCCTGATTGGTATGCTGCTTGAAAAAGGAATCCAGCGTACTGATGATAATAATAATAATAGTAATAATATTTATTTCATATCTAACAGGTTCAATGTAGGTACCTGAAAATGAACAGAAATAAATATAGACAACCCATAAATGGTTGCCCTCGAGCATGGGTATTGATAGATAAATGAATGATAATCAAAAAGAAGTTGTTACTCGTTTCAAAACATTGAGCAAAGATAATGATGGTTCTCGTTCTTGTTAAGTATGGTATATTGAAGAGTGATAATTTTATAAGGAAGAATATAAATCAATATGAATATATCAATACTTCCAGTCATAATAACAACAATAATCAGATTTTGATTTGAAGTACGTTTATGGGTTGCATAAAATCAAAATATAATTTGAAAGTTCAATATATCTCCAGCGTATTTTCATTAAAATTCTGATTCTTAGCTACAGTCATATATACAGGGTGTTTCATAATTGAATGCTGATCTTTAAGGGCGATAATCCTTGAATGATTTCAAAGAGAAAAGTTCAAATCAACATATGTCCTAAAGCTCTCAGTTATTGAGCTACAGGGTGATGAAGTTTCAAGAAAAGAATGAGTTTTCCATCTTAATTTTTTATCACTCTCAGATATTGTTATGATATTTTGTATACACCTTTTCATTATTAAGGAGCATTTCTTTACGTGAAAAAAATTAAAAAATTCTCACCAGTGGCGTCCGTACGGGGTTTGAACTGACAATTTTTGAAGAAAAAAATAGTACGCCACTGATTTTTCTGAGAACCAGATTTTTTTTTCAATTCTCATTCATTTTGGAGCAAATTTGGTTCCTAGACTTACTTTCATACAAAGTACCGTTTTCGCGTAAAAAAATAAAAACCAAAGAATTTTGTTCCTTCAGTTCTTGGATATTGTTTTTGGTAATTCAGTAGACACCCACTATAAGTGGAAACACATTTTGTTTTGAGACGAAAATCAAACTTTTACTTTCACCAGTGATGTCCTCGTAGACCTGATATTGAATGTTTAGTTTAAAAAAACGCTGTACGCTTCTGATTTCAACACCCTGTAGCTCAAAAACTAAGAGGTTCAGGACATATGTTGATATAAACTTCTCTCCTTAAAATCATCCAAGGATCATCGCCCTTTAGGATCAGCATTCAAGTATGAAACACCCTGTATGAAGCATTTTTACAAGTTTGCAATAACATTTCGTTTCGAACTTTGAACTGTGTCTATGAAAACACGGGCATACAATAGCAGATAGCATTTATGGCCGAAAATTGTAATGAATAATTGTTCAATACACATTTTGAGCAATTGTTACATTAAAGAAAAATTGAATTTTGGCATTACATTCTAATTTTCTGCAACCCTAAAACGAACATTTTATCAGTACGCTGGACTCCTCTTTCCATTCAGCTTTTCAAAGAAGTCTCACAAGCCTTTGAGTTTCAATTGAAAAAAACATTTTTAGGGGGGTTTCAGCTCGAGTGACTTCATGAATAGAGTGACGACAATAGTAGTACACTTTTTGATTGGTCAGACCTCTAATATGGAGGTGCATCCACGTGTCTTATTTTCTATATTCAGTCCTACGCATTCTATTTCACTTTTATTCTTTGTCTCTGTTTTTTACTCTTTGGACACGAAACATCTAATAATCAGACCTGAAACTCGAAACTCTATACGTCAGTACCTTGGATATTAACTATTAAAATTCGTATTTTAGGACTCGTAAGTCTCAGATTATTTAGATGATAATTTGAAAAAATCATAAATCTAAACTTTTAGATGGACACTTCGAAGGAGCAAATTTATTTCTAAATGGGAGATACCCTTCAGATTTCCAGCTATTCAGTGACTTGATCACGAATGACATTCCAGAAACGGCAGTCATTTGGAGGCCTATTGTCGTGATTCTATTCAATCTACCCACTCCAGTTTCATCATTCCCTGCAGGAATATTTTTTGTTTTCATGTTCTGGTTCCCACGAAAAGGGATATCCTGTAATGTTCAGAGAACATCGTGATAATCAAGGGAAATAAAGTAGGAATTGGTATTCTTCTTGAATTTCTGGAGGTTATATGCCTCGGGGAACACCTCCCTTGGCAATGTGTTCCATAGCCTCGCTGTTCGTTGGATGAACGAGTCTTTGGAAAGAGATGTTCTGCAAGTCTCCAATAGAACGGCAAAGCTCTGGAATTATTTGCCGATAGTAGTATCAAATTCCCAAAAACTTCCCTGTCCACCCTGTATGCATAAAGACAGATAAAGGTAAGTAATGAGTTTCACCACAAGGATTGTACGAATATATTTCATTTACGGAAGATATTTTCAGAAGGAATTTGTCATATTGTTGAAGTGAATGGGAACATCAGAGAAAGCTAATTCATTTTTTGGTGAGAACTCATCAAATATAATTATTTCATTCTTGCCTATATTGAGCAGAGGTGCAGGAAGGTATAAGCTCTGTTGTGGCCCAATTTTCCAATGACGTCCCAAGACGAAGCCATTCACAATGGCAATTCCTTTATTCCATCCGGTCATATCGATAAACGTATCGTGTGTATCCAGAATGATCAATTCGAATTTGTTCAATCCAGCTCCAACTGAGGGGCTTGTTGAATTATCTGAATCTCGCCATCCTTTCAGATTTGTATTCCAAGCCTTGGTGAATTCCAGCGGCATTATCTTCCAGTCAAATATCTCTTTGTCATCTATCAGGACACCTTCCCATAACCCTCTGAATTGCTGGAACTGCGACAAGTCACCGAAATTATTCCTGCCCATGTTGCAAACAACCAAGTCGATAGTTGCATTTTCAATTTTTTCGTGGGAACTCAAAGATATGCTCCCGTCTTTGAGCCTCCAGTAACCAAACCCATCCAGATCCACAACGTTTCTTGTAACCAGTACGTTATTGACGTATACATTCAGAGAATCATAGACGTAACCTTTGATTTTAAGCAAAGATCCCTTGTTGATTGTTATAGATTCTTTACGATAGATGATGTAACCAAACTGCTGCCCAGTGTTGTTGTTGATTGGTAAGTTCTCCATAGCCAGAAGATCCCGGCTGCTCACAGTGTGTGGTGCTTGGGCAATTATATCTTCATAGGAAAGGAATTGTGTCGACACCAGTGTAGAAAATGCCCTTGGTTTGGATGAGACTGGTTCCTCTGGTAACTTAGTCTTGATAGGATTATACTTTTCCAAGAGATCTTTAACCAACCAATACTTCTCAGTGTAATCCCCACTCTCTGATAAAGGTGCATCGTAATCGTAGCTGGTGATGTCAGGTTGATACGAAGATTGCTCTACAGAATTCATATTGGCTCCGTTCAAGAACCCCCAATTAGTTCCTCCATGGAACATATATAAATTCACAGATGCAGGGTACCTTAGGATAGTCTCGTAGATATTTGCAAAGTTTTGAGCATCTCCAACGTATTGTTTTTCGGACCAGTGGTTGAACCAACCCGACCAGTATTCTGTTGCCATGGAGGGTTTGTTAGGCTGCAACTCCTTCAGCTTGTTGAACTGTCCCTCAGGATTCGTATTGAAGTTTGCGGTTTGAAACAGAGTGGGCAGTGATCCTACACTACCATGATTAGTCGGGGTGTCTGAAGTAAAGAGAAGCTCTGTTATATTATTAGTGAGCATGAGTTGTCTGAGTTGCTCGAGATACACGGAATCTGGTATGGAAGGCGGATTTCCATTTCTATTTTCAGTGTTGCCATATTCGTTTTCTACTTGCACGGCGATAATTGGTCCGCCTTTTGTGAATTGAAAGACAGACAATAGGGTGAGAAGGGTGGTGAAGTATCTGCGGACGTGCATCATGAATTTTTCGTCAGAGGTCCGTATTCTTATCCCTTTTTCCCTCAACAACCAGCTGGGCAAGCCACCAAATTCGTATTCTGAGCAGATGTAAGGGCCAGGACGTAGGATAACGAACAGGTCTTCTTCTTGAGCTATCTTGAGGAATTTTTCGATGTCCAGGAAGTCTTGCATATCTGTTCCGCCAGCTCCGAAGTCGTATTTTCCTAAGATAGAAAGTCAAATAATTTGCATTTACAATAAGAGCATCAGAGAATCATGAGTGATGATTGAAACATGTCAACTACGAATTGATTGTTGATAATTTTACCTGGTTCTGGTTCATGCAAATTCCATGGTACGTAAGTTTCGACAGTGTTCAGACCTGCTGCTCTCATTTTCCTCAGCCTGTCTCTCCAATACTCGCTGGGAACACGCCAATAATGTGTGGATCCACCATACAGAGTGAAGTTTCTGTTATTCAATGTGAAATAGGGTTGATCTGCTGACAGACCTTGGGTAATACCACCTCCCGTGTAGTATTCGTAGAGAGTTGGTAAAGTTGCCATGTTTGGGAGTACCTAACCAACTGCAAGGTCTCTAGGTGTTGAAACTGTCGCTCTGAATGATCAATCATTTATATAGATTAATCAATTCAATATCTGCTACATGTGATCGAACAAATAATATACTTACTTATACAATGATAATTCACTGTACAATTGAAATATGTACCATAGTAGTGGGGCTTATGGCAGATAAATGAATACATTGAATGAGGAACTTTTATTCTGATAATAATGATATCGTGACCGTGGAACATATTATAAAAGATAAATAACAATTCCACCCCAGCTTGTATTTCTCATTTAGAAAAAAAAAAAACAAGTGATGCTATAATGACATTTTGAAAAAAAAAATCTCATCCCTCATAAGACTTATTTTTCAACTCTTGCTTTTCATGGTCCTGATTTGTTTTCATGGAAAAAAATAACATGCTTCGGAACTGATGAAATTTGTGGAATGAATGTCTTCCCACTCACTGCATTATTTTTCACAAGAAATCAGCATTTCTTATCAAGAACAGAGAAACAAGATATGGTTGGAACCTTGTAATATCTTCTGTTATTCGCAGACACTATTTAAGCCATTGCATGCAAGAGCAGAGAGTAGAATGAATGTGGAAAACATATATACTTGATATATTGAAAAGTTGGAATAAGTATGTATATTTGTACTCATTCACTTCACAATACAGGTACATACGATGGATATACTATTTTCTTCGGTAATGTAGGAAGACTACAAGAAACATCAATATTTTCATAGGCGTCTCTACTATAATCTATAGAAAACAAGAATAATTGATCAATCAAGATGATAATAATTTATCCAGGCACGTGTGGGTAGTCATGTTGTTCAAAATCAATTATCAGACGGTTGATATATAGGTATATGTTTATTTCTCCTGTTTGATCAAGATAAAAAGCAACAGAATGAAAATAAGTATAAAATAAAGATTTTTCTGGTGTTGAGTTGGGAATTCGGTCGAAATGTTGGCTTTCCGGGTTTAAAAAATCCACCCTGAATGTAAGTACCTATCAATGTTGTTTTCTGTAAAGTGTGAGTAGTGTTTTATTTTCAACGATATTAATTTACATAACTTATTTTGCTTTTATCAAAACCCCTCATTTTAAAATATCATCTTAATATGAATGTTCTTGTTTTTACTTCAGTGTCCTGAAGATGGAACAATTAAGTTTCGAAACGTCGACAATTTAAAAATTGGTTTTCTTCAACATTTCGACCGAATTCCCGCCAACTCAACACCAGAAATCATATTCAACGGTCGCCATTCTATTCAACTATAATATAATGGTTGGTTCCAAAGTTGAAATGAAGTGGATTATAGAAAACAAAAAACAAAACGAAATGAGAGTACAATTTTGTCGAGAAAAGTAGTCTGGAATTTGGAAGTTTTCATAACTTATTTATTAGTGGTATCTGCCGAACCCGAGCATTTGCTTTCGGTGAATTCAGAAGCCGTAGAAACATGAATTATTTTTGCAATGTTTCCAGACGTTCAATAATTGGAAGATGTGGTAGGTGATGGAGATGGAGATGGAGAGATTTTTCGTTGTAATAAAATAATTTTTTCGTGAAAAATTAAATCTTGTACGCACCACGAGTGTTACTAGATCCTAACGCACTTGATACATAAATAACTATTGTGAACCACTTATTTGAGGAACAATAAAAAAATAAACATTATAGTTATGAGAAATTCCTTTCTGAACCCATATTTCCATATCAGATTGAACTGTATATCCTAAAGTTATTTGAAAGCTGAGTGAAGTATTTTCATCTTAATACTGAGATCACATGTAATGTTGTTAATTCCATAATCACTAGTAGAATGGGAATCAAAAAGAATTCGTCATATTGTTGAAGTAAATGGGAATATCAGAAAAGGTCAATTCATCATTCGACAGAAACTCTTCAAATATGAGGATATCATTATTTCCCATCTTGAGTAAAGGAGCTGGAAGGTATAAGCTCTGCTGTGGACCAACTTTCCAATAACGTCCCAAAACGAAGCCATTCACAATGGCAATCCCCTTATGCCATTTACTCATATCTATAAACGTATCGTGTTTATCCTCAACAAATAACTTAAATTTGTTCAATCTAGCTCCAATTGAAGAACTTTTCGAGCTACTCGGTTTATGCCAACCTTCGAGATTTGTATTCCAAGCTTTGGTGAATTCTAGTGGCATTATCTTCCAGTCAAACAGCTCCAGGTCATTCAAAAATACACCGTTCCATATTCCTTTGTATTGTAGGAAGTTCGTCAATAGACCAAAATTTTTCCTGCCCAAATTGCAAACCACCAGGTCTATGGTTGCATTTGCCAAGTCCTCATCGAAATTCAAAGTTATACTCCCATTCTTGAGAATCCAATAACCAAACCCTTCCAAATCCACAACATTCCTAGTGATCAGTTTATTATTAACATACACATTCAGAGAGTCATACACATATCCTTCTATTCTGAGTAAAGATCCTTTGTTGATAGTGATAAATTCTTTACGATAGATGATGTAACCAAACTTCTGACCAGTGTTGTTATTGATTGGTAAGAATTCCATAGTCAGAAGATCCTTACTGGTAATAGTGTGTGGTGCTTTGGCTATGATATCTCCAAAGGATAGAAAATTCGTCAGACTGAGTGATGAGTATGCCTTTGGTCTGGATGAGATCGGCATATCTGGCACCCTGGTTTTAATCGGATTATACTTGTCCAAAAGATACTTTACAAGCAAATATTTCAAAGTGTACTCCCCACTTTCTGTTAGAGGAGCATCGTAATCGTAGCTAGTGATGTCAGGCTTGTATGCAGACTGCTCTACGGAGCCCGCCATATTGGCTCCGTTCAAGAAACCCCAATTAGTGCCTCCATGGAACATGTAGAGATTCACAGACGCAGGATATTTGAGGATCGCCTCGTAGACATTCGCGAAGTTCAGAACATCTCCAATGTAATGGTCCTCGGTCCAGTGGTTGAACCAACCTGACCAGTATTCCATTGCCATCGATGGTTTACCAGGCTGCAGTTGTTTCAGCTTGTTGAACTGACTCTCAGGATCCGAGTTGAAGTTAGCTGTCTGGAATAAACCAGGAAGAGATCCTACGCTACCATGCTTAGTAGGGGTATCTGAGGTGAATAGCAGTTCTGTTATATTATTGGTTACTAAGAGTTGTCTCAGTTCATGAAGGTACACCGTGTCTGGTAAGAAAGGAGGATTTCCTTGCGGATCTTCAGTGTTGCCATACTCGTTCTCTACTTGCACGGCTATTATTGGCCCTCCGCTAGTGAATTGGAAAGCTGTTAACAGGGTGAGAAGAGTAGTGAAGTATCTGCGGACATGCATCATGAATTTTTCATCAGAAGTCCGCACTTTGATACCCTTTTCTCTCATCAACCAGCTGGGCAAACCACCGAAATCGAATTCCGAGCAGATATAAGGGCCAGGACGTAGAATAACGAAGAGGTCTTCTTCTTGGGCGGTTTTGAGGAATTTCTCGATGTCTAGGAAGTCCTGCATATCCGTTCCACCAGCTCCAAAATCGTATTTACCTACGAAATAAAGCGCATGTTATGATCTCCAATAATGACTTGAAAAGCTGTGAATATTCTTCTTCCATCAGATAATTCAAGATCATATAACCCCTATTGAACCATCATTGTACCAGTATATCACCTGACGAAGCTACTATGTTAGCGAAACATGTCGTGTGTTTGAGAATTTTGTGGAAATCTTATCGTTCGTGGAGTTTTTACATTTGAAAAACAGTAGGTGAGAATCGAGCATAAAGCAAGCACTTTTATATTCAGAGGCGCGAAGCGCCGAAGGATATCATGTGCGAGCTATATGATAGCATTCTCACATGAGGTATATCTATATACAATATTTTTTCCACTACTTACACTGAAAAATCAAAAAATGTTATCAATTCAGATTCTCATTTCGTTCCAGGATATTACTAAAATTTTGATATATCAAGTATAGCCTGAGAGTTCAATTGTCAAACAAACTGAAAAGAAAATCGACTTGGCTGTCAAGAAACACATGGTGTATTGAAATTCCGGGTGAACAGCTACAAAACCGGGTGAGAATTAAAGTGACATTCAATTTGATAAGCTTGTGCCTCTGCATGAAGTAAGGAAGGATACTGATGAATATCGCCAGTAGATATCAAAAATACAGTTTTCAATCGAATGTTTTGGAATATTTGAACCTTATGAATATCGCACATGATACCATGTAACAATTATTGAACTGGTTCATAATAATATATCATATCGTATCGACTCCCATAACTGAAATTGTTTTGAATGGTCAAAAAGTGTGTCCCTACCGAAAGTCCTGGGTATTTGAATTCTTGGTCTAATTCACGAAAAATATCTCTTCTGCATGACAGAAGCAAGTACTTTCTACCTACCTTGTCCTGAATTAACCTATTTCCTAAAAAGTATATCTTTCAAATATCAATTGAGTGAAAAAAAGTTAAAAAAAGATTGACGCCTCGCAGGGATTGAACCCCAGTCATTAAATTGGAAGTAATATACACAGAAACACTAAGCTATCGCTTTACTCGTAGTAGTCCTAGTTTCTCAATATAAAGAAGGAAGAAATATCATGTGTTGCGGGCATAGAAATAATAATTATTTCTATGGTTGCGGGTGACATCACTTGACCTCGATGTTTGAAGATTCGCTGGTCTAGCTAGACGCTTGTATTCACACATGACAGTGACAGCTCACGTATGATTTGGATTTGTGTTGTGACATTTTCAGAATTGATAATTATAACATTATCCCAAACATTTTTCATACTTCAAAAATTGCTTTCAGCTGTAATGAGATTTGTAGTTTCAAATATATTTGGTTTCAAGAATGTTTCATATTCCGTTGGTTGCATACGCATCGGAATCTTCATGTGTATATTGCATAATAGCATTGACACTATTGACAGTTCTTTTCTTCCTAGTTGAATTACTTTATGAACTCATTATCAATTACCTAGGTTCAAAAAGTGTTCTTATGAGAGGAATTCCTCGAATAATGGTGATTTCTCAGGTTAGTGGTGGAGAAAATGCAATATTCACCTTGGTAGTAAAGAATGATATTACCACAGGACGGCTGAAGCCCCTGGATATAATCTTTGTCCCTATAGGTAATTCTGATATTCTTTACCACCTTGGTGAAACGCTCATTCAGTATGGGTAAACTAGCTACGGTATTCCAGGCAGAGGTAAACACCATTAAAATTTGTGCAAGGGAGCTGGAAAATCGACACCACACACGAAGAACAATAAAGATATTCTCAGCACTGGAAGCACTTGAATCCAACTGGTATAAATCCAGAGAAGTATGGAACTGCAGAGAAACCTTAATCCGACTGGCACAACGCAATAACGTTTACCAAGTCTGGATACCAGGTCACACGGGCCTAGAAGGGAACGAAATAGTGGACGTCCTAGCAAAAGAGGGGGGGGAAACATCGTTCACTGGGCCAGAACCGGTAATACATAGCACTGTCAAAAATGTTATAACATCCTGGGCCGACAAAAAAAACCGAGTATTGGCGTAGTGTACCGGGCCTAGCCCATTCCAAAGCATTCATTGCTTGTACAAAGAAGAAACAGGACTCTGAGAAACTACTAGAACTCAGTAGAGCACATCTCAGAGGTATAGTAGGTTTGCTCACTGGCCACTGTAAACTCGAACACCACATGCACAAAATCGGACTTGCACAAGATGCAGAGTGCCGTCTATACATGGAAAAAGCTATCAACATCGAGCTCATGAAATACCTGGAACATTCAGGTATTATCATCAGAGATCAACAGGTGACCTGCTCGCTCACGTCTCACATATATGGCAGCAATCTATTGAAAAATATGGTGAAACCTTAGCCGTGACACTTGATATCTCCAAAGCATTCGATCGAGTCTGGCACCACGGACTCCTCGCCAAGCTTCCATCTTATGGCTTGCCTCCCCAGCTATGTTCTCTGCTAGCTAGTTTTCTCTCAAAAAGGTCTCTCCATGTAGTGGTCGACGGAGTTTCATCTGACTCTCTTACCATAAATGCTGGTGTTCCGCAAGAATCAATTCTAGCACCAACACTATTTCTACTCCATATCAACGATTTGTTGGGAGCAACTCCATGTTCAGTACACAGCTTCGCGGATGATAGTACCCTCCATACCGCCTTCTCTTCCAGGGCTCCAATACCAGCCAGGCAAATCAGAAACGAACGAGGAAGAAATGTTGACAACATAAATATGGACCTGGCAACAATTCTCGAATGGGGATCCAATAACTTGGTGGATTTCAATGCAAACAGAACACAAGCATGCCTTTTCTCTAGAAAAGCCGATCTCACTGTGCCAAACATAAGCATGTCAGGAGTAACCATACCTTTGAAGACATCCATTTCGATGCTTGGTATTACTATCAGCAATAACCTTTCTTGAGAAAATCACATGAGATCAATTGCTAAAAGTGCATCCCAGAAACTTGGTTTTCTGTTTCGGGCCAGGAGCTATCTCACTTCCAGTCAGCTGCTTATGATCTATAAGGCACATATCCGACCTGTCCTGGAATACCCAAACATACCCTGAAACTGTTGGATTCTGTCCAAAAAAATTCAATTCGTCTCGTGGGTGATGCCTCACTCACAAACTCACTCACTTCTCTGGAACACGTAGAAAAGTTGGCGATCTGGCTCTATTTTGAAATATCAACAATTCTACTTCCCTTGGCAGTCCCCGCGAGATTAACCCGTCGAGTTGAGGCTTCGCACCCCTTCGTGGTCACTTTTTGGAGATCTGCAGAACATGTCTCTTCGAAGACTCGTTCATCCAACGAATAGCGTGGCTCTGGAACACATTGCCAAGGGAGGTGTTCCCCAAGGCATATAACCTCCAGAAATTTAGGAAAAACACCAATCCCTACCTTATTTTCCTTGGTTCTCACGATATTCTCTGAACATTACAGGAAATCCCTTTTCGTGGGAACCAGAACATAAAAAAAAGGAGGATGAAACGGCTGAACACATTTTATGTACATGCCCTGCAGCGGCCAGAATCAGATCTTCAACATTTGGAAATACAACAGTAGGGCCAGAAAACCTGATAATTTGTTCTCCCAATGTACTCCTTAATTTTGCCAAGAGATTAGATATACTGGGAGGAATATAACCATAGAGTGAGAAACAATAGACCATTGGCCGCAGTGGAGGGCCTGACTCACGTTTAAACCTACCCTAACCTACTACTTGGTGTATAACTAACTATTACCTGGTTCTGGTTCATGCAAATTCCATGGTACGTAAGTTTCGACAGTGTTGAGCCCCGCTGCTCTCATTTTCCTCAGCCTGTCTCTCCAATACTCGCTGGGAACACGCCAATAATGTGTGGATCCACCATACAGGGTGAAGTTTCTGTTATTCAATGTGAAATACGGTTGATTTGCTGACAGACCTTGTGTTATACCACCCCCTGTGTAGTATTCGTAGAGAGTTGGTAAAGTTGCCATATCTTGAAAGATTCTATCGAAAGTATACAGTAATACAATATTTTTTTGTAGATAAACGATTATTTATATGGTTGGTTCAATGTATATCTTCCTATGTACATTCAATAATATCATTCAGGATTATTTTCTGAACGTAAATCATGAAGAGGGGTTTATAGTAGAGGGGCATAACCATATAAATTCCATGGGTGCTAAATTGACCCATGATTTTCAAGGATTTGTTTCTCTCATCGATATTAGATCGATATTATTTCAGTATAGAGTTATTTATTATGATACGAACTAAATGGCATTCTTTGCTTTGAGAATATACAAAAGGTGAACCCAAAATTATAAATAATCTTATATGATACCTATATAATCATAGAGTATTCATTTCAAATCTGATTCCATCAAATTTCTTATTCGAATCATGCATTTATATTGACCCTCAATTATTGATATCTCGTGATTGATATAGAGGCGCATCTACTATTATCTGTAAAGAAGCTAAATGCTACAGATAATGCCAGTTACTTGAACAAGTAGGACTTACCTACTCAATTTTTTTATTTACCAGATATCAAATGTATGCTGATCTCAAAATACTTAATCATTATCTACAGAACTATCTATACATAATATCAGTAGCTATAAAAAATGGCACGGATTATAAATTATTATTCATTTGTCAAAACAAAGATAATCATCTGATATGAATTTGAAATGGAATTACCGTTAATCTGGTGGCCCTCAATATGTTTTGCATCACTATATTATTATATTGTATATCTTCTTGGAGATATGCAAGTACCAGAACATTGTAATGAAGAGTTCTGATACAAACGAATATTGTTTGAATACCTAATTGTGATACAAAATTTGAAAATGACAGTTGACAGTTAATACAATTAACAGGCCAGACATGTCTCAAATTACTGAAGCTGTGTTTAATGAATTGTGTTGCCATGGTAATGTGTTTAAGAAATCGTGTTGCCATGGTAACGTCTTTAATATTTTGAATAAATCACAGATCGACCATCCGTGATTAATCGATCATTTAGCAAGGTACATATCCCTACGCTGAATGCCATTTTAGTTATGTGAGTAGAAAATATATTTTCGACAATGCAGTGTGGTCGCTTCTGCTAGAAAGTACCTAGCAGCAACATTAATATTTCGAATGGAACACTCTGAATTTTATCGCATCCTTAGATTCTTCCTGAAGACCTGATTTTATCGATGTTTCACACTTGGGGTCTATCGAGAAAGATTACAGAGATATAGAGTGTTCAAAATCGAGCATTTTAAACTAAAGGATTTTTTTGTGTCGAAACTATTCATTATCGGTCAAAAGGGCTCCAATCTCGACTTTTGATTTACTATTTACTGATATTTAATTGGAACAGATACAGGAGTGATTCAAGATTCAGAATTCTGATCACCCTGTATCTGCTCCGATTAAAAATCAGTAAATAGTGAATCAAAAGTTGAGATAGGGACATGAGAGCCGTTTTGGCCGATAATAAATAGTTTCGACACAAACAAGTCCTAAAGTTGAAAAATCTTGATTTTGAACACCCTATATCTCTGTGATCATTTCCGATAGATCCAAAGTGTGATGTATCGATGAAATAAGCTCTTCAGGATAAATGCAATGAAATACAGTGTTCGAAATAACAAAGTTGTTGCTACTTTTCGATAGAAGCGGCAACAGTGCATTGCTGAAAATATTCCAAATCAAGAGAGCGTATTCTGAAATATAGGCATGCATATTTTTATGGATTCCTCCCGAATAATTCTTGATATAGACATAGTGTAAGGTCGTCGTGAAATACCCTGTATTCTGGAAAAAATTAGGTGTAAACTGAAGTAGAAAAAAGAGTTTTGGATAATTCTGAGACCTGTGATTTCAGGTGTTTGCATAATATGAGATCGTGAAAATATATATTGAAAGTACTATAATAAATTTATACATCTGCCCCTCTACTATAAACTTGTTAACATAGATTCTCATCCACAATATATCTTGTTTCATATTATTTATTGATCTCAGAAGAGATATAAAATGATACCTATATATAAACAAATGATTTACTTCATGGAAAAGTAATGTGTTTGTTGCTCGTATATGCTGCAATACCTTCAACAAAATGGCAACTCTACCAACTCTCTACGAATACTACACAGGAGGTGGTATAACACAGGGGCTGTCTGTAGATCAACCGTATTTCACATTGAATAATAAAAACTTCACCCTGTATGGTGGATCCACACACTATTTTCGTGTTCATAGCGATTATTGGAGAGACAGGCTGAGAAAAATGAGAGCAGCTGGGCTCAACACTGTCGAAACTTACGTACCATGGAATTTACATGAACCAGAACCAGGTAATAGTTATTTGTTTTACTAGGCAGGAAAGTAGCTAATTGACCGCCGAGGCTGATAGTTCATAGCCCAGCGTAGCGATTCTAGAAATTCAGCAGAGTTAGTCAATATACATTTATTATACAGGGTTATGATAAAGTAATGCACAAAATTCATGAAACGTACAACGATCACTTTTGAAAAAAATGCAAAAACAAGTCAAACTGTTCTTCTTATTCCGCATCTTTTGACATGAGTTACAAAAATAACACGTCAAAGTTGTCAAAGTTATGACGTCATCAACAAATTTTTTTAATGGGAAGCTAAGATTTTTATTACATTATGTGAGCCCTATACTGCAACTATTTTTCCCTTGTGTAAAAACACAAGCTCTATCACATTGAAATGAAAATGAAATGAAATGACGAAATCCTGGGAATGTAAGAACATTTTGATTTCCATTGGGCTAAGGCATTGAAAATGTGAGTTTCACTTTTATTTGTGTAAATTATGCGTTGCGAAGTAATTATTTTCGAATGAGTTACATTTGTTGTCAAACTTTCGTTTTTGCTTATAATTTATAGTTCTCTGAAAAAATCTGTGGAAGTGTGAGAAGAATTTTGAATATTTTATGTTTGATACTTGTTTGTATGCTTCAAATATTCCCTGTCACAGTTTACAAAAACTATATACAGGATGAACTTTTTGATAAAAACTAAACTATCGAAATTTTTCATAAACGGTCCTGGATTTTTCCGATTCTGAATAGGTCAGTCGAATAGGGTTTATAGGAGGATTATTCCATGACAAAATCAGACAAATCGAAGGAGCTGTTGAAAAGTTATGACCAAAAGATGTTTTTGTCAAATCTCATAATTCATCCTATATATAAATGAAGAAAAGGAGAAGGCACTCACTGATGGTCATCAGGTATTCTCCTCAAGGGCCTCTATTCGTGGTAGGAGTATGTACAGGGCTAGTTTTATTAATGTGAACGCCCCTCTATCTTTTTTGTTTTCCACCCATTCAAAAAAATTCAGAACTGATTTTATACAATTTTTTGCACAGATTTCACTCATTTTGACAATTATGCAATATCAATTCAAATATACATGGTATACAGAAATAAATATATTCATCAAATGGGACTATTTAATGTCCATATAATTCCAAAATTTTTTATTTTATTTTTGTGAGCTATTCAAACAAGTTCTCTACATATTTTTCGAAGGGAAAATGATGTTCAAAATTGAAATAGAAATACAAATTTCAGGGGCGATCAAAATTCAATAGAGGAGTACCTTATGTTCAAAATTTCGACATTGATCTATAGAAATACTAAAATAAAATTGAAATACTTAAATTATCGATGATATCATTGTCATTCTGAATACAGTTAGAGTCCTACTAAAATAAGACACATAACTAAGTCATAAACATGCAAATTGAAAAAGATGACAATGCCTGTATATCTAGATATAGACGCAATCATACGTATTATATTATATTATATTCTATAGTTACGTAATAACTAACTATACGTCTACGAGACGGGAATCTATCTTCCACTCAAGATATTTCTAAAACTGAACCATATACATAGATCAACTTTAGGGTACTGAATGAGTGCTGGTTGGACATAAATTACGTAGTTGGACATCGGCCGATATTGAAAAGCAGTGGTAATCCAACAAATCGGATGCTGATATGCCGTCTCTGAGACGTATGATTACTAGTTAAGGATTAATAAAACTAGCCCAGTACAGTTCCTCATGACTCACCCTGTATATCCCATATGTCATGTTACTTTCTTTCTCAGGGAAATACGAATTCGGAGCTGGAGGAACGGATATGCAGGAGTTCCTAGACATCGAAAGATTCCTCAAAACAGCTCAAGAAGAAGATCTCTTCGTTATCCTACGCCCTGGCCCTTACATCTGCTCAGAATTTGAAAACGGAGGCTTACCAAGCTGGTTGACGAGGAAAAAGGGCATCCATGTACGCACCTCTGACGAAAGATTCATGGAACATGTCCGCAGATACTTCACCACCCTTCTTACTTTGTTGACAGCCTTTCAGTTTACTAAAGGAGGACCAATAATCGCTGTCCAGATAGAAAACGAGTATGGCAGTACTGATAATCCAACTGGAAATCCACCCTTCAAACCAGATAAAGTGTACATTGAGCAACTGAGACAACTCATGATAACCAATAACATAAAAGAGCTTCTGTTCACTTCAGATAACCCTACACTACATGGTGATTTAGGTACACTTCCCAGTTTGTTCCAAACAGGCAACTTCAACTCGGACACAGAGGCCAATTTCAAGAAGCTGAAGGAGTTGCAGTTCAACAAACCATCCATGGCGATGGAATACTGGCCGGGTTGGTTCGACCTATGGTCAGAGAACCATTACATCGGAGATGTCCTAGGCTACGCTAATGTCTACGATGATATCCTGAAATACCCTGCGTCTGTGAATTTGTACATGTTCCATGGCGGTACCAACTACGGCTTCTTGAACGGAGCTATCATGCGTTCTCTAGTTCAATCTTCGTATCAGCCTGTTACCACTAGCTACGATTACGACGCACCTCTGACAGAAAGTGGGGATTACACTTTGAAGTATTCTCTGCTGAAGTATCTTCTGAATAAGTATAATCCTATCAAGACCAAATTACCAGATATGCCAGTCTCATCAGGACCGAAAGCATACCCAACTCTGAAAGTAAAATACTCCCTTTCCTATGAAGATATAGTTGCTCAAGCGCCGCAAACTATAGACAGTGAAAATCTTGTGGCTATGGAAGACTTACCTATACATGATAACACTGGTCAGAAGTATGGTTACATTATCTACCGTAAAGAATCCATTACCATCAACAAAGGATCAACGCTCAGGATCAAAGGATATGTCTTTGACTCTTTGAATGTATACGTTAATAATAAACTGATCACTAGGAACGTCGTAGATCTTGATGGGTTTGGTTACTGGAGGCTCAAAGATGGAAACATTTCGCTGAGTTCGGACGAAAAAATTGAGAATGCAACTATCGACTTGGTGGTTTGTAATATGGGTAGGCACCATTATGGTTTGGTGAATCCCATTGAACAGCTCAAAGGGCTATGGCAAGGCGTTTTGTTAGATGACGAAGAGATAGTCAACTGGAAGATAATGCCACTGGAATTCTCTAGAACATGGAACAATAATCTAGTAGGTTGGCGCGAATCAGATAGCTCGGAGAGTCCTTCAGTTAGTGCTGGATTGAACAAATTCGAATTGGAACTTGAGGAGAAGCATGATACTTATATCGATATGAGCGGATGGAATAAAGGGATTGTTATTGTGAATGGCTTCGTTTTGGGTCGATATTGGAAAGTTGGTCCGCAGCAGAGCTTGTATCTTCCAGCTCCTCTGCTCAAGATTGGGAATAATGAGATAATTGTGTTTGAAGAGTTCTTCCCGAAGACAGAATTAGCTTTCTCTAAAGTTCCCATCTACTTCAACAATATGACGAATGAACTTGCATGAATTCTTCCGTGAATGAAACATATCATTCCGAATTTTACTTATGCTGATTATTTATATTATTAACTGCATTACCAAAATAAAAAATGATACATAAAAAATCGATAAGGTTTCAATAAAAGTTTCAAAATTTCATATTATATCTTCTTTAGTTGCGGATACATTATTCATCAACCATAACCAACCACATATAATTCCTATGATAATTGGAGAACTTACCAATGTCATATCAGGTCTAGTTCCATGAAGAAGTGCATAGATTGTGAAAATGCCATGTACATCACAAATAATCCACAATGTAGGTACCTACATCTTTCACACATCATTGAATTATTTCTAAACGAATAAATTGTAAAGTATTTTCAATAGTGACTTTGTATTTTTGCATCAAAAGCGAAATCAACGAACTATTCGTGATGATATAAATGTTTTATAGCAGTCAGAAATAATGTACAGGGTGAGTAAGAATAAGATCGACATACTCCGTGTACGGATTCTTAACCAAAATTTGAGGTGAAAAGCTCCTATCAATGATGTAGTCCTGAAATCCATCCTTCCTGAGATACAGGGTGTCAAAAAAAAAGGATCAAATTGAGATTCACATATCAATGGCTTCCGAAACCCTGTAAGAAGAAAATTCAAACTTTATATACTGATCCAGAATAATCAAGTTAAATACTTGGACTCGTCAGTATTGCAATTCATCGAACAGTGGCATAGTTGACTTCGTATGTCTCCTTTCATATTTTTTTAAAGATAGTTGAAATGTCATATTGGTGCGTGACATTATGGTTGGGTTCATTGATACTCAACATAAACGTAATATAACATTCCATATGCCTAAATGTAAAGGTTCCTGAGATATTTGCGGAAAACTAAAGAAATGTCTTGAGATAATATTGATACGTGGTCAATAAAAAAAATCCAATCCATGTTTGTTACTTATATTATTCAACAACTAGTATCTCAAGACATATCTCAATATAAACTGTTGTCTTTGAAATAATGAAATGAAAAATACGTTTTTAGATCTACCTCTGACTCACCCGCACTATGTTCCCGAATGTTCTCAACGTTCAAAAATATTCAGGAGGTTGAGAAATCTTTCTCTCGTTGAAGATCAGCGTTCGGGGCTATGGTACGTCGCAAATTGATTCTTTACTCAATATCAATTCAATATCTTGAGTTTTTCCAAGTTTGATATTTTTTCCTACAAAGGTTCCGAAAAAATTAATATAATTCTAATTTCATTTCGTACTTTCGACACCCTGTAGTATCCTCAAAGATGAAGCATTGTGGGGCATTTGTTGATAGGAACTTTCCACCTTAAAATGAGGTTAGGAATCTGTATTTGATGTTAGTTCGTCTTATTCTGACTCACATTGCGTACTACTTTCGAGAGAGTTCAAAGATTCTGAACTCAGATGAATTTCTTCTATATCAGCAGGTTGCATGGTTAGCATGAATGAAAAAGCACCTCGATCTTCTGTTACTTGATACATAGGATTAACTCAGGCAAAGTTCCCTATTTGATATACAAATGAAAATACATCGAATGAAAAGAAGTTTTCATATTTTCAACATAGGCCCATCTACTATTATCTGTAAAGTATCAAAATAAGATAGACTGGCGTAAACAATGATAATGTCGTACCCACTTGAACAGTCAGTACTCACCTCTTCAATTTGTTTATTTGTAAAGAACTTAACGAACGACAAATTTCTCATAAAACTGTTGATAACAAATATTTCGAGAACTTAGTAGCTTTTTCAAGTGGAATATTAGAATTCGACAAACTCATATATACATACATTGTCTCACTTCTAATGGAAGCAGCACAGGCGAGTGGAGTAATTTTTTTATTTCTTGAATAGAATCATCACTCAAACACCTTTCAATTTCATATTTTTTCTGAAACTTTTGTTCGATTTCAAGGTGCTAAAATCATCAATAATGCTACAGTAATTTTCAGACAGCTAAAAATTTACCACGAGTAAAAACTGACGTCACGATTTCGTAAACATCATAGCACAGTTGCCATATGTTAAAATACGATTGGAACTACATAAACATTAGTTATTCAATGATAATTTATAAATTCTTGATTTTGTATTTGTTATATTCCTAATTAGACATAAAAAATCAATTGCCTCAAAATATTTGCTCATCTGTAGTGACTTATTGCTCATAGTACATTTATATTGATAATAATATCATTATATCAATTCACACTACAAGACATCTGAGGGTTAACGTGACACACGGCGCACGAATTGTGGGCGGTGCCTTGTCAGTTCTCAGCATTCAGCACATTGTTGCCAAGTCTTCAACATCAACATGATATTTTGTAATGGAGGAGATGTTTGGACATGCTGACTGCTCGTCAAGAATGAACTATAATATCATGGCTTCCTCATATTATGTTTTATCTCGTGTTTTATTCAACGACCGGACTCTAATCTTTTTGACAAACTTATTATAATTGGTGACTTGACAACCTTGTTTCATGGGTGGAAATGAAAGATTATCTGACCAATAACGAAAGATCATAAAAACTGACGTCACCATTTATTCGACGTATCGCCAAATGGCGGCCATGAAGGTTAGTTTGAAATGAGCTCTGAAATTCAACAATTTCGAACAACGTATTATTATAAACATAAAAAAAAATTGTTAAAAGTGCAGCAAACATTAATCTAGGTCCCTAACGACCCAGTGAAGTAATTATGAATGCCGATAATTCATTTTTTTTGCAACCGACACAAAAGTCGTCCATTTTGAAACCAAAATCAGCTCTTAAATTGACGTTGCTATTACTGACACAAAAATAGGTATATTGCTAGGCAACATATTTAGTTCCTAGGAGCTAAAGTTGAACTTTAGTTCCTAAGAGCTAAAGTTGAACTTTAGCTCCTAGGAACTAAAAAGGAAGTACTAGACGTCATCAAGAATAAACAACATTGTTATGGTTGGTTATTTGAGTTGAGATGCATACCTGAATTGTTTCCGATCTCGGCAGATTTGGCAATTCATACCCATGCATACACCTTATTATAGTTGAGTATTGGAATCATAAACATCTTAGTCAAGTATTTTTGTTTTGATCAGGGAAGCCTTCAAGATTCAAATACTTGCTGGATCTGTATTTCATTCGTTATTCTCGGGATGGATAACTTGTTTTTGAATAATCACGGCAAGCAATAGTTTTTTGTCTCAAACAACGATATTGTTTAACTTCATTTGATTATCAAGCGAAAAACATTGTATTATGGAGAGGAATAAATAATCGCTATTATTATTGTTGATATACTCACTAACCTAACATTTTCCACGTCTTGTTTCTATAGCTGGCACTGGCGCGATATTTGCCATTAGAGCGTGTCCATACACAAATATGTCACTCTGTGATTGTATTTATATTGAAACTACAATTCGAACATCCTTGAAAATTGAATGAACCTGCTATTGATGCAGGTAGAATGTTCTCACCACACGGATTATTTGTCAATATTTGTTGCATTGCATACATATGGCACGGCATTGGTGGTAACTTCACATATTTATTTCATTCAATTATTTCGGTTGCAGAACAAATAGCATGTTTCATTCGGATCAAAAGTGACTTTGTTCGACTCGCAAATTTTGCTTTCGCTCGGCTTCGCCAAACGCTTCGCCTCGCAAATGCAAAATTCGCTTGTCAAACAAAGTGTCACTTTTAATCCTAATAAAACAATGTACTATTATTATGAGTCCACTCGTCCATTGTTGAGGACCTCAACTTGAGTTAGGATGCTGAAAAATGCTGGGGCGAAAAATATGCCAAATATTCACTTTATGACCGAGTGGGGTCATCCTTAGTGATATACAGTACTCGCCAACCGACATGGAACCACCGACAACCACAAAGATAGGTTGAAAATCACTCAAGATTCGAAATCCGGACATCCAATCAACTTAATATCAATATTTTCCTGAAGAATTCAATTTTGTCTCAATATTCATGGAATCACCCTGTATATAAGTAGGTAATTATTAAGGTAGGACTCTGATATTTGAAGTAGCGCGAGAGATATACCAATGATCAAGTCATATTCAGTGAAGAGATACATTTTTCTTTGATGATGAGAGCTTTGAACTCGAAACTAGTCCGTCTAAAGTATGATTTACATCATAGAATAACTTAAGAGATAACATGAAGTCTTCCGATTTCGTCTATGAATCTATACATATGCCCCTCTACTATAAGTTCATTTACATAGATTTCCATCCGAAATAATTTGTTGTATATTACTGATCAATCATAGAGAAGAGATATAAAACTTAACCATCTGTATATAACCGAGCGGTTATCTATATAAATGAGTAATCATAATAATATTGTTGTTGCCTTTTCATTTAGTGTATGTTTGAATACCTTTACGTGGCGATAACTTTCAAACATGGCAACTTTACCAACTCTCTATGAATACTACACGGGAGGTGGTATAACCCAAGGTCTCTCTGTGGATCAACCGTATTTCACATTGAATAACAAAAACTTCAGCCTGTATGGTGGATCCACACACTATTTTCGTGTTCCCAACGAATATTGGAGAGACAGGCTGAGGAAAATGAGAGCAGCAGGGCTGAACACTGTCGAAACCTACGTACCATGGAACTTGCATGAACCAGAACCAGGTAAAACATAGCTGTACTACCAATTTGATACGTTGATAAATATATGCAGGGTGGAAACTTAACTGGAATGAATTCACTAGCGGAAAGGTGAACGACTTTCCTAGAAAATCTCGAGAAACCTTAACGTTTCAATGTATCTACCTACATGTTGCAAATGGATAACCCATATAGCACTCGACGTCCTGGAGACATCCAGTTTAGGTCCCATTCAGGTCTGAACGTCCGGGACCTGTTCAAGACGTACTGAAAACTTCCATTTCTGGACGTACTGGGTACGTACGATTCCGATGTACTAGGTACGTCGAACTCTGGACGTTATGGACTCTCCGTTTACGGGATTGAATAAATTGTTTAATCATAATCGAAATCATTGCATATATAATTTTTACCCTCGATCTCTGAAATCTATTCATATAGGAACCTTGCAAACATAAACATAATACAATGCTCACAATAAATTCATTATTTACTGGCCTCACCAGATCACAAAACATCGATTTAGGTATTCGCTGCCGTGATTATCTAATTCTATAAAAGTATCGATGTGATGAGTCAATCGGCATTCGCACATAATATTGCTTGTTGTATACTGTTAATCAACAAGTGTTCTTCAGAGTGATCTCAAGGTCGTGGGATCGATCCCCGGTAGAAGCGTTTTTTTTTTTTAATTTTTTTCATTCAAAATAAGACTTTCTACTTCATCTAAATCTCTTTTTTGACTATCTGAGTGAAAAGAGGCGGATCTACGTTGATTCATGTATCCATGGTACTGAATGGACGTACTGAGGATGTACAAACGCGCGGAATCTTGACGTCCCCAGTACGTACCTGAACGTCCACCGTACCAAATTGGACGTCCCCAGTTGGTACGAAACGTCTTGACCGGACGTTCTCAGTACGTTTTGGGGACGTACTCGTGCTATATGGGAATATAGCCCTTCAGGGGTAGGTAGCTGGTATTAAACCAAATATGTTCTCATCTACTCACTGCATCGGGAGTAATAAGCGTTTGCTCCCTCATTCAAGGTCAAAAACCTGTCAATTCACTTCCACGGACAGAAAAAAAAATTACCTTCCGTGGAAGGTGAAAATAAATTGACTTTGGCTTGCTTCCTTGGTAGAAATATACATAAACATACACTTCCTCATATTCCAAACCTATTACTCAATCGAAACTTTAAATATAAATGCAATTACACCTTAAACAAATTCGAGTGTCAAATCGATTTTCGTTCAGATTCAAAGACTGTCTGTAACCTTAGATCATGTAACACATTGATTTGGTTCTAGACTCGAGAGATCGACCACTTGAAGCACAATTTTAAGAACGACGCTCTCAAATATATGTATTCGTGGATAAAATCATAAATAAAATTAAATATATCTTGGTAGCAGAGGTTCATCTCCTTCCATGTGTGTGTATCAAACTTCACAGGCGGAGGAAATGTATACCTTTGCTCCCTTGATAAATAAAAATATATATAGCTATTATTCAAATGAAACCCTATGGCTTGTAATCCTTCATTGGAAAGCATATTGGCAGAGGAATCCAGCGTTCTGATTGAATTTTAGTTTCCAGTAGATTTTTGAGGTTATACATAAAATCAAAACATAAGTTCAGAGTTTAATATATTTTCGAGGTATTTTCATCAAGATTCCGAATTTCGTGAAAGATAAGGCATTGTAACTAGTTTGCAACAACACTTCGTTTCGAAATGTGAATACGGCATACAAATCAAATTTCTTTATCTACTCACATGGATAAAATGGCATTAAGCGTACAGATATGAACCACCGATAAATTATCAATTAATAACGGCTTGACGATCTGTGATTCATCCAGACAATTAAACGCGTTACCATGACAACACAGTTTCTTAAGCACATTACCATGGCAACAAAGTTTTTCAAACACACCTTCAGACGTAGGAACTGTCAACTGTTATTTCAGAATTATTCAGTTTGTATCAGAATTCCTCGTTAAGAATGTATGCAAGAAGTATAGTCGATGAATGTTTTAGGTACTTGCATATTCCCAAGAAGATCTCATCCTTGTGGGCATGACAATGAACGTGAAACACAATATTCATGTGAGCAAGAACTGCGCAAGGAGAATATGAATACAATCCTGAGAAATCGACAACTTTGATATCTCAGCGGATCGAAGAGTTTTAATCTTCTACGAAGACGTCAGATGCAAACTTCTTATTCACAAAGATTAGTAAGCAAGCCATTTTGATAGAGATTTTGTATTCTATTATTGGACACATCTACAATCAATATTTCAGATACGTTTCTCTTTGGTTGCATGCAGCTGCATAGTATTATGAAGGTAGGTATTATGTTCTCAATTTCCATTCCCTTCGAAATATTTTGGAGGTTAGCAGGTAGGTTTCAAATTTTCGGAATTATGAAATCTTGTCGAAGAGAGTAATGATGAGTTCGTAGAAAAAGTATAGTATGTCACTCGTTTATAAACTCTTCTAGACCCTCGTTTATTGAACACTCGCTCCGCTCTGCTGCGCACGTGCTCAAAATACTCGTTGCTGAATGGACGGCATAAAATAGCAGACAAATACATTCTAGTTCAAAATTCAGAATTATAAACCACCCTGTATTCGTTCAAATTGAATATCAGTAGTTACTAAAACAAAAGTTTCGACCGATAATAAATAGTTTCGACACAAAAAAATCCTAAAGTTAAACAATCTCGATTTTGAACACCCTATATCTCTGTAATCATTCCTGCTAGACACCAAGTGTGATGCATTGATGAAAGCGGAAGAATCTGAAAATTCAATGAAATACAGGGTGCTCTATTTGAAAATCGAGAGTTGATGCCTGTTACGCTTCTAGATTTCAACTTCGGAATATGATAATTGCAGAAAAATGTGACCCCCGCCAAATTGAAATCGACGTGTCCGAGCAATTTTAATTTTTTTTAACGACATCGGAGATTAGGGGGGTGACAAGTTTCAGCTGGGACACACTGTATATTGGAACGTTAACGCATGTCGGAAAGATTCAGGAGAATATTCAACTTTTCACTAGTGAATTCAATCCAAATGAAGTCTTCACCTTCTGTGATCTTGAATCCGCTCCTTAGGTCTTCATCAGAAAATATTTGATGGTACTTTATTTCGTAGGAAGATACGATTTCGGAGCTGGTGGAACGGATATGCAGGAATTCCTTGACATCGAAAAATTCCTCAAAACGGCCCAAGAAGAAGATCTCTTCGTTATCCTACGCCCTGGCCCTTACATCTGCTCAGAATACGAACACGGAGGCTTGCCAAGCTGGTTAATGAGGGAAAAGGGAATCAGAGTGCGCACCTCTGACGAAAAATTCATGATGCACGTCCGCAGATACTTCACCACCCTTCTAACCTTGTTGACTGCTTTCCAGTTCACCAGAGGAGGTCCAATAATAGCCGTGCAAGTAGAGAACGAGTATGGCAACACTGAGAATCCAAAAGGAAATCCACCATTCGTACCAGATACTGTGTATTTAGAGGAACTGAGGCAACTGATAATGACTAATAACATAACAGAGCTACTATTCACTTCAGATAACCCTATCAAACGTGAGAGTAGAGGATCCCTTCCCAGTTTGTTCCAGACAGCAAACTTGAACGCGGAACCAGAATTGAAGTTTGACAAACTGAAGGAGTTGCAGCATAACAAACCCTCCATGGCAACGGAATTCTGGACGGGTTGGTTCAACTCATGGTCCGAAAAACATTATGTAGGCAATGTTGGGCGCTTCAACAGTACCTTCGAGAGGATCCTGAAATACCCTGCATCTGTGAATCTGTACATGTTCCATGGAGGCACTAACTGGGGCTTCACAAATGGAGCCTCTATCGGCTCTCACGGCCAACCTTCTTATCAGTCTGACCTCACTAGCTACGACTACGAAGCACCTCTATCAGAAAGTGGGGGTTATACCCAGAAGTATCAGTTGGTTAAAGATCTCTTGGAAATGTATAACCCTATCAAGACCAAAGTACCTGATATGCCAGTCTCAATAGGACCTATAGCATATCCAACTCTGAAACTCAAGTACTCCCTTGACTATAAAGATATCGTTGCCCAAGCACCGCAAACTGTGAACAGTGAGAATCTTGTGGCTATGGAAAATCTACCAATCAATGGTAACACAGGTCAGAAGTTTGGCTACATCATCTATCGTAAAGAATCCATCACCATCAACAAGGGAACGACACTCACAATCAAAGGATATGTCTATGACACTGTGAATGTATACGTTAATAATAAACTGATCACTAAGAACGTCGTGGATCTAGATGGGTTTGGTTACTGGAGGCTCAAAGATGGAAACATCTCTTTGAGTTTGGACAAGAAACTTGAAAATGCAACTATCGATTTGGTGGTTTGCAATATGGGTAGGAACAACAACGGTATGGTGAATCCCATTGAACGGCTCAAAGGGCTATGGCAAGGCGTTTTGTTAGATGGGGAAGAGGTATTAGACTGGAAGATAATGCCGCTGGAGTTCACTAGAACATGGAATAATAATCTAGTAGGTTGGCGCGAATCGAATAGCTCGAAGAGTACTTCAGTTGGAGCGAGATTGAACAAATTCGAATTGGTCCTTGAACAGAAATTCGATACGTTTATCGATATGAGCAAATGGAATAAGGGGATTGTGATTGTGAATGGCTTCGTTTTGGGACGTTATTGGAGAGTTGGCTCGCAGCAGAGCTTATATCTTCCAGCTCCTTTTCTCAATATAGGAAATAATGAGATTACTGTATTTGAAGAATTTTCCTCAAAGACTGAATTAGCTTTTTCTAATGATCCCATTTACTTCAACAATATGACAAATCCATTTTAATGTTTATTATTTCTAATCAACAAATGTACTACTAACACATGAATATATCGTTAGTTTATCTGTCTGATCACTTCGATTTTTTTTCTTGTCATAATTATCATGTACTCAGGATGAAAACTACTATGTCATAAACAAGATGACTCTTTTCATGTAAATCGAGATAATATTTTTTGAAAACTCCGAAATAATGCAATTCAAGATGAAAATGTTTATCTCGGAACAGCAGAAGTAACTTGATTTTAACATGAACATTGAACAGGAGAGTTGCAGCAATGAAGACATCGATAAGATATATAGGCCAAGTGATAGAAAGTTTCTATTTGCGGAAAGAAATGAAATTTTGTGGGATGGTAGAGATAGGCCACGTTTATACCGTATGGGTAGTTGGTATGCTCATCAAGGAAGTCTAACTAAATTCAGACCAAATGCCATAGTTAATGCATTTTTACACCATGTATCTTCAGTTGACTAACGTTACCAACTTTGTTTTGACTTGATTATTTTTTTGAGGATAGGATGTGGAACTCCACTTGAATTCATAAATTAAGAATAAAACCTTTTAGTAGGATACGGAATTAGCTGGAATTGAATGGAATATTATTATGAGAACTCATGAAATAACTGCCACTTGCACTCAAGTCGAGTCAAGGCTATACAAAAGTAGACCAAAATGTTTACACCGTCTTGGTCATCATACTATTTCAGTCTGGTACGCAACAAATTTCGGTACCAAAACAAGCTAGCAACTTTACCAAGTATACAGTTAATACCAAACTGACCAAAAGTATTTAGTCAAAATATAGTCATTATATAGTCAGTTTGCGACCTAGCGGCGCTCGGTGAAAAATAGCACAGTTGGGGTAGGTGCTATTGGAAAAAAGTTCAGATGAGATATGTAGATAACGAAATTGTGCACAACTTTGTTTCTTGCATTTTTTTGCTCTGACCCATAGTTTTCGCTCTACGGCGCGCCTAAGTTTTAATCGCGAATTAAGATGATATTCTTTTGCTCAAAGAATTAATTTTTCAACAGCCAGATGCCCAATTCGATACATTTGATCTGATATGACAAAAATCAAATCATGCTATGAAAATATACGAAAGAAATTTCCTAAAATGATCATCTACATCCCCTGACGGGCACTTTGTTTTTTTTTTATTTATTTAAATTCTTTTAATCATCTCATTATTCACGAACATCCGCATCCTTCGATACTTCGGAGGGGTATTTTTGCACCTCAAATTATCTCTTTTCCAATTAAAATCATGAACAAACACGATAAAACGTATTCGAAGTCTTTCTTCAGCCCCCCTATATGGAGCAAATGTCAGAAAGTGGCAAATAAGGTGTCGTTGAACTCACAATGTAATCTATCGAAATATGTAGAAATATACCGGGTGTCTTATTTGAAATAAGAGAATATGGGCCATTTTCGGCCAAACCGGAAGTGACAGAAGACAATTGGATGCGTCCAATAATGTATATTTATGAACTATACTCACAAACCGAATTTCATATGTTTATTTGTATATAGAAAAAAAACAGGAAAGTTATAGGGGTAATTCACTTTTGAAAAACACTCACTCACTCTTTGACATCATTGGAACACCGTAGAAAGGTCGGTGACCTTTCACTTTTCTATCGATACTTCCACGGGAAATGTTCTTCAGAAATCTCTGCTATCATCCCTTCACTAGCAATACCAGTCAGACGAACTAGACAAGCCCAGTCAGCACATCCTTTCGTTGTCAACCTCGAAAGATGTCGAACAACACTTTATCAAAACTCCTTCATCCATAGAACGGCTAGGCTCTGGAATTCATTGCCTGAGGAAGTATTTCCAACAACATATAATCTCCAGAAGTTCAAAAATAATTCCAATACCTACCTCCTGTCCCTATCGTCCCTAGATAGATAAGAGATAAAGGACCACGCACACATTATATGGGAAAATGTCTTTCGGTGAAAATGGCTGGATTTTTTATGTAGCTGTAGACATTCTAAGTGAAAGACTCCATTGGCCCAACTCGATCGGCGCTAGATGGTGAAACATCATGATTTTTGTGTATTTTTGAGTCTTCGAAGCTTAATGAAGAATATGAAAATCTCGTGATATGCATTCACCCTACCAAAATTCATCAAAGATAGGTATGTTTCAAGGTTAGGGAAAGGAAGTTGTAGTCTTTTCAACAGGTGGTCAACAATAAACTGATTTTCAGAAAATCCGAATGCCGTTGCCTATATGACAGCTGATTTATTGAGTTCATCAATGGCGATCGATCAGAATAAACGTTGATCGAAGAAAAGATAATGATAATCATTGATACAGAGTGATCTGAATAACAGAAGTTGCCAATATACTCATTTAGATGATTTAATCATGATATAGTCCTGAATTTCTTCTGATGCCACAATGAGAAGTTTTATAACAGCTGTAAATAGCCATAAAAAAATTCACGTGTGAGATTCGGTATGAAAATTTTATACCGGAATTATATGTAGAATGGAAACATTAGTGAATGTTTTTACCCTCCCTGTACCCAAGTAAATTGAAATTTATAGTTTTGGATACATTTTTCATATGAAAATAATTGATTACATATAATTTTCTTACAATGTTTCCGGAAAATGAAGAATATTGTCAGAATTGTTTCAATTTTGTCTAATTATATGGCTGTCATGTGCCACAAAATGTCCACTTATTCATTTCACGTCTACATGCTCATGTGGATGTAAAATTTCCAAGAAATTCGCTGGTTACCATAGTAGAAATGTCGAAATATAGCATCTGATTGGTTGAAAATGACTGGCATGAAATTTTCATCAGAATTCTACTCGTTCTCATAATTCATTAGTATAGGATTGGAAATAATGAGGAAAAATGAAAAGATACCTAGCAAACATATTTATTCCCATTATTATAAGGACATTGTTCGAAAAGGAATAGTATAAAATACAATACTGACTTCAATACCAATACAAACTAGCATCATTCCCCATGGACATGCTTCAAGGGATGCCTTCTAGCAGACACAGCCGGTCGATTCAAAAGAACAGAAGGTGATATCTCCACGGAAGAATTACAGTCACTTTGTTCCATATCGAACATATAGGAGAGATCGATGTCGTACCTTGGGAGCTTATCTCTCAAATACGAAACCACGTTTATTCCCAGCTCCGGTCTCCGGCTCATGATGAAACTCGACAAGTATCTTGGTACTTTGTCTTTTTCAGCACAGTGCAGCAGTAGAGCCCAAGAAGTATAGTCTGAATCCAGGACATATGTGTTGTAGACTCCTTCATCTTGAAAAAAAAAGAAATTGATTAGGAACGAATTTCTAAAATCGTCAGTTCTCTGTAGCGAAAAGGTAGGGGCCTGCGTTTGACATATTCACAAGGTATGGTATCTAACGAAACTGATTTTCAAACGCTTTGGCACGTGTTTAGCTATTTATGTTAGTATATTTCAACACATTTCCAGACATATGGAAGATATCACGGGTGTCTACAATACTAAAGAGCGGTGATCCAGCTGATATTCAAAATTATCGTCCCATATCTGTCTTATCTAATTACGCCAAACTGTTCGAAATAGTAATTTATAATCGAATATTCACCTCAGTACATATGATAATTCCACCATATTAACATGGATTTATGACCAAATGCTCAACGGCAACAAATGTTATCAACACAGATTTTGCTGAAGCGTTTGACAGAATTGATCACCTTTTTCATTACAGGAACTTCATTATTTCAGCTTTCATTTGTCACCTGTTTCATTTCCCAAATCCTATTTCACTCAACGATATCAGTTTGTTTCCTATAATGGCTTCAATTCAAATGACTTTATTACTACCTCTGGGGTTCCACAGGGTTCGAACCTAGGTCCCCTTTTATTTGCATCATTTATCAATGATTCAAAAGACGAAATAGTTCGTAAACGATTATTCTTTGCGGATGACTTGAAATTATTTTCTAGAGCCCCGCCATGCTGATACACTATTCTTTGATATTGTGTCAGCAGACGTAAATTTTCTAATATTTCAGTTACTCTGATTGACCATCAGTCAAAGTATTTTTGAAAAAGAATGGCCCTAATATTTTATTGTCAAGTATTCCACACCAAACATTAACAGTTTGTCGACCTTGCTGACGCACTTCACTAAGAAAATGTGGATTTTCGGATGCCCATGTATCTGAAATTCTGTCTATTAGGCAGACCGCTTGTAGAAAAACTTGATTCATCGGTCCATAATATATGTTCGAAGAAGTTTCTATCATTATTCAATCAATTCAACATCAAGTCGCAAAAATTCAGTCTTCAATTTCTTCAATAAGGTCTGAATTTATATTTTTTCAAAACTTCAAGGATAGGCTCCCTTGAATGTTCATGTGGTCCGGAACGTGCGCTTAATTCTTTTGCCGAAGTCCTCAATGATTTTTTCGGATTCTCTATATGATTCAGTAAGATATTCAATTCATGATTTTCGTCATACCCACATGGTTTTTTTTTCGTTGTAAATTGGAAGTTCTTCTAAACTTCAAGTAAATGTTCTTGATGGTTCGCCTTGATGGAATATTATCATTCGGAAAACGCAATTCATAGCCACGTCTTGCAGCGGATGCGTTTTGATTATTTTCTATGAATAAAGTTACTATTTCTTGCTTTCCTGTATTTGAATAAACCATGATTCAAGAATTGATTATGGAGGAAATTAACAAGAAATTACGAAGGAATTTATCTTCACAAGAAATAACAATAAAATGTCATAACAAACCCTCATTTTTTTCCAGTTACTCATGGTTACATCATGGCATACTATCTACAATCATAGAATAGTTGTTAGTCATTCAGAAATCAATAGAAACGAATTTCAGGTTCGAAAGTGTCTATATTATGAGAAATACAAAATAAGATAAGTGTATTGAGTGGGATATTTTCGGAAAGCTCTTCGAAAGGTCTATCTAATAGCGCGAAAATATATAGGGCGTTCCATTTAAACATTGTCAAAAGCATTCAAATCTGGTTTTCCAAGTCGATAGTAATCACCACAACCATACAACCAGACAAGCAGATCATTTTTCTGTCAAGAAAATTAAATCAGATATTGGTAAAAAATCCATCTATCACAATGGAATGATACAATACAATGGGCTTATATCACAAAAAATTTTTATTTCATAATTCGATAGAACTCACCCAAACTAGCTCACCACCGCAAACCGTTTCTTGCTGTGAGCTCCCTACGTTTTATAAAAAATTATTGAAATCCCCGATTTTTCGGACCTCTGAAAACGAGGCGATGATGTGACGTCATAACCCTAATACTGAAACAAGACTATTCCAGACATAGACACAGTTGAAAGAATTAATATATCAGTTGCCTCAGTCTCAGGTATTTTCTTTAAACTATGGCGAGATGAGGTTTCTACGTCATGAGAGGGTCCGTTTTCAGAAGGTACTATTATTTATGTCCAAAAATAAAACATTCCAGATAATTTTTCGATCGAATTATGTCGTCAATCATTATTTATGTATAAAAGGATCATTATAAACATGGTTTGAGTTAAAAGTTCTACTAAGGTGTACACGCCCATTCACTACCAAATAACTTGAAGCTGATTAATAGGATTGAAAAATTTAAAAGAGAATTCAAGAAACATCTACTCCTGTGATATCGACATCTTATCTTATTTTTATAGTTTTCTTGTACAACTACTATAGTTTTCAATTGTGTGCCTAGCAGCTGAGAAAAGATTCTTTTTGAGTGTGAGTCTTATTTTACTGTCTTCTTTATTTTATTTTGTCAAATATATTGATGTATTCACTATGTTCCCTGCTATAAACAAATGTTGTTTCTTGGGAATAATAAAGTTGATTGATTGATTGATTTAGAATTTTTGCACATTTTCTTGCTTCCTGTATATATTCTGAGATACTGAAAATATACCAGTTGATTCGATGAGGAAAAAAATCCCCCGTAGGACTATTTTTCGAATTTTTTTCTACTGTCAAAAATAATAAAGTTACGGGGGGTCGTTCTTTATAACGTGTCACCCGGTACTCACAAGTATCTTCCGAATGTATCCAGTGTGCAGGCTCAGCAGCATTGGGAATGGTCCAGGAAATGTTCCCGATGAGCAGCTCGTTGATCGGGTCGTCCGTGAAACTGTAGGTGAAATTCATGTTCACATCCTCCAGAGAGGACATGGCAAAATCTGCTCGCATGCATCGGTAGGACAGAGCTTCCTCAGAGCTCGCGTAGTATTCCATCACATACCAATTACCCATCATCTGGAAGAAAAACATCACATATTCATATTTCTTTAACACTATTTCAGGAATTCGGAACAAACGTGATTTTGATCGTGTGTGTGATCGTACTTGAGTAGGTAGATTTCAATGCAAACAAAACACAAGCATGCCTTTTCTCTAGAAAAGCCGATCTCACTGTGCCCAACATAAGCTTGTCAGGAGTAACCATAACTTATTTGAAGACATCCATTTCGATGCTTGGTATAGCTATCAGCAATAACCTCTCTTGGGAAAATCACGTGAGATCAATTACTAAAAGTGCATCCCAAAAACTTGGTTTTCTGTTTCGGGCCAGGAGCTATTTCACTACCAGTCAGCTGCTTATGATCTATAAGGCACAGATCCGACCTGTCCTGGAATACTGTTCCCATATTCGGAGTGCAGCACCCAAACATACCCTGAAACTGTTGGATTCTATCCACAGAAGGGCAATTCGTCTCGTGGGTGATGCCTTGCTCACAAACTCACTCACCACTTCTCTGGAACACCGTAGAATTATAGATATTTTCATGGACGATGCTCTTCTCAAATATCAACAATTGTTCCTTTCTTGGCAGTCCCCGCGAGATTAACCCGTCCAGCTGAGGCTTCGCACCCCTTCGTGGTCACTCTAGAGACCTGCGAACATCTATTTCCAAAGACTCGTTCATCCAACGAGCAGCGAGGCCTTGGAAAACATTGCCAAGGGAGGTCGTGTTTCCCGAGGCATATAACCTCGAGTAATTTAAAAAAACACCAATTCCTACCTAATTTCCCTTGGCTCTCACGATGTTCTCTGAACAATACAGGATATCTCTTTTCGTGGGAACCAGAACATTAGAAAACAAAAAGGTACTATCTGTATATAAATCGTATGCTGATACAGAAAAGTGATCATCTGCCACAGTTACCCCAACTATCTGTGACGACGGTAGCCATACTGTTTTTTTTTTCAATATTCTGTTGAAAAAAAGTTTGTTTCTTTTCAAATATGCAGAAAATTTTCATGAATAGGAATATCATGTCTATTTTTACCCTCGGTTTTGTGATCAATTGCCATGAAATGGTCAATCTTCAAACTCTATGAGGATTTGTTTTCGTTCGTTCCAAAGAATGAAAAAAAAAATCAAAAAATCAAGAGTTGAAGTTTATGGTGGTATCCGATTACGGGGCCCATCCAATCATTATAGGGAACATTGAAGCAGGGTTAATTCAATGTACAAATATATGGCATCTGAAGAAGCTACAGTACCTATTAATGACAATTCCGTGAGATTCATTGTTTGTGGAATATTATTCCATTTCTAGCAATTCCCACCAAGGATTGGTCGAGTTATTCAAAATAATATTATCACAAGTTTATCCTACCTCTTGCAAATCGAAGTTTCTTATCGCTCTCACTTTGGGACATTTCGTTTTATCTTCGGGCCGATTTCTTCTAGCGATGATTCCACTTATGAAAAATACACTGATAATGTTCACTAAAAACTTGACATACTTCCATTTCATAGTGGAATGTTTGAGATGTTTTCTTGGATGCGAATGATTATTTTAACTTTTGTTAGCAACAAACATTTTTCTTATCGTTAATTGTGGGCGATTATCTAACGCAACAGTATTTCACCAACACAATTATTGAGAGTAAATATTTACGATTCTTGGACAGACCAGCAATGATATAATTATTTATTTTCATCAATATACTTAGTTGAGACTTATGCAATTGATATAAATTAGTTGCCGAACCTTCTGGGTCTTACACTTTGCACGTGCATTTAATTGTTTGTTTTCATTTTTATTTTTTGCTTTTGCCACCATCGAATGTATATTGTTCTCAGTACTCTTCTCTTAGGTTCTCCTTGAATTACTGATTCAAAAATCCAAATTCAAGACCGCAAAATAATGTTGGCAATACTTCATATTTTTTCGAGATAATCTGAAAATGATATCCTATTCCAAAGAATTGATGAGAATCTGAAGGTGCTAGGTATATCCATGGGCGCCTGCAGCAGGGTGCTGACAGAAAGATAAATACATAAAAAAGATTGAGAATTTGTTTAATTAGGTTAATATTTTAATGAAAACTCAAGGGTTCTAGGTTGTCCAACAAGCACATTTATTTTCGCACTAAATTCAACATTAAATATTCTCGTGAAAATTCCACATTATCAAATGCGGTGTCCTCAATTCTAAAGATGAATCCATTGGGTATATAACTACTAGAGCGGTGATGAATTTTCATAGTGACATCTAGTTATACAGGGAGACAAATAATCCTCTGCAAAATATTGATAAATTATTCTCAATGCTGTCAACATGAAGAAAAATGTATCGGAACTCTCTCAATCTCATTGTCATAATGCTCAACCATATTCGGAATGGTTTTGCAATTATCACTTATCTTCAAGAAAAAAATCATGGAAAAATGTGAGATTTCGTATATATTGCAGTGTTATTTCCATAGATAATATCTCGGATAGGTTTTTGAACCATCAACAATAGTTTCTTGCATTTTTTGTGAACACAAATTCCATCGACTTTGGTGTTTCACCTTGTATATTCATTCTCTCGTTTTTGTGGTATCTTGAGGAAAATTCCTGTCATTCAATTTCAAACATTATAATATAAAGCTGATCAATGTGTTGTGCTCGGTCTTTCTGTAATAATATATGTATATATTTACTATTTTCGCAAAATAATCTGTTATTAAAGAACATGAGATTTCCTACGAGTACAAATCATTACAACCCATCAGAAAAAACTTGCAAAATAGTGATATAATGAAGAATATTTCTCGTCAGATAATATACGAAATTTCACGTTCTTCGAAAAACCTTGTTTATTATTGAAAAGTGAATGAATTTCAAATACAGCATCCTGTACAGGGAGTCCGGCAAACCATTGATAATAGCTGCTGATAAACAAGTACCTACATAACCTATCAGAAAACCACAACTTGACCTCAGTAAAAACCTCACGGTTTTCAAGATATTGAAAATTTCATGAAACAAATTTGGATTCCTTTCACAGATCGTTCTTTAATCAATCAAATAATAAGGAGCGTGTCATATTCATTCCTATTTTCCATTGATATTACATACCCACTGAATAGTAGATGTATTAATGCAGATTTTCGAGGCACTGATAAAGCAGTCATATACGGCCTACAATAGTTATTTGTTTAACTAGGCAGCAAAGTAGTAGGAATCCAGCTAAGGCAGTCAATCTACTTTGCTGCCGAGTTGAACATATAATTTTTTCTCCGATTGTTCATAATGATATAGGAGGATATTGTAATTGCAAATTATTACAATTCCCACAATCTCTTTATTTTTCCTGTAGTGTTCAATTAAAATGAAATTTGATAGAAATCGCAGTTGTCCATGATAATTATAGTTTGACAATTCATGAAAATTCTGACAGTTGTGCGAAAAAATATCGGTATATTTAAATTATTATATAATGGACAGTGAAAGCGACCTGGAAGTACCTACACCTCCAGAAATAAGGAAGGTGGCAAAAAATATAGAGTTGAATTTTTTGCTGGAGAAGTCTCGGTGACAAAAAATATAGAGTTGAATTTTTTGCTGGAGAAGTCTCGAATGAAATATGAAGGAAATTATAAACGATTTATGGATTATTAATTTTGCTGATACATATCAATCAGCAAAGTAACCACTTTGCTGCCTAGGCAGGAAAGTAATACTCTGCTGATTGATATGTGTCAGCAAAATTAATATTTGCTGCCAATCGGAGAAAAAAATATTCTTCCGATTTGGATCCCTTATGATTTCTATCATGTAATTTTGTTAGGATTTTTTTCAGATCATGAATGATTGCTATGGACATCGAAATAAAATAGAAACATTTAGTTTCATGGTTGACAATGTGACATATCTGGAGACTAACGGAAGTGTTAAGTTTCTGGGTATTTTCCTTGACAAGTTTCTGAACTGGAATGTCCACTGTCAACACTTAACTTCCAAGCAATTCCCTTAAGTTTCTTATTATGAATTTGCGCTCTATTTTGAATAGAACTCAACTGCTGAATATTTATTACTCTCAGGTAGTATCCAGACATAGAACTTGAGTATGGTGTCTGTTTTTGGGGTAGTTCAAGCATGGCGCAAGATGTATTCATTGCCCAAAAACGCATATTACGATGTATTGCAAAGGTCTTGACCAGAAAATCTTGTAAACCACTATTTCAACATTTTAATGTGTTAACGTTAGTATCTACCGGGTGACACAGGGTATCGGGCCACCCCTGTAACTTCTGCTTTCGTCATCGGATTTTTCTGAAATTCGGTACAGTTATATAAGCAATTATTTCGGATTTGATCACATTACAATCCAATATGGCGGACTTCCGGCATTTCTGGAAATGCCAGCAACTTTGTTTTTTCAAATGAAACACCCTGTATATTTTTACATATTCAAGTTCAACAGGTCGAAACAAGTGCATTCTTTATTTCAGATGTCATTTTTTCGAAAAAAATGAAATTAAAATTGTTTTTTCATTTTACCTCGTGGATGAATGAGATGTGGTCAAGACTATTCACAATGAGTCACACATAACAGAAGAACATAATTTTTTCTGAAAAATTATTTTTTGTGTCACTTATCCAGGAATCAATTCCGCCACATCACTTTTTGATCAACAATCATTTTTTTTCAAATGGAACCCCTATGGGCCACCTACCCGTCTCTCTAGAACATACATTGAGGAACAAAATGACATATCATTTTTGTTGTTCGGTGCAGTAACAAATTGTATACATTCAAAAATCAACAACTAGTTTATGAATTTCCTTGCAGTTAGAATAATTTTTCAACTAAGTAGGCTGTGGAATAAATGACATTTGACATCAAGATTGCACTTGTTTTGACCTGTTGAACTTGAATATGTAAAAATATACAGGGTGTTCCATTTGAAAAAACAAAATGGCTGGCATTTCCAGAAAAACCGGAAGTCCGCCATATTGGATTGTAACGTGATCAAATCCGAAATAGTTGCTTATATAACTGAACCGAATATCAGAAAAATCCGTTGACGAATGCAGAAGCTACAGGGGTGGCCCGATAACCTGTGTCACCCGGTATATATATGTCAGAAATATGCCTATATATATATAAAAACAGGTCAAGTGAATAAAAATGTTCATCACTATAACACTTTGCTGCCTAGGCAACAAAGTACCCACTTTGCTGCCTAGGCAGGAAAAGTAATATTTTGCTGATTGATATGTCAGCAAAATTAATATTTGCTGCCAATCGGAGAAAAAAAACATTTCTCACAGTATGGGCAATACATGGTTTGGAAACTAAGTAAGCTATTAGAAATGCGCTACTTTTCATAGCAGTAGTAGAAAAACACACTTTCCGCCTTCAAAAGGTATAGGTTCTAAAGCTAGTGGTCGAAAAACTAGTTTCTCAGTGTACCACAACTGACCTGCGACCTTTTATCGATCACAGCAAAGCACACGAGATTATACTGCTCATTATATCCCCGATGATAGGCTAATTCAGTAAATGAGTGTCTCATTGAGCGAAGAGCTCAACATTAGTCAAAATGGCACTGGCTAACGTCCTGCCAACGTCCTACGAGCATTATACTGCCGGTGGAATCCACGTGGGTTTGAACGCGGACAAACCGTATTTCACTCTGAACGAAAGGAACATTACTATCTACAGCGGGGCTGTCCATTATTTCCGGGTTCCGAAGCCCTACTGGAGGGACAGGCTGCGTAAGCTCAGGGCTGCAGGTTAGTCAATCCACTACGAACGGCTATTAGCTCAGTAAAAACAGTAACGATTAGGACCAGCGTTGCCAGACCTACTGTTTCAACAGTAGATCTACTTTTTCGAATGTATGATGTCATCATACAGGACGTGGAAATAAATTCTGAATTGAGAAAAACTTAATCACAAATCTGCGATTGAAGTCTATAAAAATAACAATTTTCCATCGTTCAACTTTGAACCCCTTGATTGGGTGAAAGTATTGAAAAGGAACATTCTCAGATATATATCATAATACATCAAATTATTCTATTCGATTTGAGGGATGATGTTGATTCTCAATTTCATAGGATTTTGATCTTTCATGCTCTCTGTTTGGATATTCAACAGATATAATTCAATGTTCGACGTGGCAAATAGCCAGGAAGGTAGTTGTTTTCTGTTGAATATTCAGAATTATACAGGGTGCGGAAAATGATAGGTACTATTTGGGATGTCAATAAAAACCAAACCACAAAGGGAAAACATTTTTTATTTTTATTTTTGAAATCTACATTTCATGCCATCTGAGAACGTTATTTTCTAAAAATGATATTTTTTAAATGACGGCCATTATTGTCGATGCACTCTTGTAGGTTCTCACGGAAGCGCGTCATTACCCGATGGATCATTTCTCGGGGAATTGCGGCAATTTCTTGTCTTATGGCTGCCTTTAATTCTTCCAAAGTCCGCGGACGATGTGTAAAAACTCTCGATTTGAGGTAACCCCAAAGAAAAAAGTCGCAAGGCGACAAATCAGGTGAACGCGGCGGCCAGCCGAGATTACCCCGTAAAGACACCACTTTGTTTGGGAACATTTCTTGAAGAAGATTAAGTGAACGACGCGTGGTGTGCGATGTAGCACCATCTTGCTGGAACCAAAGATGTTCTCGGTGATTATCGTTCAACTCGTTAACTTTTGGACGCAGGAAATTGTTAAGCATATCAAAATATCGATCTCCGTTGACTGTTATCGTTATTCCATCTTCTTCGAAAAAGTAAGGACCCCACACGCCGAACTCAGATATTGCACACCAGACGGTAACCTTTGGACTGTGAAGTGGTCGCTCATGAAGTTCCTGTGGATTATTTGCCGACCAATACCGAAAATTTTGCTTATTCACGGTACCCGATAGGTGAAAGTGAGCTTCATCGCTGGACATGAATACAGCGCCTCGGGGAATGTTTTGAAGAATATCCCGGCATGAATTTGTACGGGTTTCAAAATCTCTTTCACTTAATTCCTGCACTACCATCATTTTGTACGGATGCATTTGGAGTGAGTTGTGTAAAATTCTTCGAACGCTTCTATCGGAAATTCCCAAAGCAGCTGCATGCTTACGAGCTGAACGCCTTGGAGACTGTTGTACGGAAAGTCTTACTGCATTCACATTTTCCGGTGTTCTCACTGTCCTTGGTCGGCCAGTAGATTTTCGTTTAAGCGTAGAACCTGTTTCCCTGAAGTGTAAAACCCACCGACGAATTGTTCTTCCATCCGGAACCGCGCCATGCCGACCAACATCAAACTGATTACGGAAGGCACGCTGCGTCGCTATTACAGATTCCCCATTTCTAATGAACTCCTCGACAACGAAAGCACGATGCACTCCGCTCCAAGCCATGTCGATAACTGAAAATTGCATACTTTTGTCTACCTAACGCGACCGCGTGCACAGTGTTGCCGGTTTTACAAACCGAGCAACCACTATTTGAAATCCTGCCTATCTTTTTGCCGCACCTGTATTATATGCATATCTTTATATGAAGGAGAATGCAAATTCTCTACTTCAGAAGATTTTGTTTTCGAATTCTCATCGTTTATGTTCAATAGATGTAATTCAATATTCGTCGTGGCATAAAGCCAGGAAAGTAGTTGTTTTCTGTTGAATAAACCGTGAAAGAATTGATATTTTCATCACATGGAGAATGCGAATTCTCAATGTATTTCTTTATATATATATATATCCATTTTTTGTGTTCATACATATATCTGAGAATGTTCCTTTTCAGTATTAGATCTACTGTTCTTGTCTCCGTTCTACTGTTCTCCTGTTTTAGGCATGAAACCTACTGTTTTGTTCGTTAACTTTAAGCCAAAGGCAAAACTGGGAAATAGCAAAATTTCACACAAGCGGTCGTAGAAATTAGGCTTCAGAGTTGATAATGTGTGGTTTTCAGTTGAAGAGTATTGTTTTGGGCAGAGCTGGGTACTGATAAATTGTACTCGAGTACCGGGTACCGGGTACTGTTTATAATTGAAGAACGAGTACAGAGTACTGAGTACTCCACTCATTGGATGTACTCAGAGTGAAGTACTCCGTGTACAAGTACCCGAATTTCACGGGTACTCATTTCAAGTACATTTGAATAGAGAATTGAGAAATTTTGCATCAGTATTAGTTATTATTAACAATAATAATATCAACAACTTCAACAATTGTCTTTTACAAAATATAAAATTGACCCATTCATTTCTTATTCATTACTAATACGTAAATTAAAGCAAAAATCAAACTACTACAATTTTTCATGTACCTGACTACCTATATACTTCATTTCCTGAGTTTACTCGAAACAGCATGAAAAAGTTTCAGTATCCCTAGGTTGCACTTAAAATGTACCTTAGCAATCTATGGCCTATTACATTTGATAAAAAAGTTGGGTAATTTGAATGAAAAAAAAAAGAGGTAAATCTAGCAACGTTATTGATATTGTTGTTATGTTGTTGTTATGAAGCATGATTATGACATGAAGGAATTCACTTTTTCACAGTTTCTTCAAACGTTTCATTAAAGCCTATGATAACGATTATAATCAATCCAGATGAAAATCATTATAGTGAATGAGTTACACTTTGTTCAACAATTCAATCTCTCCTAGGTTTGAACACAGTAGAAACATACGTCCCGTGGAACCTGCATGAGCCTCAGCCTGGCTGGTTCGATTTCGGTCAAGGCGGTTCGGATATGCAGGATCTGCTGGCAGTAGAGGAATTCTTGAAGATCGCTAAGGAGGAGGACTTGTTCGCCATCGTGAGACCTGGACCGTTCATTTGTAGCGAATGGGAGTTTGGCGGGTTGCCTAGTTGGCTGCTGCGAGAGAAAAATATCAAAGTGAGGACCTCGGATGAGATCTTCATGAAATACGTTACAAGGTAATCACAGTTTGTTCTCGAAGGAAGAAATGCCCAGATTTTTTTCGAAGCTTGTCAACTCAAATTTGCAATCAGATGAGTTGAAGGGAATGGAACTAACCTTGGTACTTCAAACTCCTAGGTTATTGAATTTCCAGGTACTTCAATGTCCTCCTACCTCTTCTAGCCCTGTTGCAATTCACCAGGGGCGGTCCCATCATAGCTTTCCAAGTAGAAAACGAATATGGCAGTACCTCGAACCCAGGAAAATTCATTCCTGATCGCAACTACCTCCGCCAGCTACACAGAATCATGACAGGTAACGGTTTGGTGGAATTGCTGGTGACCTCGGATAGCCCCACTCTCAGCGGAACCTCTGGGACCCTTCCAGGAGTATTCCTGCAGACAGCGAACTTCGGAGGCAACCCTAAACCGGACTTCGACAAGCTAAAGGAGCTCCAACCGAACCGACCTATCATGGCAATGGAGTTTTGGACAGGATGGTTCGATCATTGGTCGGAAACACACCACACACGTGGCGATGAAGATTTTTACAACACCTATGAACTCATACTAAAGTATCCAGCTTCTGTGAACATGTACATGTTTCACGGTGGGACCAGCTTCGGTTTCATGAATGGTGCCAATCTGGAGAACTCCTTGAGCGACAACTCAGGCTTTCAACCTGATACGACCAGCTATGACTACGATTCTCCTCTAAGTGAAAGCGGAGATTATACTCTGAAGTATGTTATGGTGAAGGAGTTGTTGGAGAAGTATAATCCAGTAAAGACAAGGTAAACTTTGAATTATTCAGGCGATATCTATGTGTTGATGAATGCTTTGACTGCAATAAGGTCACTTATCGAACTCTTTATTCTTCAGAATACCTCAGACACCACACCAGGCAAGGAAAATCAGTCACGAGCCTCAAGAAATCCAAAGCCACCTACCCTTCAATGCATTACTGAACCTCTCACCGAAATTGGTCAGCCAGCAACTCGTACCCATGGAGAATCTTCCCATCAACAATATGTCAGGCCAGAGTTACGGTTACATAGTATACAGAAAACGACTAGACATACCTGCTAACTCCACACTGACAATAGGAGGAAGAATCTGCGATACCTTGATAGTCCTCATTAACGGCAATATGGTAACGAAGCCAGTCAGCAATGTCAATGATCTGAACAAGTTTGGGTCTTGGAGATTGAAAAATTCCAAACTGTCTTTAGGAACCCAGAATTTAGTTGGCGCAACGCTCGATTTGCTTGTAGAGAACTGGGGACGGGTGAACTTTGGATATCTAGATCAGTTCAACCAATATAAAGGGCTTTGGCAAGATGGCGTTTATCTGAACAACAAGCAACTGTCTGATTGGGAAATTTTTCCTCTAGAATTCAAGAGAGCTTGGACTCGAAGCTTGTCAGGCTGGAAAGCTCCAAACAAACCACCTATTGCAGGTCCAGCTTTATACAAAACCAGGCTTTTTGTGAACAACACTTTGGACACGTATCTGGATATGAGTGATTGGTACAAAGGCATTGTTATCGTGAATGATTTCGTGTTGGGGAGGTACTCGAGAATCGGGCCACAGCAAAGTCTGTATTTGCCTGGGCCGTTTTTGCAACAAGGCTGGAACGACATAATCGTTTTTGAGCATTATATTCCAGCTAAACAAATCACTTTTTCGATCAAGCCTATTTACAAGACTAGGTTCCGGAACAAAGCTCTACAATTGGTAGACCATCTACTTGGATAAAAAACTCATCAAAATTTATTGCAATTTTATTCAATGACCTGAGAATCAGGGAATCCTCGATAGCTAAGCCAATCAGCAATGTTAACAATCTGAATTAGTTTGGATTTCGTAGAAGATATTTGATTACCGAAAAACTATTATATTCGTCCTACAGAAAAGCATTTCTAACACACAGAACCCCTATGATAAGATAGGATGAAAATAATAAATTTTGATGAATTCGATCTTTCGATACAAAACAGATACAATTCATTACTGTGTGATATTAGCCAGGAAATTTTTCGTTTTCTTTCAACAAGATCTCATAAAAGAGCTGCCCCAATAATCTGCAGAAGCGAGACAGTTCTGTTTCGGCCCAGCTGACTGGGACAACTTCGGGTGTATATAACACTGTGATATAACCCATCCTGAAGACGCCGGATAATGCATGATGCTCTAGTCGCCATCTAGTGGCGTTAGTTCTGAGGTGGGACCTTGCAATCGTGTCATACACTGCATGACGCTGCCCTCCATAGTCAACATGTCAGACTCCTAAGCCTACACATTACAGAGTACTGCTACAAGTAAAACACTCTGCTGACAGATGACTACTTGAGTGGAAGCTTCTCCAATCCTATTCATTGAACTAGATCTCATAAGAGATCTCTTGGCCTACTCTCCTACACGTTTTAGGCGAGGCGTGCCCTAGATAACACAATGATGTCTAGTGAACATCCAATAAACCTCCATGTCTGGACACCATAGACATTCATTATCTGTACATCACATTCCAATGTGGATCCATTGTCCCTGACAACACCAGTACATCCTAGGGACTTCCCAGGGACGTCCCTGATTTCAAACTAGGACATCCCAGGGATATCCTTTGTCGGGACAAAGTACATACTAGGGACGTCCCAGGGCCATCCGCTTTCAGACAAAAAAGATATCCCAGAGACATCCCTTAGACAAAAGAAAAAAAATTAGGTCGAGTAGGGATTGAAATAGGTACCTTCAGCTTATCAAGCACGCACCTTACTCCATTGGCTACTATGCTTTATAAAGATTAATGTACTAAACAGATTTATCAACAGTACAAATTACAAAACTGAAACCTGAATGAATACAATTTTGTAAGGATTTCATGTATAATTATTATCATTCTTGGGTATTTGAAAATGAGGGGCATTATGCATTTACGATTTCTGTTTGCGAGAAATGGTAATTTCTTGAGAAGTTTTGAGACTATATTCTTTATTTTCATTACACTTATTCTCCGGAAGAAATACATTTTCGAAAAAATTTTACTCAATATTTTGATGAAATTCAATGACTTTCTGATGTGAATGTATATCAGATTTTTCTGGGACATGAATTGGGATGACCTAGGGATGTACCAGGTGGGATGTCCACTGGACAATCATGTCCTTGTACCGCGGGACAAAAAAGGGACGTACCTAGTACATCCCTGTGTTGTTAGGGATATGTCCATTGGATGACAAATGTCTGAATTATTAGATATCCACTGGATGTCCATCGGACTATATAACCCCTAGTCATCCAATGGATTTTGAATTTTGGTCCAATTATTGTCCAAAGGCAATCCATATCGCATATGTGGAAATTTGTATCAGGAAGGTAGGATGAACAAATAATATGAGTACATCAGTTCTAACAAAGATAAGGTTGGGAATAGCATATAGAGATTTAGGAAACGATAGATACGAATTCGGTTCCGAGATTTCCATGTTGTGTAACTTTAACTTGGTATTCTTTGTCACACTGTAGAATGTTTGGATTATGAGAATTTATTATGAATACACATAATGAAATAGAAGAGAACATTAAATAACTGAAAATGATAGATAAATATATATGTGTAGGAACAACAACATTTTGAACATTGACTAACAGACACTGCTATTTTGAATGTTTGAATAAAATAAAATTCCGAGTAAAAACATCTATTTTACATAAACTTGATGAGAACCATATCATAGTTTCAATCCAAGTGTAGAAACATAAATGTTTTGATCACTATCACTTTTTTTCAATAATAATGCTCTCAATGATCAATGATATGCACACCACAACAACAAACACACAATGAATAGTGAACCTTAATGGCGTCTTTGGCGTCAAATATCAGATACAACACAGTATGTTTATTGTGAATCACTACACAAAGAAATTATGGAAATGAGTCATCAGCAATATCGTCCATTTCTGATTTCTCAGTAGATATGGATATTAATTTTAATCTTTGTACGTATGAATTTCTCGGTTTTGTTTTGTATCTGAATTATCCATAATCCTTTCAATAATTATTCATAAAATCAATGATAATTCAAACAAAGGTGGAAAATCAATGAAGAGTAATAATCATCATAGATAAGATAACAATGATTCACAACATTGCTTAAAAGGAACTACGATATACTGCCTCTCACAGTGTACTAGCGATAAAAATTAGCACAAGTTCCGACTACACACAGTTTTTTGATTTCGAGCGAGCAATCGAAACAAAATGGGAGACCACCACCATCACCACCACCACGGACCACCACCACACCATCACCAAAGCATTATAGGGCAGATAATCGACAACGTTCTACACCCCGATCATCATCATCATCATCCGCCTCCACATCATCACGGTCCACCACCACCACATTTCGGACCACCACCACCACATTTTGGACCACCGCCACATCACCACGGTCCACCACCACCACATTTTGGACCGCCACCACCACATTTTGGACCACCCTGTGGACACCATAGTTTCTGGCAAGGGTGTGACCATTGCCATCGTCACAGATGGTGAGGAGTGATGAACTGACAGTACCTGATTTTTGGATTTGGGCAACATCGTTATAAGTGTATGATTCAATAATTTGTCATATGTTAATATACCATTAAATTTCTGTTTATTGTTCGCTATTTTTGTTTATTTCTGACAGTGACATTATAAGCTTATATCGTCATAGTTACGATATCTATAATGAGGGTCATAACTCCCTTGGGATGTTATAGATGCTATAATATAATAAATTGAATAAGAAATGCATAGCAACAACCACGCAATAACGTAGCAATAAGGAATCTCCTATTCGCGGTAGTCAAGATCATCCTCTGACGTTCTGATGACATTGAAACTATACGGAAAAACATGTCTAACTTCCAATCGGGAAGGTATCTAATGAATGAAATCAGTCAGAAATAAAATTATCTATGTATCACGGGAATTATAGAGCCTCAATAACCTCTGGCAATTATTGCTGTCCCTCGGGCCAGAGGCCCTCGGGACGCAAACTTTGCCATCGGTAATTAAGGCCCTCATAATTCCCTTAATACATAAATAACTATTATTGTTCGCTTAAAAAAAATATATACAGTGTGTCCATTTAGTGCGTAATTCTTCTATATCTCGAAATCAATCATAACAAGAGAAAAACTTTGGAGAAAAAACTTTTTCAGTTACTAAAGTTGCTCATTTCGAAAATATTTCCAACAATACTGGGTGTTTTATAAAAGCGGGTCAACTCGAAGACGAGTTTTTTCAAATGGAACACCCAGTATTGTTCATTCGAGATTTATTCCGCTTAAGTTCAGCTCTACATCGCTGTAAAAAAATTGAATTTGGTTGCGGCGTTGCCAAGTTATAATTGATGAACCCATTTTTACTACTATTGAAGGGTCACGTTCAATGCATACAGTAGTAGCAAGGTCTCACGTATACCAATCCAGTAATCTCGCGAGATAATCCTCTACAGGGTGCTGAAATTTACATTCTGAATATTGTAAGATTCAGACGACGATCATAAGAATTTTTCAAATGGAACACCCTGTATTTTTCATCACAGATTTATTTCGACATCATTCGCCTTTTAATCGCAGAAGAAAAAATCAATATCGGTTGCGGCGTTTTCAAGTTATGAGTAATTTCCTTATATTTACTACTATTTCGGGGTAATTTGTACGTCATGATGGTTCCTTAATTCAGAGATCTTAATTTGAATTGAGTGTGGGAATATTGCTTGCCACATGACATTCGAGGTTCTACATAGATCATTCAGATATTTTTGTGATATGTGCATCGTCCAAATTTGAAATATAAACGGTATTTTCGGATTCAGAGGGGTCGAATTAGGGGGTAAACGTCATTTATCCAATTGTTACATGAAATGCTTCTATAGGATTTGGCTTTTCGCAAAACAAGCCCCGACTATATTACATATTTTCGTCGACCTCAAACACTTATAATCACATCATGGTCCTATTTACACGTGGAATCTATCGGATTTCGTGAAAAATTAACTTGACAACAGCAAATGACAGATATAGCCACGATATAGCCAAAGTGGTACAAAAAACAATAGTCCAAACTCATGCGAAACGAATTTGTGTGTAGTTATCGAAATGCGATATAAAGGTTACAAGCGGATAACCTTCAAAATATCAAAATAAAGATAATTTGAAATGATAATAAGATCTTTGCCTATATACAGGGTGTCCCTGTCAAATTTCAAGGAAAGATTTATCGGACATCTCTTTATTTCACTGCGGCCACGTTGGTAGCATTGAAGAGAAAGATGGAAGAGGAGAGAACTTTGCTCTCTCTCGTTCAAGATAGGAAAGAGCTCAATGGGGAAGACCACTGAGAGAAGAAATCCGTGCAAACCTCTTTCAATCGACGAATCATGATTTACGTTTGATGTACAATCAATATTATGAGTTGAAGTTGAAGGGAATCGAATCTATATCGTTTTGAAATCAGCATATTTCATTCGATATTTCAAACAGCTAAATATGATGATGGAGTCGTGACGTATTAGTCTCGAACTGTAGCTATCTCTCTCTGATACATCGTCATTCTGCAGTGTTGCAGCGTGATTGGTCATTTCAAGGACAATAGGCGTGTTAGGAATAAGACGTCGCACCAGTCACACCAATGAATTGACCAAATTTCAAATGGCGCAGGAATTGTGTGTTTTGAAATGGACATATTCTAATTTATTTTTTCCATCGTCTTAGCATGAATGACAAAATTCAAAATTAATTCGCTGGTAGTTTTTCAGTATAGAGTTCACGATTATGTCATTTTAAAAAATCAGTGGTCTCCCCCATTCAAACAAATTCATTTGAAGTATGATTACCTACTCGAGATTAGATAATTTTTTGATTTTTGTTCATATACATATATACACTGTGCTCAACTCCTTATCTCTATTTGAACCACTGTATGGAAAAATTACATGATAAAACATAAAAAATATGTACAGGGTGCTCTTCGAAGTGAAAATTATTGAACTGAAAGTGATTTTCAATTTTGGTTTTGCTCAAATTGATGATAAGTTCCTGTTTAGGATGACACGAAAAAAAATATCTACCTATTATGATGGAGTTATGGAATTATTTTTGATTCGTTCTTGGCAATAATTCCATCAAGGACAAATGTTTAGTTATTCTATAAACAATACACATCGATCAATTCAAAGCCTGTATTTCGTATTGTTACTAAACAAATTTCCTGGAAATTTTTTCCTCCTCCTAGGGGGACGGAGCATGAAATTACATTGGGAAGTTTTTGACGTTTATAGGTTAAATGGCATTCACATTCAACATCAGATTATTTCGAGTTCATTCTATTTCAATAAATAAAAATCATTCATCAACAGTTTACCATATAATGTAATTATTATGTAGGTATACTTGCAAATTCGAAAATTACAAAAACACATGTTGTTACTATACGTTAGTTCTTACATTTCATCACAAACAACCATCAACATGTAAATTTTCTTACCGAATACCACTTTAGCTTCAATTAATATCCGGGAATTCTTTCTCGAACACGAATATTTCAAAAATTCTCCACTCTCCACATCTTCCACTTATAATATCACAAGAGCTTCAATTATTTCCGGAAATTTTTTCGAGAACACGAATTTTCTAATGATTCGTGTTCGAGAAAAAATTCTCGGATATTAATTGAAGCTAAAGTGGTATTCGGTAAGAAAATTCCAAGCCGAAATAATATTGAAAAATTACTTGAATGATGACGATATTTGATGGTTTTGACATTTGAATAGTAGGCTTTGTATGTTAACTAAGAGGAATAATTCATTTTTTTTTATTTACATATGTCATTCTCCATGTCAAAACTGAAGAGTAGGTATAATATTATAGTGTTTATATGAAAGTGATGGTTGTTTGTGATGAAATGTAAGAACTAACGTATAGTAACAACATGTGTTTTTTCAAATTTCGAATTTGCAAGTATACCTACATAATATTATGTAAACTGTTGAAAAATGATTTTTATTTATTGACTTATCTGAAGTTGAATGTAAATGTTATTTAACCTATAAACGTCAAAAAATTTCCAGTGTAATTTCATGCTCCGTCCCCCACGGAGGAAGAAAAAAATTCCAAGAAATTTGTTTAGTTGTTGGTAACGATGCGAAATACAGGCTTTAATTTGATCGAAAATGTTTGGTGTGAAATTTTCAAAATAATCGTGTTCATGAAAAAAATTCCGGAAATAATTGAAGCTCTCGTGATATTATAAGTGAAAATTTTTCACTGTGTAGGCCCAGGAGCCGGGCATGACCCCCATGAGCCCCCCTGGATCCGCCTCAGAATAAATGTTAGGTTATTAAGTAGATAAATCAGATCAACTTTCAGTTTATTTATTTTATAATTTGTTCATTGCGTAGGTATACGTTAGTTTATCGAGAGCATTATAAACATGAAGAGCATAATATGTTTCATTCTACAGATAATTATTTTCGAAGGTAACTTGTTGAATTTTTCTTATTACAAAATGTACTTTTTTCCATCAATGATTATTCGTAGATTTTTTCATTCAGGATATCTCCCAGTACCTATTATAGTCAATATCTTTTTCCGGACAATATCTGAGAAGTGTCAAACAATTTTTTAAATTGTTCTCAAGTAATCATAATTACCTACCATGAAATATCATCGTTTATATACATATACTCGTTTTTGCTCCTTTTCATTGAATATTAGTATTTTATGTAACAATATTATGCAATAACATCCCCTGGCAAAATTACGTGAGATCAATTGCTTAAAGTGCATTCCAAAAACTTGGTTTTCTGTTTCGGGCCAGGAGCTATTTCACTTCCAGTCAGATGCTTATGATCTATAAGGCACAGATCCGACCTGTCCTGGAATACTGTTCCCATATTTGGAGTGCAGCACCCAAACATACCCTGAAACTGTTGGATTCTTTCCAAAAAAGTACAATCCATCTCTGGGTGATGCCTCGCTCACAAACTCACTCACTTCTCTGGAACACCGTAGAAAAGTTGGCGATCTGGCTCTATTTTATAGATATTCTCATGGACGTTGCCCTTCTGGAATATCAACAATTGTTCCTCCCTTTGCAGTCCCCGCGTGATTAACCCGTCGTGTTGAGGCTTCGCACCCCTTCGTGGTCACTTTAGAGACCTGCAGAGCATCTCTTTCGTTCGTTCATCCAACGAGCAGCGAGGCTCTGGAACACTTTGCCAAGGGAGGTGTTCCCTGAGGCATATAACCTCCAGAAATTTAAGAAGAACACCAATTCCTTCCTTATTTCCCTCGGTTCTCACGATGTTCTCTGAACATTACAGGATATCCCTTTTCGTGGGAACCAGAACATGAAAAAAGTGTTATAAATGTCATTTTAGCACGAGCGTAGCAGAGCGGAGCGAGTTTGATAAACGAGTGTCTAGAAGAGTTTATAAATGCCTTGCATACTATACTTTTTCTACGAACTCATAATTCCTCTCTTCGACAAGATTTCATATTTCCGAAAATTAGATTTGCTAACCTATAAAATAATTCGAAGGGAATCGAAATTGAGAACCTAATACATAATACTATGCAACTGTTATCAGAGTTATCAGCCAGGTCGAAATATACAATTCATTCAAACGTTCTTGTTCCATATTTTTTCATTGAATCGTTCAAAGTGTCCTGTGCAAATTATAGAGCAGTCCTTATGACATTTTGTCTTATCTTCCTGAATCTGATGGAATTTTTCGAGAAAACTGATCACAAAGTGAACTTTTTGGCATAAAAATAAAAAATGAATTTTCCCAGGTCCGGATCTGTATTTTTGTTTCCCGATACGTTGAATAGTTGGAATAGAGAAAGGTCGCTGCCAAATTTCAGCCAATCACGACGATGAAACATGCATTTCTGAGATATCAGCCATCGAAGTTATATTTTTTTCTATGTTCTGGTTCCCACAAAAAGGGATATCCTGTGATGTTCAGAGAACATCTTGAGAACCAAGGGAAATAAGGTAGAAATTGGTGTTCTTCTTGAATTTCTGGAGGTTATATGCCTCGGGGAACACCTTCCTCGAAAATTTCACATCATGGTTATGAAAGGCCAAGAAAATTTTCATATACAGGGTGTATCTAAATAACCCCCCTGTATAAGCTTTCATGGTGCCAAAATTCAGTATGGTTGGAGACTGAGAAAGTCCCAAAATTTGAAAATGATTCTAATTGGGGTTATTGAGTGGACTCAATGAAAGTCTTGAAAACATGCCTACCGGCCTACATTAAAATTTTGAGTCAAATCGAATTTGTACTGTTTCCTCAAAAATCAAGCTAAATACAAGAATTACACAAAGGATGAGAGAGTTGTTGCAGGGTATAACATGAAGTTATAGTCATGTTGTAGCCATCTAGTGGCAAAGCTCTAAGGTAGGATACAGAAATCGCGACACACACTGTATGGCGCTGCCATCTATAGTCACACGTACAGACCCCTACGTCTATACGCTACAGAGTGGTACTACAAGTAAACCACTCTGCTGACAGATGGCACTACCTGACATACTTGAGTGGAATTTTTCCACCACCAATTCAACTGCTAGAGGGTTGTTATTTCAATAGTTCAATCTGATGAAGATATAAAACTCTGACAAAACCGGTGGCGTACAATGACATAAATATCGATAAATTCACCCACTGTGACGCCACTGGAGATATTATTTCGAATCTAATTGCACCAGAAGAAGCCTCATATTACTATTGAAAAAACCACCACGTTCCATTGAAATTTATGAAAAGAAAACTGAGTAATGAATAAAAAAACGATTTTTCATGGAAATATCAATACCCTGTATCTCGAAAACGAAGATGTTTACATGAACTTCATTTTCTTAAACATCACAAGAAATCACCCCTCGAATTTTTTCGGTGTTATTTAGATACACCCTGTATATCAACCCATCTTGATTTCCCCTATTAACCATTTGACTATAATAGTTAGTTATCACCCAGTATTTCAATTTACACAAACACAAGGTATACTTACTCTACCTATATTTAATTTTTGGGTGTATGCACTTCATTTTTTGGTTTTGCTTGCCTATGCATCACTCAAAATTTGATGGTTTCAGTGAGTGCTACTTCGGTGCCATTGGTCAAAACTCCCATGGGAACCATAGAAGGGTTCACAGGTGAAACAGTGAAGGGCAGAAGGTACCAAGCGTTCGAAGGTATTCCCTATGGTCGACCTCCGGTAGGGCAATACAGATTCGAGGTAAGATAATAATTGAATTTGCTCATCTATATCTAGAGGATGATTCAATCTTCCCGCTATTGGCTCATAACAGGAGACAGAAAACTGCAAATGCGAATTTGGCAGAGGAAATTCGAATAGATGTGTGTAAGGAATATTTTCTCGTATTTAAAAAAATTTCAAGCACGATGTCTTCAAAGGTATGGTTTCTCCTGACAAACTTATGTTGGGCACAGTGAGATCGGCTTTTCTAGAGAAAAGGCATGCTTGTGTTTTGTTTGCATTGAAGTCTAACAAGTTATTGGATCCCCATTCGAGAATTGTTGTCAAGTCCATATTTAAGATGTCAACATTTCTCCCTCGTTCGTTTCTGATTTGACTGGCTGGTATTGGAGCCCTGGAAGAGGAGGCGGTATGGAGGGTACTATCATCCGCGAAGCTGTGTACTGGACATGAAGTTGCTTCCAACAATCGTTGATATGGAGTAGAAATAGTGTTGGTGCTAGAATTGATCCTTGCGGAACACCAGCATTTATGATCTGAATCAGATAAAGTATCGTCTTTTTTGATTTATACATATCATTAGTACCAATATGTACATTCAATACTTATTTCGTAAAATTAATGCAGAGCGTGCAGAAATATTATGCAATCTTTAAATGTATGTGGCAATTGTTCGGAGACATTTGACTCATTTCGGGAGTTGTCTTTACCGATACCACAGCGATCAGGCCAACTCAGCTTGTCTCATTGCTTGGACTCGTTTACGAGTGTTGAGATTTTAGACGGCGAGGAGAATCAACTTGCTCGACGTGTAAAGAGAAAAGAAAATGTTTGAAGTAGGTAATTATTCATCCACAAGTTGCCAAAAATTTTAGTTATACATCTGAAACGTTTCTCGCAGACTGTAGAGTTCAGTGAGAAACTAAACACATTTTTCGACTTCCCCTTGATCGGCTTTGACATGAGCCCCTATGCAGCTGAAGATATCGTACCATGTCCTTACAATCTGTACGCTATCTCAAACCACAGCGGTACCACCTACAGCGGACACTACACAGCCTACTGCAGACATCTATATACGAAAATTTGGCACGAGTACAATGATTTCCTGGTTTCTTCAATTTCGTCAAATTTTTCGTCAAAGCTACACCCGATTTATCTAATCTACCAAATTTCAATGGTACGAGGTGCTCTATGAACCTAGTTTTTATGAGTTTTTTCATTATCCTTAGAACAAATTACGTAGATTCTTGACTTTTCATGATTGAGTGGACACATGATATATTTTTATGATCTCTTATCAATCCACTTTCAGGAAGCTGTACCTCCAGAACCATGGACTGGAATAATGAAGGCAAAAACAATGTTCAAATGTATGCAATACAATCATTACACTCCACCAAACGAAGATATGGTATCAGGTATGTTTCTCCTTAATCCCATATTATGTATCTTCGTTTAATATGAGCACTCGAATAAAGCTGAACTCATTTCTTCAACAAGTAAAACTAACGATTGATAATCTCAGGTTATGGCTCTATTCCGAATTCAACTACAGTACTGAATCTGCTGATTTTTCATCAATAAAAGTGACAGCAGACATATTCTATCAAACGTTAGTGTGACTTTACTGAATTGTCATTATTTTCGAGGAGGAATATCAGAAAATGCCTGACAGTACTGACCAGTTGTCTTTTCTATGAATAAAGATGTCACCCTCGACAGTAAACTCAAATGGCACGACCATATTGATTATCTTAGTAAAACACTTTCCACTCAAATTTTTTTATTGAGAACTTTAAAGAAATCATTCAGCTCAATGGCCAACAGAATGTCGTATTTATCACTTTTAAATGCACATCTGGTCTACGGAATAACCTTGTGGGGCAACTCCTCACAGGCTAAACGGATATTTATCCCCCAAAAGAGGCCGTCAAAATAATTGATGGTGCAGGACCGTTACCCCCGATATAATCTGGGGTAACGGCAGGACCCAGGGATGCATGTAGACAGATATTTTCGAAATTGAATGTTATGACATTACCAGCTTTATACAGGGTGTTTCCTAACTACGGTTCCTAACTGCAGGTGGTGATTCATTAGGTCATTTTAGGAAGAAAAGTTCCCATTAACATATGTCCAGAGTTGCTTCGTTTCTGAGATACAGGGCGTAGAAGTTCAAGAAAAAAACGGTAATTATAAAATATCATGAATATCCTAGAACCGATTTGGTTAACATTTGGTACTCTCATTTGAACTAATAAGGCGCTTATTTAGCCCTATTTAGATTGAAATTATTGGGGCCAGTGGCGTCTCAGTGGGCACCCCAGCCAACAATATTGTGAAAAAAAAGTACGCCACTGACTTTTTTTGGTGAATTTTTATCTTGTTTAGATTGAGCAACTCAAAATACAACTTTTTGGTCTCCTGCACTTTCTTCATATCCAGCTTCGTTTTCGAGAAAAAAAAACAAAGCCACTGTATTGTATATCATGAACACCTTCATTGGAGAAATGAGTTTTTCATTATTTCCGCCCCAGTTTCCGCCAAAAATTTAATTGACACTTGATATGCTGAAATTTCAGAAAATTTGACAAATAAAAGTACGAAATTTCAACCAAATCGGTTCCAGGATATTCATGATATTTTATAATTACCGTTTTTTTTCTTTAATTCCAACGCCCTGTATCTCAGAAACGAAGCAACTTCGGACATATAGTCATAGGAACTTTCCTTCTTATAATGACCTAACAAATAACCCCCTGCAGTTAGGAACTGTAGTTAGGAAACACCCTGTATATATTTATTTATTAAATCTTCGTTATCTTGGCTCAACAAATTGAAAACCATGGAAAACAACAGACTTTCCAAAATTTGCTATGTACGTCTACTTGATTTAGAGAAAAATGTCATTAGATTTAATTGGCTTTCGCAGGTGAAAGAATACTTTATATTTGCCGATTGTGAAAACTTATGGCAGCGCTTTCTGAACTATAACTCGAAAAAGCTCATGAATGATATTCTGGACGAATTCAAGGAAAAGCTAATTTTGTTCGACTCTGAGAGACTTCGTACTCACTCCTATACAATGGCTTAACAGTTTCCGAACCTTCAAAATCCTACTTGAGTATTCCCTCACAAATTTATATAACACGCATTATTGCTCAAATCAGAACTTCCAGCAAAAAGTCGTTGATGTTTTCGTTTCACGGTTCCTTTTACCACATAGACACAACTGAGATGTGTTCAATTTGCAACTTACAAGCAACCGAGTCTTTGCATCACATCCTATTTGAATGTCCTATCTACTCAGGCATAAGGCAAAATGCGATTCTGTCGGAAATCGGCGATATTCATGGTCTAGTACTTCTACTCAATACTCACAATATTTTACACTTAGCAAACCTTGTGAAGACCCTGATGAATATTATGAAGTTACGATCGTTCATTATGAATGAATGACTGTTAAAAATGTGGCTATTAGGTATACTTAGGAACTTGTATAACTCTGTAATGTGTAATGTACCTACATTAGTTACTCAACTTATGATCCATGTGGAATCATGTTTGCATACCGAGCCCTTGTGATGAAAATGTAATTTTTTATAACACAATAAAACTATCTATCTATCTATCTATCTATCTATCTATCTATCTATCTATCTATCTATCTATCTATCTATCTATCTATCTATCTATCTATCTATCTATCTATCTATCTATCTATCTATCTATCTATCTATCTATCTATCTATCTATCTATCTATCTATCTATCTATCTATCTATCTATCTATCTATCTATCTATCTATCTATCTATCTATCTATCTATCTATCTATCTATCTATCTATCTATCTATCTATCTATCTATCTATCTATCTATCTATCTATCTATCTATCTATCTATCTATCTATCTATCTATCTATCTATCTATCTATCTATCTATCTATCTATCTATCTATCTATCTATCTCTATCTATATATTTATTTCATTTTCTTTTAGAGATTCACCAGAACATTTATTTATGGAGTGGAGTGATGTGGTATAGTGTTTAGAGGGAGAATAAATCATTAATTTATTGATCATATAATAACATACACAACAATATTACGACTGGAAACCTCATCCAAAAGCTCCTCAAATGTCGATCTGTACAATAAACTTCCCGATAATAAAAATCAGAATACCACCAAATTTGAAACTTCAATCAAACAGATGTAACTAAGTTTCAATTTTTATTCTATAAGAGAATACCTATGTGTCGAATTTACTGATTAACACGGAATACCCACCTTCCCAGTGACACAGTATCTCTTCATTTTATCGACCGTTAAAAGCTTGCTACTTGAGTATGTTCGAGTCGGGATTGGCGCAGTGGAAGAGCGTCCGTCTCACGACCGCAAGGTCGTGGGTTCGATTCCCAGCACGGGCGAGGAACTTTTTTCAATATTTTATTTACGAATTGAATATTGTAAAGTTTCGGAGCATCGGCTGGGGATGGTCTTGCACGATTCGCTGTTGCGTTCCAATTAACAGTGCTGCTCCTAAAGTGGCGCATGGAGTTAGTAACAAAGCCTACACAGAACACGCAGAAAGATATGATGATGTGGTTGTGAGCATCAGAGAAGAAGTAGGACGGTGTATGTAGGTGGGTGTGGAAAACTACCAGCTGAGCGTGAGAGCGGGCCAGCTGCTTAAGTAGACCTCGGTCTCGGGGGTTAACGATGATAGTTAGGAGGCCTGCCACTGCGCATATGGTAGTGAGTACATTACTAGCCTACAAAACACAGCTGAAAAACTCTGAAAAGAGAGCTGATGGGCGGTGCCTGAAAAGGATGTTAGCCAGCTCTCTTTAGCGAACCACATCAGTCATTGAAAACATTTGGGGTTTGCAAAAAGGTCCCATTGGGGACTAGTTGCTGACGTGGAAACGTCCCCCACCAGTACCAGTACCAGTACCAGTGAGTATGTTCATGTTCGTTTCCACCTGTTTTATATTTGTTAGTATTTCACAAGTACTCAAATGATTAGCCTCTGTATACTACTGAAGTTTGTAATTGAAAGTATTTCAATTCACTAAATCGATATCTATCTATCTATATCTATTATGGTGTTACCATAGATCTAAAGTGTGTATTCAGATCTATGGTTTTACGAAGCGATTGGATCTCGTTGATTTCTGACAAAATTACTATTGATAATATCGCGAGAACTCATGGTATCACTGACAGTTCCATATACCCCTGATATGTTTTTGAGAGAGGACAGCGGGTGAAAGCTTGAAAATGTCTACTGCCTATGATGTTTCAATTGTTGAGGAGTTTATTTCATGATATAAGGCGAGGTGCGGAAAATGATGTTTTATCCTCGCAATGAGTCCATACTCCACATTATGTGCTCAACAATTCGATTTGAAATCTTGTTTTCAATAGGAGACGAAGATTGCCTTTATGTGAACGTCTACACCCCAGCATCCAATCAATCAAATCGCTTGCCAGTACTGGTCTACATACATGGAGGCGCATTCATGTTCAGCTACGGGGGATCGTATGGTCCGCAAATACTGCTCGATAGAGATGTCGTTTATGTCAACTTCAACTACCGCCTCGGACCATTAGGTAAGAAGCATTCAAGATTTTTATATATGACCGGGCATAAAGTAGCACTTTACCGCCCGGTTTTGCGGACGTAAAGTGGCACTTTACCGCCCGGTTTTGCGGATGTGAAGTGACTACTTCACCGCCTGGCGTATAGGTAACTCGCAATAGGCACTCCTGTACAATTCAAGACATTTATGTTTCTATTGTGATGATTTATTATCTAATATTACAGTTCTCTTTATATTTCTGGGATGCTAAATGATATAATCCTACACAAAATAAGTTATCTGTGATGTCATAAATTAACAACATATAAAAGTCTTCTATTATTTCGAAAAATTTACAGAGTTACCGTGTAAGAACGTTGATTCCATCAATGATATTGCGCACTGCAACCATTAGGTATGTATTTCCAACGTGCTAGAGAGGTGAAGAGGTATTCAAAATGAAAAATCAAATACTCCGGTAGGTATTGCATAAAATGTTGTATGTATTCCGAACCTTATTTTGAATTTATGTACCTAGACTTGTTAATAACCCTCGCAATTACTCGCAAAGTTGAAAGCTTTGTTAATGCAATGTTGAGGCAATTACTAAAACGGACGTTCAGCAATATTGCAAAGCTGAAGTTTGATAATGTAGCATTGCAGCAATATTACATGTTGCTGTGACATTGCTGGAACGTTACATTTACAAATTCACATTTGCAATATTGATGAACTACCGTTTCAGTGATTGCTACAACCTTGCATCAACATAGCTTCCAAATTTGCTTTGTGGGCAGGCTCTCACGCGCTACGGTCCATAAATGCCTATTCTACGCTCTTGATACATGCATACCTAACTTCGATGTAATATTCTTTCATCTTCTGGATCGTACGGAAGAGAATCTTTATCATTTGTCATTGAAATGGAAGTGACGCCAACCCAACTATAACCATCAATATAACCAATGAGTAGATCCCTCACAACTTGGACGTAGGTTATGTCATTTGTCCAAAATTTGAGAAACAACCTAATTTCGTATATACAGGGTGTCCCATAAGTGATGGATCAGAGGAAGTGGGGTGGTAGGGGGGTTATTTGTAATCAAACCAAAGGTATATGTTCTTATCAAATTGTTGATAATTCGAAAGCTATTCAATTTTCCTGAAGAATGCGACCCATTTGAAAAAAATTAATAACAAAAGGGCTGCCTTGAATAACCCCATATGTTTTACCATTTCGGAATCTATATTAAAATGGGCAAGTGCCTCTTATGATTGGTTATCTTTGTGGGGTAGTTTTTGAATATGCCAGCGGCATTTAAAAATCGACTCAAATATTTCATTTGATGACAAAACTTATGGAAAATAACAATTTTCTCAGGTGATTGATGAGAAGTAATACACATGTAATCAAATTATTTCTGGGGGAAGGTGCATCCATGTGGATGGAAGTTGTGTAAGAAAAAAATACAAATGTGACATAGTTTCATCGTAATTAATTATTTTTATAGAAATGAAAGAACATTGATAACTTTCGAACCATCAACAATTACATAACCACATCGATTAGTTTGATTGGAAATTACCCCCCATACCACCCCACTTCTTTGAATCCATAATTTACACACACCCTGTATATATGTCTATATTTCTTTGAGAACTGCATAAATAAATATTCAGTTAACTTTCGAAAATACCGGAATTGGTAGTTACTTTTTTTTTCAGGTTTTTTGAGTACCGAAGATGACATCGTACCAGGAAACAATGGTGTGAAAGATCAAATTTTGGCTTTGAAATGGATCAAAGACAATATCAAATATTTTGGTGGTAATCCCGATTCAATCACTATTCATGGAATGTCAGCCGGTGGTGCAAGTGTACAATTACATTATCTATCACCAAAATCCAAAGGTAAATACACAGAGAGTTCGAGAATATAATTTGTCCATCACTAGCTATAAAACTTACCATTATTCACTCATTTTCGAGACGTAAAGTGTATTTTTACTACCAAGGTAGGTTTCGTCATTTTATGAACCTCTAGTCGATAAAGACATAGCCACCTCTGTTGAAATTAACCCGAATGCACTGTTCCCATCAGAGATTCGCAGGAATGGCACTCGAATAATAATAATAATATAATATACGTCTTTATTCGTTTTAGTGTTTATACTAACATATGGCAGAGCGAAGTTTAGCCATCATGGCTACTCTTAACCCTGCACATTGATTTACATAATTCACAAACTTAACATACTTCAATCATTAAATGAATTAAATATCATATCATATCAAACATACCAGACTTCGAGGAAAAAAATTATGAATGACACAATATCTTCTCAACCTCTCTCTCCTTTCATGATGAAACTTCTCAGAGTGACTGCTCACCAGCTAGTATCTACATCTACATGTTATTTGGATAGCATTATTCCTAAAAAATGAATTCTTCGTTGCGAGGTAGGTACTTCTGAAATATAAAATTTTTCATCAGTAATCAGTGGCCTTTCTTGATACCAGAATTCTTCCTCCATATTGGAGTATAACGTGATGAAATATGGAGCTTTTCAATTCTCATTATTTTTTTGGCACAGTCATTTCTCTAGTTGGAATCCTATTGTTATTAACTCCTGAAAAAGACAGGTTTACATAACCTCAAATCACTTTTGATAGCTTCGAATGTGTTGAACATGATAGTAATGCTTCTGGAGAGATAGAGCCACTCCAATTATCATGATCACTAGGTATATGAGGTTATGAGATACCAAACACATGCATTTCATAATGAAATTCGAAACACTAGATAGGGAGATTGATTCTTACTCAAAATTATCATAATCGAAGAATCCATCTTCTATATTATCAATCGAGAATACTCCTTCCATCATAAATAAGGACTAGGGAAAGTGAGGAGCACAATAATTTGACGACAAACCAGAGAAAAACGAAACAGACGCTATCACTAGAGTCACATATAATAATGATCAGCTGATTGTTGATGTAGACGTTCCAAGAACAAGTAGTGAACAGGTTATTGGCCAGCAATGGGCCAAAACTTGTAGGTGTTCAACTGGTTCCAGATATCTCACCATCACAAGGCGATCATCGTATTTTTAACTGATGGTTACTCAGCATAGGGAAATCATCGGCCCATTACCAATAACCCGACATCGTCATTTTCCCAGAGTTGCCTGCACTAGGCCAGACTTTTCCCGGTAGTTCAATGTTTGCTGTCATATGCTGTCATGGTCATGGTTAATTATTAAGAATTGTGTTTTCATAGTGACTATATAGGTCCATACTTCGGTTTCACAAAACTGAAATGATTGAAAAATATTGCTAGTCGTGAAAACAATTTGATATACACATTCGCGTAGAATATAATTACCACGGGACCTCTTGGTAACAGGGTAATAATGCTTTACATTTTCATTATTAAATTCGTGATTTTCAGACTAAATTAGCAAAAAAAATTTGCGAAAAAAGAACCATCGCATGATAAGTGCAGTTTTCCAAAGAAAAAATGTCGCTGTCTCCCCAACTATATATAAATGAAGAATAAGTCGATTTTTTCAACTTTCAGGTCTGTTCTCTAGAGGTATATCCCAAAGTGGCACTGCCCTCAACCCTTGGGTATTAGTTGAAAAATCTCTGGAAACAGCAAAAATTTTATCATCCTCACTGGGATGCCCGACAGAAGACAATAAATTGATGGTCAGTTGTTTGAAAACTCGGCCGGCTAGACAAATAGTGCATGCAGTGAAACTTTTTCAGGTGACTATAATAGAATAATTCGTAAATGTATATGGACACGACGAGTTTACACTATCTTTATATCGAGAATCAGTCGGAAGAAATTCATCAAAATGTGCAAATGTTGCCGCTTCTACTAGAAAGTAGTAGCAACGTTGATATTTCAAATGAAACACTTCAACTTCACGATTTTTTGTGTCGAAACTATTTATTATCGGTCAAAACGACTCACATGTCCCTATCTCAACTTTTGATTCACTATTCACTGATATTCAATCGAAACAGATACAGGGTGGTTCAAGATTCAGAATTCTGATCAATATTCGATATATTGTGTTTCAGCCATGGTTATACAATCCATTTTCACCATTCGGGTTGGTAGTAGACAGTTGGTCAAGTGACCCGGTACTACCAATTCATCCACTTAAGCTGCTCAATGATGGGAAGGTCCAAGACTTACCTTTGTTGATATCTTATACATCTGCAGAGGGGCTATATCCAGCATCAGGTGAGAAACCATTGTCGTTCTTGATGACAACCTAGCTAGGTAGTTAGTACGCAAGAGCTATAATATTGTCTGTTCATTGAATAGGAAAATAAAGAAAAGCTGTATTTCAGAAACATCTACGTGAAGTAAGTAAACTGAGTTATTCATTTTTTATTCCTAGTCGAAGAATGTTCCATGTTCCTGTCAACTTTGTGAATAAAAAACCCGAGGGAGAAACATTATCACGAAATAGTTTATCAAGTATAAAAATCATCTACCTATACTTGAATGGAAGCAGGAAGATGTCTAGGCAATGCTGTATTTGCATGATTTATGATGCTACTGGCATTTAAGTAGGAACTGCGGAAACCTCGAAAACTTATCAGTGCTGTGATGGAATAGTATATTACTCACCGAGGTGGGAAGTGATTCATTCCTGTCGTGAGATTACTTAGTTAACCGAGACGCAAAGCAAGCGAAATCCTCTCTTTTTAATACTTGTACGCTTTTTTATTGAATACGACTGTACATTGGTCATGATCCTCATCACTTCTTCTTTCAAACATCCAATGTGTTTCACATCTTTGCATTTATTTTTGGAAAAAACAGTTGAAAACATTACATGTGAATTAAGTGTTCTGCAAAACCTCAATATTTCGAAGGTATATTTGTTTCTGCCAATGGATGCTTATTTTTGAATTTACTGAATAGACTTCGTATCAACTGACAAAGAAAAGTTTTGTTGATGAGTTTCTGCTGTTTTGAATCGAATAAATGATGTCTGTATGATTATTTTATTATGATAATTGAATAGAATACAATATTCACCTTACCCAGACATACTCCAGAGTTCCGAAACAACTCATCAGAGATAATGTAGGATAATGATCCTTCAGAACTTTGAAGTCGCACCATTGGCGAAAATGTTCTATATTCCTCTAACTGAGGATAACTTTGCTAGTCATAATCTTACAACATTCTTGACATTCCAACTACGAGATATAGCCACAATGCTCAGAGTGGAATGCAATGTTAAATAAATACAAAAAAGCTCAAAGTTATTTCCACTAATGTTCATAAAATGTACAACAATGACATTTTTCTTGGTTGAATTGGCTCCAGAAGGATATCCTCTGTTATTGGGAAAGTTCAATACATCGTTATAGTGACAGCTATTTAGAATCTTGAAATTGAACAAATCCGGTGACCTCCTCCAGTTATGACAGTTTCAAAAATAAATTCTTGTTTGTATCGTTTGAATGTGGAAAATTTTATTCGAATTTTTTATTCTAGATTTTTACAATGATGAACTCCTCGAATACTTAGACATACACTGGAATGAGATATTACCACATATATTGCACTACAATAATGTAATAGCAGAAGATAAACTAAACATTACCAGTGAGACAATTCGACTAAATTATTTGGGTACTCGTAACCTCAATAAAGAAAGTTATCCTGAATTCGTGCAGGTTTGTTACTGAACAATTATATTGTTCTCGAAATTTTCAACATCGATACATAAATATCTTAAATTTGTTCCAGATACTGAGTGATCGTCTGTTTCTGCATGACTTGGAGAAAGCTGGAAGATTACATGCCATGGCTGTGAAATCACCTGTTTATTGTTACTACTTTAATTATAGAGGAGCACATAGTGATTCGGAGTTTAGAACAAACAGTACTGAAAACATAGGTAAAAAAAAACAGGCGAAAAAAAAACGAACTCAAAATTTGTTGACCACAATATTCATTGTAAAAATTATCAGTGTGTGACTATAGTTTCGGCTCAACGGCCATCTTCAGACACAATGAAAAAAGTACGTTTTATGTAGGAAACATCTTAACAATATGAAAAATTAATTATCCGGTCGTTATAACGAAGGATCAATCCATTCAATGCGAGGCTGGATTAATGTTTTCTACATAAGAGGAACTTTTTTCATTGTGTCTGAAGATGGCCGTAGAGCCGAAACTATAATCACACGCTTATTATTTTCATGTTAAATATTGTGGTCGACCGACTATGAGTTCGTTTTTTTCTCCTGTTGAAAAATAATGGACCACTTTGAGAATGGATGGTTTCCATGACATAGGTAAAAAAGGCGTGCTTAGTAATCTTCGATAATCTTAGGATGCTCGCAGTTTTTCACCATCAATCGTACCGATCAACATAACCAAAGTTTACAGAATTTGAAATATCATTGGAGCTGTATGTTCTAATATGCTGCCCAACCAAATACTGCAATAAATTCCATAAATATTTTATATACATTGAGCACCTTGTAAAGCTTGATATGGCTTATATACATGGTGATTCAGGTTCTGAGGTACAAACTGAAATAGCTGATAGATCACATCTATTCTATTGAAAAAGTTTTCATCAACATGAGTCTCATCTCCATCAGTAGCGGATCTACAAGGGGTCAAAGTCTAGTTATTTTTTTCTATTTATTGAAATATCACGCTTTCGAAGATATCAATTGGAAGTTTGTTGCGGTGAATACTTCATAGGAATGTATCATTTTGAGCATTCCAGTGAGTTTTTGAAGCTATAGGCTGATACGTTTTTGGAGTGATAGGTTTCTATATCCACCCCAAACTTTTTTGTTGTACGCCTGTGACATTTTCCAGTTACCTTATTAGGGTGGATTTAGAGGCTTTATTGCTTCTCAATTCTTCCTGAGAAACGAACAGTTATCCAGATAAATAAGCATAGCCGTTCTGAAACATGTTAATTTTATCTATATTTTCATCTTGAATTTTATTCTTTGTCGAAATTGATGAGGATTCAACTGGATGGGGATTGATGGTGAGTTCCCAATGCAGCGTTTTTGCTTCTCGAAAAATATTTGACGCGATGAAGTTAAAATATTTCAATTCTTTGGCGTCAAGTTCACTTCAACACGACATGTCGCAGCGACAATGGCTGCTTAACAAAATGTAATCTGTATTTTACCCCATTTTGGGAAACACATTTTAATATGTTTGTACTGTATTTTATCATGATGTCGTTAGTTTTAATCTGGACCAGAGATATTTTTATGGACAAATGTCCCTGTTAACCTGACGAGTATGCACTGATGATGACTCAACAGTCGAAAGCGCTCTGCTATATGAATATAAATTTGAATAAATTATCTTGCACGAAATACAACACTTCCCTTCTTTGGTATTTTTCTTAAAGATCAATCATACGTCAATAGTTCACCACTGTTGAATTTGTTTTCTTAGTAGGTAATAATATGTATTTGCTAACTAATCCTTCAAGTTGGGAGAGAAGAATATATAAAAGTTTGTGGAAATCTTATCGTTTGTGAAGTTTTTACATTTGCCATGGATTTCCTTGAAGTAACGGCCGAGGCAATTCATTTTTTTTCACTCTTTACCGTTTCCAAAGGCTTCAGCCCTGGTCTAACATTCCTTCGACATCTTACTTTTTCTATATTTTCAGGCGTCTCACATGCTGACGATACCTGCTATGTGGTCAAAACTAAACTAGATACCTTATCCACTGAAGCTGATCGGAAAATGAGTGAAATATTTGTTGATATGTTCTTGTCATTCATGAACACTGGGTAAGTACAATAAGGGCCTGTTGCAGTGAAACATTTTATTTCATTTTTTCGAAGTACTAACCCCAACTGAACTACGCAACACCAATTTCGTCGCACCCCAAAATTTTGTCCCTGTTAAAATATGAATAACTTTTTTCTGCTTTGAACAATTTGAATTCAGATTACACTGTTCGCTAGCCTAGTCCTCCAGCCATAATCACGAACATGAGGTTCTTCATGTAAAATCGCTACAGGGTGTCACCTCTGAAACTGTGAAAAATTTCGGAATTTTCAAACGGATCCCAAATGAACGAAAACTTCTCCTTTTCGACTTCGATAGCAGAGGCATGAGGATGATCTCATTACCTAAGAACAGTTTTCAAATTGTCTTCTTATCTCTTTTATTTACAACTTATCAAATTAACTTTCTGGTTTTGCAGTCATAACTTTTTTCCTTGTCAACCCGTTTTTAGAATTTCATTTTGAAGCTGAAACGTCAGAAGAAGACATATGAAGATCAACATTAACTCAAGATGAACATTATACAGTTGTGTCTCATTTCTAATGGAAGCACCCCTGTATATGTTTCGTGATTTTTATATAGGATAAGTAAGCATCTTTCCATGGAAACGAAATCTACCCTCTATAATTCGATTATATGGCCTCATTTCAATTATTGTAGCTCCATAATTCATACATCTAATGTCAATCTAGATAGACTGCAGAAATTGCAGAATCACGCTATGAGAATAATTATTGGAAGCGACAGGTATACTAGTATAGAGAATATGCTCGATAAACTCAACTGGTTGAACTTGAAGGATACATATTACAAAAATACTATGATCTTCATTCACAAAATGGTTAATAAAATATTGCCCTAGTACTTGTTTCCACATCTAGTTAAAGTTTCCGATGTACATACATGCATATATAACACCAGATCTAGAGACAACTATTATGTGAACTCTGTGTCAAAAAATTGTACACTGAATAGTCTGTTCTACCTTGGTATGATTGAATATAATGCGTTACCTGACGATATCAGAAATATATCTATTATAATAAAGTTCAAATCATCTCTAATCAAACATATAAAAGATAGAAAAACCTATACAAAATGACCTCATTCTTGAAATTATTATATGTCCATCATATTGTCGTCTCAATAAGAGTGACCAAATTTTGATCAAATTTTGAAATCAGTATGATCATCTATTCAGTATATCTGTTCATTGATTGATCATATTTACTATATTATAATTATAATATTAATTTCATTACCTTTCTGTTTGTTATCTTCACAAGGTTCCTGTAATATTTCCTTCATATGTATGTATTATCTTCATGATAAATAAAATCCTATCTATCTATCTATCTAATTGTTGAGTTAGGAGTCTGAAACTTCAAGATCGGGAAATATACTGAAAATGAACACTATGACCGAGTGGAGTCATCTCCAGTGATAAACACTGCTCGCCAACAGCTATGGAACCACCCAAATTTCCGGACAATGTTATTAGGAGCCAAGATATGTTGAAAATCACTTTGGATTCGAAATAAGGACGTCCAATTCACTGACCATACATATTATCTCTGGAAAATTTTCAGTTCAGAAAAATCAAATTTTGTCTCACTTCTCATGGAAGCACCCCCGTATCTCATGTAATTATTGAGGTAGGGTTCTGAAATTTGCAGGAGGAAGCGAAAAGGACGACCTTATCTTGATTATGATAGTGATTTTCAACTCCCAACTCAACTCAACTGAGATTTCAAAAATCAGTTGACGAGGAAGAAAGCTAAGACTGCAAAACCAAAAAGTTAATATTTTGAGATCGAACTGTGAATAAAAGAGGTAAGGAGACAATTCGGAAACTGTCATAAGATAATGAGATCATCTGAATGCCTCCACTGCCAAAGTTGAAAAATAAATTTTTCCTTCATTTGGGATATTTTTGAAATTTCCGAAATTTTGCACAGTTTCGGGTAACACCCTGTAGCGATTTTATATGAAAAACCTTATGTTTTTGAGAATCATGAGATTATAGCTGAAGGACTGAGCTAGCGAATAGTGTGATCCGACTGCAAATCGTTCAAAGCAGAAAAATGTTATTCATATTTCAACAGAGGCAAAATTGTGGGGTGCCACGAAATTAGTGTTGCGTAGTTTAGTTCACTTTCGCAAACCGTTCTATTGATAAATTCCGTATTCACAGTAAATATAGTACTGAAACTATCTATGAATACAGTGTGGAGACTTTAACTGGAATTTATTCGTTAGCGGGAAGGTGAATATTTTTTCTAAAAATGCCTGGCATACGTCAACGATTTGATGTATTTACTTACTTTTTGCAAGCAATATCGTGATTATATCCCTTCAGGGGTAGCTGGAACCACCCTCAACATGATTTTTTCAAATGTAACCCTATGGCTAGTATGGGACTGCATAGAAACCCTAAATGAACTGGGCAGTCAGAACAGACTGACTCTAGCATGGGTACCAGCACATACAGGGTACGAGGGTAATGAAGAGGCAGACTCACTTGCCCGAGCAGGAGCAAACAAAGCTCTGAATGGCCCAGAACCCTTGTGTGGTATTGCGAAAGCTATACAAAAGACTAGTATCAAATCATGGATGCAAACCAAATCTCAAGAATGGTGGAACAACTCGCCAGGTATGAGACAGGCAAAAAAGTTTATTAAAGAACCATCGCCAACATTCACAGAATATCTACTGAGCCAGAAACGAAGTTCAACTAGAATACTAGTGGGACTTCTCACAGGGCATTGTAGGCTCAACAAACACATGAGTACGATAGGTCTGACTGAAGAACTGCTGTGCAGGTTCTGTCAGGAAGAAGAGGAAACAGCAGTACACATACTTTGCCACTGTGAGGGCTTGTCAAGACTAAGGTACCTTACACTGGGTGAGGAAAAACCAGAAGCCCAAAGATACACAGGAGATCTGGAAGCTAGCCTATGGAGTCTCATAGAGAAGAAGAACTCTAATCGATTTTGAGGGCAGACACAATAGATCTGAAAAGGTCGCGGTGTGGAGGCAGATAGCCCGAAGGCCCCATTCTAAATCTAATCTAATCGAACCCTATGGCTTGTCACCCCTCATTGGAAAGCTAGTGGAAAGAGGAATCCAGCGTACTATAGTCAAATATCAGTTCCTTTCACTTTGAAAGGTCTCATAAAAGTGAAATTCACTCCCCCAGTAGCGAATTTATTCCAGTCAAAGTCTCCTATATCGAGTTCGCTTGGTCTATTAAATTTGCTCTTGAGAATGAATTATTTTCAGGAAACCAAATACATCTCCAGATTGGAAGCCTTTGTCCAGAGAAAGGTATACCCCTTGGAACCAGTTACATATATCAAGTCCAGATAGTTTGTTCGCTGAAGAAAAAGAAACAATAGTAGGCAAAAAAATTTGGGATAAGTTGGAGTTTCTTGAGAATGAGAGATTATTCAAACACAAAGAAGAGCTGTGATTAGGACGTTGAATATCTTTATAACTGATTAGCTAATTTTTTATCAATTGTCCACTGAATAAACCATTTTATAATTACACTGTGTGGTACATTATTTTCTTTAGTCGGAACCCTGTTTAAAAAGACTATATCACTTCAAGAAGATTTATTGCAGATGGAAAGAACCTAGGTTGCATCCCAAATTGTTTGTTCCATTGGAATCTGGACACAAATCAACAGTTGATAGGAATAACCGTCATGGTTTTGAATTTTGCATACATTTTACAGAGTTCACAATCAACATACAGGGTGCTTAATCAATTTTTCTCATATTTGTTGAGGAAGTATAACTAATACTCGAACCACCTAGTACAGAGTATACAGGGTGTCCCGAAATTACATAGAAATGATCCAACCACAGATTCTAGGAACAAAAATAGTAAAAAAAGTTCATATGATATGATAAATATTCTTGATAAATGAGTCGTTTAGATCTGGCACTTTTCCAGACTGTCTCAAACTAGCCGAGATAATGCCACTATATAAAAAAGGCGATTGCAATGATCTTGCCAAGTACAGAGCTATTAGCTGTACTCATTCATGAATCAATATAAACTATTATCATCAAGTCAACATTTTGTACTAATATGACTACTGATACAGCTTTGAATACTGTTCAAATTGAACTCGTTTGAAGGCTGGACAAAGTTGACCACGTAAGTGGACTTTTCATAGACTTTTCGAGAGCTTTTGATGTAGTTGACCATAGCATCCTACTGGTTAAACTTGAAAGATATGGAATAAAAGGCATTCCTCTGAAATTTTTCCAATCCTATCTCGTCAATAGAAACCAGGTTGTTTTACTCAATGATATTCGTAGTCCTTCTTGTAGCATCACACAGGGTGTTCCACAGGGATCAGTTCTGGGTCCTCTACTTTTCAACATATTTGCGAATGACCTCATATATTGTGTCGAAAATATTCCAAATGTTAAGATTATTTGTTACGCAGATGATACTAACATCATTATCTCTGGTGACAATCAAAAATCACTCAATAATTCCACAGAAAGAGTATACTATAATGTACATATTTGGTCGAGAAATAACAACTTGCTATCAAACCACAAAAAAACAGTGTTGGTATATTTCGGACGTAGAAGGCAAGATCCACTATCATCTTCAAAAACACTGGAGAAGAATTGTCCTGCTCTGAAAATGTGAAATTGTTAGGAATCACTTTCGATAGGCAGCTGTTATGGACTAAGCATATTGACCAGCTATATGCAAAGAACTACGTAGTTCGTGCTACAGCATCGAATATATGAAAAATCACTCTAGTAAACAAATTCTGGTAACTTTATATTATGCCAACTTTCACTCCAATACAGATATGGAATACTTAAGTACGTGGGGAAATAGTGCCACAGCAAACAGAGTGTATATTTTACAAAAATATGTGTTACGTATTATTGAAAATACTGACACGAGGACTAGCTGTAGAAAACTCTTCAAGAAACACAAAATCCTGTTGTACAGCATATATATTTCAGAAAGTATGTATATATTTCTATAAAATGAACAGCATTGCAACTTGCCTATACCAAAGCATGTTCATATCATTCGCTACTGCAATTTGTTACAACCCAATTCTCACTCTTGTGCACTTTATCCATAGATCTTTATCAAAGGAGTTTTTATTTCATCAGGTGCAAATTGTATAATACATTGAATAATGTATGAGATGATGTTTTTCTGTAAAAATGTTTGAAAGCCTCTGTGTTGAGATGACTCAATTTTATACATGTATATTACTTTTCATTCCCGATTTGTCTCAATGTAACATTACACGCCCTAGGTCATTTATGGTCTAGAGAATATCTCATGAATGTTTCAGAGCATATTAGGTGCAATGTTTCATATTTCGAAGAGTTAGTTTCAAAAACGTTTCAGAAACACAAAATGGTTTACTGCGGGTAGTTATATTGAAAATCATTCTTCAATATTTATGTAATGTGAAGTCAGATGCAAAGAATATGGATGGTGTTCTCTTATTGCGCTATCACTGTCGATATGCGACATGTTTATTGCATCTGACCACCGCCAATTTTTTTTATCTCTAATTATTATACTACATTCCTTATAATGATGTTATTTATATACATAATTATTGATGCATCGAAACATTTCGAAACACGATAATTATCTTTGTTCTGGTGGGGAGTATGTATAGTCTATGTATATTCTTGAATTTTCCACAGAGGCGGTGCTTAAATGAAGGCACAGGGGTTATTAAGTATTCAACATTTTACTCAGATCAATTAAATCTATGAAAAAATGACAAGATTGACAATTTTTGATTATTGCTCGATCTTGACCACTTTAAAGCATCTGGTTTTTCTTGGTTTTTTGACTCAGGAAGCACTGTCTTATGTGCATTATATTCATTTTTCTCCGATTGGCAGCAAATATTAATTTTGCTGACACATATCAATCAGCAAAGTATTACTTTTCCTGCCTAGGCAGCAAAGTGGTTACTTTGCTGATTGATATGTATCAGCAAAATTAATAATCCATAAATCGTTCATTATTTCCTTCATATTTCATCCGAGACTTCTCCGGCAACAAATTCAACTCTATATTTTTTGCCACCTCCCTTATTTCTGGAGGTTTGAGTACTTCCAGGTTGCTTTCACTGTCCATTATATAATAATTTAAATATACCGATATTTTTTCGCACAACTGTCAGAAATTTCATGAATTGTCAAACTATAATTATTATGGACATTTCCATTGCAACCAACCATTCCAATAACTGCGTTTTCTATCAAATTTTATTTTAATTGAACACTACAGGAAAAATAAAGAGATATATATCATTATTAACAATCGGACGAAAAATTATATCTTCAACTCGGCAGCAAAATAGATTGACTGCCTTAGCTGGATTCCTCGCCTCGCTACGCTCGGCTATGAATTCAGCCTCGGCATCAGTCAATCTACTACTTTGCTGCCTAGTTAAACAAATAACTATTTCCTGAATATGACTAGGGAAGAGTATCATCAACAGACCACATTACCCCAATATACTGCTTCAACATGAACTTCGAAGTGATCATGCAAGATCGAAGGAAATGGACAGATGACAACATCAAGGGCAAACCTGGAGAGAAGATCTGGTATACAGACGGGTCCTAGACAAAGGGAGGCTCTGGTGCTGGAATTTACAGTGAAGGGAGAAACTCCCAAATGAGCTTCTCCTTGGGAATAAACATCTCCGTATTTCAAGCAGAAATGTACGCAATCCTCTGCAATGTGCAAGAACAAACAATATGAGGGAAGTGCGCATTGCACGAATCAAAATATGCACCGATAGCCAAGCGTCACTGGAAGCTTTCACATGGCTCGTGATTTTTTGAGTATTCAAGCTACTCCAGTTCCGGCAGAAAGACTGTTTTCAAGAGCAACACTTACCATCAGAAAAGAACGAAGCCGATTAACTGGAGAATCGGCTCAACTTTTACTATGTTTGAATTCTTGGCAATGTACCAGAGATATATTTACGAGTGTCGTGTAAACAACAATTTTGTTCTCTGTTGAAAAACTTTGTTAATAATTGTTCATTCATTTTCTTGTTTTGTTAATTTTTGAGTGTTCAAATTTGATTTTCGTATTTGATAGTTTTTTAAGACGTTAAAGTTCTTTAAGAATATGAAGATATTTATTTCTACCTTTGTCCTTTTTATTTACTTCGTTATCTTTGTTATTTTTTTGTTATTTTCTGTTGTTATGTTTGAAATGAATTGAAATTATTTTTTCGCAAAGTTTTTTATTTTCTCATTTCTTGAGTATTTAGGGCTGTGAGTTATTGCAGCACATATATTTTTTCGAGATCGAGAAATCTCGAAATAATTTCTCGATCTCGAAAAATTTCGAAGTGCTCTCCTCGATCTCGTCTCGAAAACAAAATGTTAGTCTCGTCTAGAATTCGAGACGAGACGAGACGAGAAATCTCGAATTTCGAGAGTCTCGTGGAACCCTAGGAATATAAAAAATCGGTTTTGTTAGTGGTGAAACAGTTGTAGTGTGTCGATATACATACATAATCTAAATTTGTTCCAGATACTGAGTGATCGTCTATTTCTCAATGACTTGGAGAAAGCTGGAAGATTACATGCAATAGCGGTGAAATCCCCTGTTTATTGTTATGACTTTGATTATAGAGGAGCACACAGTGCATCAGAGTTTAGGACAAACAGTACTGTGAACATAGGTAAAAAAGGGCGTGCTTAGTCAATCGATCACTATTATCAACTATATCTGATAGTAAATTCAACTATTCAAGCTCTGTTCTATCAAGCTCTGAATACAAATCCAATGATGAATTCCATGAATTATAGAGTCTTTGATTATTCATATATTTTTTTATGCCAACGGGTCCAAGACCAAGGAAGGCTCTGGTGCTGGAATTTACAGTGAAGGGATAAACTCCCAAATGAGCATCTCCCTGGTAATAAACACTTCTGTATCTCATGCGGAAATATACGCAATCTTGCAATGTGCAAGAACAAACAATATGAGGGTAGTGCGCATTGCACGAATCAAAATATGCACCGATAGCCAGGCATCACTGAAAGCTTTCACGAACCTGAGAGTGACATCCAGGCTGGTACAGGAATGCAGAGAAGAACTCAATGTCCTGTCAGAACATAACAAAATAACCCTGTTATGGGTTCCAGGACATTGCGGCATCGTAGGGAACGAAAAAGCTGATGAACTAGCAAGAACCCGTATACTCGAGGTTACTAAAACAGCTACCCGAGGCTATATACGGAACTGGATCAAGCGAAAACATAAGGAGTGATGGACTGAAGCCCCTCATATGCACCACGGGAAAGTATTCATCAAAGAACCGTCGAAAAATGAATCTGAAGAACTACTTATTGAGATGAGTAGGAACCAAGTCAGAAAAATAACGGGACTTCTCACTGGTCACAACACACACAACAATGGGACTGTACAGTGGAGAACTTATCTGCAGACAATGCAGTGAAGGGACAGAAACCGGAAAAAAGAAACTGTGGTCAACATCGCACTACTCGGAGTGCTGAAACGGAGGAGCGAGTATTGGATTTGATTGCAGGAGACTCAGGGATTAGTGTTAGGAGAATTTCTACCCAAGAAGGTATCTCAAAAAGTTCAGTGTGGAGAAGTATTCATGAACAATTACTCTACCCTTACCATGTGCAGAGAGTTCAAGCTCTCAAACCTCAAGATCTAGCGCCCAGGTTACAATACTGCAATTGGTTGTTTGATGATTGTCTTCAAAACCCAACTTTTCTGGAAAGTATCCTTTTTACCGATGAGGCAGGGTTCACCAGAGATGGAGTATTCAATTTTCACAATACTCATATTTGGGCTGATGGGAACCCACACACAGTTTTTGAATCAAATCACCAAGACACATTTTCTATCAATGTACGGGCAGGAATAATCGATAACTATTCGATAGGTCCCTACGTACTGCCTCATCGTTTGAATGGTGAGAGTTATTTGCATTTTCCACAACATGTTCTGAGATATCTCATTCCTGACGTGAATTCTTTCGGATATCAAAAAGAAAAATAACAGTTTTCTTGAGAACGGTTCGTTTTACGGCATTCCATCAGGAGTACCTTTTTTATGAAGAAGTGTTTGGAAAATCATATTCTGGTACTAGCAAGAAGATACAGTGTGAGACAAAAAAAATTGAGACATTTTCATAGCACGGGTTTCAAGTTTCGAACCTCCCTGTATATTATATCATTCTTTCCATTCCTTCAAACGATTTATGAGATCAAATTACCTATCGATACAAAATTTCATGATTCTAGGATCAATGGTGACAAAGATAATTGAAGAAAACTGCATTTAGGGACCAACCTTTAAAGGGCTGTAGCGCCCTTGGGATGCATTTTCGGACACCTGTTGATATGAACATTTTTTCTTATTTTTATCTGTAGATTGACCTCCCGGAGTCTACGAACGTTATTCTGAGACACCCTGTATAAATGACAAATTTCAAGAGTTATTTACCTATATCGTTGTATGTTCCTAGATTGAATTAAAAGAAAACACGATCGGTTTTGTTCCACGAACAACTTAAGAAACCAAGGGAGTAAAAACTTCTGAATACATATAAACAAATACAAGGAGATAGAAATGAAAATGTATACCTACCTACCTACTTGTGACATCATAGATACGTATATTATTGTATTGTTGACAAATTCAATGTAAGACAAAACATTCCATTAGAAATTTCAGCTATAATTCCATCACTAGCAATATATAAAGGCTTTGGAATTCTTCGCCAATGGAAGTAACCCCACGAACTTTTAACCTCCAAAAGTTCCAAGGAATTCAAACATCTACCTCCATCATAGGAATTTTCTTTCGTGACCTCCAAGAGTTGAATAAAATATCCATATCGCAATGTTAGTGATCACATGAAATCTCATATTGACATTTTGAGATTCAAAATGTGAACAATTGAAACTTGAATTCTCCAGTGTGGAGCACACAAGAATGTTCTTTTTGTGCTTTAATCTTTTGTAAAAACTTTCTGACAAAAGTGAGAAGAACTTTATTAAAATTTATCAAATTCATTAACCCATTACATAATAACTCCAATCCAGATTTTTTAATCTTCACTCTCTTTCAGAAATTACTCCTGATGATAACTTGTAGCCTAAACCGTTTGAGAATTTGCTCGTAATAAAGACTGTGAACTATAGCCTTCTTTTGTTAATATTCTGAATATTACAAAGTACACACAATTTTACCCTTTGTTCAACTTTGTTTGTTCAATAAGAAGTCTCCATATCAAACAAAATTGCGAAAATATTGTCCAACTACATTTTTGGTTCCTGGAAAAAATACGGAAACTAGAAAAATGCTCCTGAGATTTTCCGAAAATAGTGGAGCAAAAGAAAAAGTTATGAGGGTGAACATCAGAGCATGATAAGGCCTTACTAACACATTTACAAAATGATATCAACAATTCTCCCTTATTGGGACGCTATTGAAATTCTTTGATAAATATACATGTTCAGTAACTTATTGAGTAAATAAAACAGGTCAACTTTCTGTTCATAAACTTGTTTATTGTGGAAGTTTATCGAGTGCAGTACGAGGATGAAGAGTATAATAATATGTTTCATATTACAAATTATATTCGAAGGTAAACTGTTGAATTTTTCTCATGCTATTGGTTATACATATGTAATATTTACCTATTTTCATGAATGATTTCTCGTGTTTTTTTATCATTCACCCAACAATATTTGAGATGTGTCAAACAATTTGAATTTCTTGAATTATTGTTCTTAGGTAACTTTGATCACCATAAAATGTCATCGATTTGGTTTCTTTTCAAATAATCCTGTCTATAGGTGAATTGAGGAGGAGGGAAAATCAATTTCTGTAGTTTCTTGGGATTTTGTATCCTCAAAAATATTAGTATTATTTCCATATCTCTACCTGAGAGCCAAACTGTATTAACTCACATTTATCAAATTTTACAGCAGAGCAATTTGAAAAATTTTATAGACAGTAAGTTGACATAAAATATGTATTCAATAACTATCAAAGGAACAAATAAACTCAATAGTAGAATGTGGATATTCTCAAATCCCTTTTCCAAATTTTCAAAAGTTTTTCACTAATTCTCCAAAAAAAAAGTCAATTTGATGGAGTTAATACCATTTGGCCATAATACTTCGATGAAAAACTGTATTGAATACTTCAAACGAGAATGGAGTCAGTATGGACAATAAAATACTGTTTTAGTATTCTGAAATCATTCATTTTTCATTTTCAATAACTGCAAGATCAATAAAGGACAGGAAACTGAAGCTAAATACTGCTGATTATTGAATATCGTCCGTTGTCTTATCAGAATGAGCTGAATTTTTACAAAAACCGTAAAAAATGCTTGGAATCCAAGGCAGTCAGAACTGTAGGTGGTTATAATTCTTGATCGGAATTTCATTTGCTTCCTCACAGATTTGAAAGAAAGGGTCAGGAAAAACAAATTTTTTGAATTTTCTGAATGGGATCTGGTAGGCCTTTGTTTAAAAAAAAAAAGTGGACGCCGCTAAGCTCCAAAATACACCTTTCATCCCTCTACAATTGAAAAAAAAATATGGCTCGCTTTCAAATGGGTCAATCTGTACATATTATTTGTGGGTGATCTCGTTCATTTTTTGGTTTTGCTTTCCTATGCATAAATCATAAGTTTGCTGGTTTTAGTAAGCACTACTTCGGTGCCATTGGTCAAAACTCCCATGGGAACCATAGAAGGGTTCACCGGTGAAACAGTCAAGGGCAGAAGGTATCAAGCGTTCGAAGGTATTCCCTATGCTCGACCTCCGGTAGGGCAATACAGATTCGAGGTAAGATAATAATAATTGAATTTACTCGTCTATACAGGGTGACCCAGAACCAGAAATTGTTATGTACAGGGTGATTCAAACAGTGCAAATTTGGCAGAGGGGATTTGAAAAGCTGTGTGTAAGATGTATGTTTCCGTATTCGAACATTTAACAAACCTGTTCAAAATGGGTTGAATAATTTTGTTTTCAAAACATATTTTTATTGAAGATTATTGGTAACTACAATAATTTTGAACATTACAAAATTGAATCTAAGCGCCTAGCTTGGTTTGAGAGTCATTTCTTCATCTATCAACAGAGGTACGACTACCTCTCTATGAATTGATAGCATGGCCATCAAGCCTCACTTGGGCGGTAGTGTTCCTCAAATAGGTTTTGATGCGTTTAAAGGTAGAAAGGTTCTTTCTGGTGTCGCAGTGGATACTGGCAATGTACAGAATGTTTTCAGAAGTTTATGCACATTTGGGTAGGCATATTGAATACAAATTTCCAAACAGGCCAGGAATCTCATATGAAAGTGGCGGAGTCCAAAGTGTTTGGATTGTTTTAATTTTATCAGGAACTGCAACAATTTCCAATATCTCCTGGATGGGTTTGTTCCAGAGATTCGAAATATTTATTGGGAGAAATAAAAGCGGAATTTTCATTCTCCAACTGTAACGGCAAATCACTTCCATCAGTCCAGTTGCTGATGTAGAAGCCACACCCTATCATCATCATCGTTGAATTTTCTTTTGAAAAATCAAGATAAATCACTTTGTTTCATATCATTATCTAATTATTATACACTAAAGGTACGTAAACATCGGACACTCAAACAACTGCACCTCTTACTTGTTATCGAACGTACAACTCATTAATCATTATACCTAGAATGAACGAACTGACTGAATAATATCGGGGAATCACAGCCCAAGACCGAAAATCCCCGCCAAAGAACATTCGACCTATACTGAAAAAACATGCTTGCACTATTCGCAGAAATGTTGACGTAACTATTTCTGTGGCATATTCATAATTGACCAATTTGGCTACACAGATCAGTATCTCTAATTATTTGAATAATGAAACCGAAAGAATTAGAATATTTCTGATCATTTACGACCAAATGGAATGTAATGATCCCACCAGAGTTCAACCCATCTTATTCTCACTTCATAGGTTTATAACTGATGTTTTCATATCGGCATATGGGCCATGGGGCGGGGATATATATCGCCCTCACCCCCCCCCCGTAGGTACGCCACTGCCCATTTGACTATTGATATGCCAAATCGTTTGAAAACGTCTTTTTATCTAATTTTTTTATGTTTCCCATGGTTTTGGTAGTGATGTCATCATTATTGTATTTTAGCTACCAATAAAAGCATTTATTATTATTATCATTATCATACCTATATTATAAATGAATTACGTAATTTCCTGACTTTTCAAAATAAAGTGAACACAAGATATTTTTTTTTGATATTTTTTATCAATCCACTTTCAGGAAGCTGCACCTCCAGAACCATGGACTGGGATAATGAAGGCAAAAACAATGTTCAAATGTATGCAATACGATCATTTCACTCCACCAAACGAAGATATGGTATCAGGTATGTTCTCCCTGAATCCCATATTATTTCTTTCTGTTTAATATGAGCACTCCAATATAGAGAGAATTCGGAATAAAATTTGATACACTGCGTCAAATGAACTCTTCAACAACTAAAACGTGTTTATTTCTGAATATAGCACATTGGTATGTCATGTCATAGAGGTTTTGGGGGATGAATACATAAGAGATAATGTTTTTCATCGATAAATATATTGTTCAGTCATGGCAAACAATAAACAATCGATAATCAACGGTGTGAAAAAATCGCGAGAGCTTGCTCGAGCAATTTTTTCGACCTCCCTTGGAGCTCTCCCTAGCTTTATCATACCTGCAAATTCCTGGTGATTGGTTGGTTTTAGAAAATTGAAGAAATATCATTGGTTCTATAATAGGCGTGTATAAATCAATTTGAATTTTTGCTCCATGAAATGTACCAAAGATAGGGCAAGATAAGTTTTTCAATCTCTTATCGTGGAGCTTTGAAGTTGAATACCTACCACGTCGAATTTAGGGACTATATTATAGGTACGACGTGACTATTTACCTCATCAATATATCATTGCCACTATTTTCACAGTCTCTATCATGTCATGAAATGAAACAAGAATAAAGGGAAGAAAGAACGATATTTTATCTCAATTGATAATGATAGCTCCATACTCCTGATAAGTTCTTGAGAGAGGACAGCAAGTGTAAGTTTGAAAATGTCCCCTGTCTATGTTGTTTCAATTGTTGAGCACTTCATTTCATGATATGAAGGCAAGCTATGGAAAATAGTCGCAATGAGTCCATACTCCAAATGAGGTGCGCTCATTAATTCTATTTGAAATTGTGGTTTCAATAGGAGACGAAGATTGCCTTTATGTGAATGTCTACACCCCAGCTTTGAATCAATCAAATCGCTTGCCAGTACTGGTCTACATACATGGAGGCGCCTTCATGTTCAACTACGGTGGTTTGTATGGTCCGCAAATACTTCTCGATAGAGACGTCGTTTATGTCAACTTCAACTATCGTCTAGGACCATTAGGTAAGAAGCATTAAATTTTTTTTATGAAATACAATGTTCACTATCTTCGATATGAATCTCCATTTATCGTTTCCATCATACGGAAGAGAATCATTATAAATGATCACAGTGAGATGGCAGTGGCGCCATCCCAACTGCAATTGATAAATACATCTCCCACAATTTGGATAAGAGTTGTCATGCACTTGACAAAATTTCAAGACAAAAACTAGTTTCATAAACAATATTCAATAGGGGACTTCGCTCCAAGTTCAACCTAAAAACCTCTACCTTTGTAGAAGCAATATTATGAAAGTTTGATTACTCAAATAGCTTTATTTTGGTGTAATTTTCAATTGTAGCCGTCTACTCAGCTTCCTAATGAAAGTTATTCAGGAGAAAAATAAGGTAAATCATGTTGGTGCATCTGCGGTACGTCGATTCTGAAATGTCAATACTTCCTATAGTGTCAGTAGTGTCGTGAGTAAATAAATGGTATATATCATTGAATCACTTTTATCAGTAATGTTCGAATCACGTTCGAACTTTTGAATAATGATCGAGAAAATCTCATGAGAAACGTGCGCAAACCTATAATAAACTGGATATGAGGGTTCCAAGTTATCTGGTCTGGTGCTACTCTCGACTCGTCGTATAATGGTAATCAACATAACATTTTTATTAGGTCTTTATATTTATTGTTGTTCATTTATTCGCGAGATTCACGAAGTGAGCGACATCTAGGTTACATAATACGAACTTCAAACTGGGGGAAAACAAACTATTGTCTATGGATAAAGTGCATAGACTACATTGCATACATCTTGCTGTAGCTGTAGTTGTCAAACTTGTCGATGACATGAAGTGTTATCACTCTCATCAGTACACAGTACACAAGCTAATGGCACTAATGGGATTGAGTGAGGATTGAGTTTGTTTTCCCCCAGTTTTGACGTGGCTTCGACATGGAACGATGAAAACCGAGCGCCACCTGATGGTGACATTGATTCCCACGAATATTTTCCCACTACCCATAATAGGTATATCATGCTCCAATAAATTGTGATATTCGAACAGTCTTGTGATTTCTGCTACCAATAAACTATCTGTGTCTAATTATTCGGATAAAGGTATCTTATTTTGATATTGTTGATGTATTCCGACATTTGTGATAGATAATATGTATTTTTATCATTGGAAAGTTTGACCATTTTTCATTCAAGATGAGTCATATGTAAGCTTCAAAAGTATTTATTCAATGATTTATTTTCCTTATTGTTATATTTTTACTAGGAAAACGCTTATTATTACATAGGTATGTTACTATTTCTATTTTTGATGTCGACTGTGATTTCTTCGTTTCCAAACAGTTATGGTTTATCCACTTGAAGACGCTTCCTTGGGTTATTTTTCAGAAGGTTGAAACTTCATTATTTTATTCTTATCAATTAATGCCCGGATCGATTTTTAGCACACAAATATATTCCTACTTCCTACTGCAACGATCAAACTCCTTTACCAAATAATGATAAATAATAGTGTTGTCCATAAATAAAATAATTGACGACTATATGACATATTTCAGAATGAAAGCAGGTGCTTCAACATAATTTTCAACTAATCAGTAGTGGAGTTCACAAAAATTAATTTTTCTTCTGAATAACTTCTATCCGTAAGCTGAGTAGACTCCTAAAATCATCAGATTTCATCAAAATGAAGCTATTTGAGTAATAAAACTTCCACAATGTTGCTATCACTTTGATAGAGGTTTTAAGCTTGGCAACTCGGAGCGAAGTCCCCCATTGATTTCAACATTGTCGTCGATGACACTTTCGAAGATTGCTGCATTGGTACCTACCCATGTTTTTTTAGGTTTTTTGAGTACCGAAGATGACATCGTACCAGGAAATAATGGTGTGAAAGATCAAATTTTGGCTTTGAAATGGATCAAAGACAATATCAAATATTTTGGTGGTAATCCCGATTCAATCACTATTCATGGAATGTCAGCCGGTGGTGCAAGTGTACAATTACATTATTTATTATCCAAATCTAAGGGTGAGTTAAACTGAAAGACGCTGCCTTGCATTATAAATGGGAAACTCTTGCGTGGTCTCTGGGGAAAGTATTGTTAATCTTGGTTCGAGGAAAATTGGAACCATGAAGACTTGGTTGGTTACTCAGATTAACCATCATAAGTGGAAAAGAAGATTTTCTGATATTTTTTATCGAATTATTACAAACATAAAAAAGCATTCCTATTTTAGGAAATAATACCTAAGAAACACATGAGATTAATTGAAATTTTTGTCATGATATCATCTAGTTCAACAAAAGTTGAGCTGGAACCAGGAGTCAAAGATATCGACTGTCAGGTCACCTGACAGCAAACTTGAATTCGATGACATAATTTTACGACCACAATTTCAATCAATTTCCAGGTCTTTTCTCTAGAGGTATATCCCAAAGTGGTTCTGCTCTCAACCCTTGGGTATTAGTTGAGAAACCTCTGGAAACAGCCAAAATTTTATCATCCTCACTGGGATGCCCGACAGAAGACAATAAATTGATGGTCAGTTGTTTGAAAACTCGGCCGGCTAGACAAATAGTGCATACAGTGAAACAATTTCAGGTAACTATACCAGTTAATTCAATTTTCTTCATTCGATTTCATTCAACAATTGATTTCTGAAGGTACGTCATTTACAGATACTTCAAGTAAAAAACAACAACGTACTAGCGAGTATTTATAAATTTCTGGGATTTTCTCTTCTATAAGTGGAGAGATTAGTATTATTTCAATGTAATTGCAGTTGTGAAGATTATAATCTAATCACTTCATGATACAGCCAAATCCATATCATCTGACCAAAAAATATCCAATGATGTTTTTTGGATATGAGTTGGGTTGAAGAACGTTTTCGATGTGGTGGATATCCTTATTGAAAATCTGTTGGTCAGATGATATGAGGATGTGGCTCTATCACGAATGGATTTTATCATCATCCTCACTATACAGATATATTGAAATGATAACAACAAGGTGATATAGGTATCTATTTATAGAGAAGATGAAAGAAAAACTAAAAAATTTAGAGAAATGAATTATCCTCCTCTCCCCCAGGCAACCAGATGATGAATGATCACGTCACTATGTGACGTCCCTAATTGGTGATTTTTCGTCAGAGACGTCACACATCAATTTATGACGTTACTATGACAAACGTTCTACTACGTGATAATCGCTACATCATCTCGACGTCGAGTGAACGTCACTTAGAAGAGTGAAATGACGTTGCAGAGACGTCCTGTCGACGTCCATGTTACCCAGACCATCTCTAAACCATGTATACTTACATTATCATGTAAAACCGTTAGGATTGTGACGTACCTATATATTCAGGATGGGCATTTTCAGTGTCGATAGGTTTTCAGAAAAAAATCGTTTTTCATTAATTTTACACACATAACTCATCAAAACAAATCAACATGCTACTTTTATTGGAATTATATACCCCAAAAAGTAAGAGAAAACTTTTTTAAATTTTGACACCATGTATATCTCGGAAACCAATCAAGCTATATATGTATATATACAAGTGATAATATAGGTGTACCTTTATTGAAACCATCACTTTTATGACGTTGCAGTGACCTATCTATGACGTACCAATTCAATGAGCTTCGTCATTCAGAAAATTTTTCAATAATTTGCTATTTAGATTTTTGTTGGGTGACAAATAATGCCTGATGAATATATACGTTACTCAAAAAAGTGAAGCTAAATTCGCCAACATCCTTTTCATTACTATCAAACTATTCTTGGCGGTTTGCTTACATCTCTCCGACACAAACTACATCATTATTGATACAGACACCATGTTCGAGGAAACTTTTTCACGTGTCATCACCAAATTTGAACATCACCTTGGTCATTCAACTGACGTAAAAAAAAACGTCAGTGAAATGTCATCTGGTTGCCTGGGTTGTACAGCTTCCTCTAGAACATCTCACATTTTGGAGCTTCAAGGAACATCCGATTTATTGTGTTCCAGCCATGGTTATACAATCCATTTTCACCATTCGGTGTAGTAGTTGACAGTTGGTCAAGTGATCCAGTACTACCAATTCATCCTTATAAGCTGCTACAAGATGGAAGAGTTCAAGACTTACCTTGGTTGATATCATATACATCTTCAGAGGGACTATATCCAGCATCAGGTAAGAAACAGGATGAGACTAAACAATCAAACGTAGGAAATATCAATGATGGTTCAGAGAAAGCCATTAATGCCTTATTGAAACTTAATTCAACAGACTTCATGTTCACTATGGTATATCTCTAGAATCTGTGAGTTTGATCTGCTGAGCACAATTGGTCATCATCTTTCTCACTTCCTCCAAAACATCCAATGTGTCACTTCTCCGCATATATTTAATGGATATAACAGTTGAAAACATTGCCGCTTAAAAGCTTTCAATATTTCAAACGTATATTTGTTTCTGCGAATTGATTTATCAACTGATAAAGACAAATTTTGTTTGATGAGTTTCAGCTGTTTGGAATTGAATTCATAATATTGAATTATGTCTGAATAATTATTATATCATGAATATGGATAGAATATTTATTTTTATCTCACTCAGACATACTTCACAGTTCCGAAACAACTCATCAGAGATAATGTATAGGGTGATGATCCTCCAAATGTATGCATGAAGTCGCACCATTTGCAGAAATATTCTTCATTCCTTCAACTAAGTAACTTTGCTTAGTCATGATCTTGTTATTTTCCAAATTTCATCGTTATAGTGATAGCTGTCTGAAATCATTGATTTTTCATTTCAGATTTTTACAATAATGAACTCCTTGAGTACTTGGACACACACTGGAATGAAATAATACCGCATATATTGCACTACAATAATGTAATAGCTAACGATAAGCTAAACAGTACTAGTGAGATTATTCGACTAGATTATTTGGGAACTCGTAACCTCAATAAAGAAAGTTTTCCTGAATTTGTACAGGTTTGTTACTGAACATCTATTATATACCATGCCATTTTCAACATCGATATACATAAATCGATGACTGAATAAACCTTAATTATTTGGCGCGATAATTAACAACAACTGTTTTACCACTAATCATATCGATTTTTCATACGCATTGTTTCGTTTTCGTGTTTCACTAACTATGTTAGCATCTTCAGGAGGAGATTCAAACAGTTTCAGTCTCCTCTTGAAGATGTTAACATAAATAGCGAAACACGTGTCGAGGAGTATATAGGGTTTCATCGAGACGAGAAATCTCTTTTCGAAGGCACTTTCTCGTCTTGTCTCGATCATCGAGACGAGAAATAAACAAACTCTCGTCTCGATGTTTCTCTCGAAGACAATTTCCCAATCTCGATTCGAAACTCTCGAAATTTCGAGAGTCTCGAAAACAAAAACTGAACGTTATTAAAAAATGCTATGTATAGGTTATAAGGCTGCACCAAAATTCAGGGTATTGAATTTTCTCTATAAAAAAATTACGAAAAATACAGAGGCTATATGCTATGAATGCTTTACCTTTAATTTGGAAAGTTTATTCAAAAAAAGCAACGGCAACAGAGCGCATAACTGGAGAAAAGAAATAGATGAATATTGTTTGTCTAAGAGTGCTGAAGGGAATCGAGATATTTTAGAGTGGTGGAGAAAAAACGAGGCCATATATCCGAATTTATCAAAGATGGCTCATGATTTTTTGAGTATTCAAGCTACTCCAGTTCCGGCAGAAAGACTGTTTTCAAGAGCAACACTTACCATCAGAAAAGAACGAAGCCGATTAACTGGAGAATCGGCTCAACTTTTACTATGTTTGTACAACAATTTTGTTCTCTGTTGAAAAACTTTGTTTATTGTTCATTTATTTTCTTGTTTTGTTAATTTTTGAGTGTTCAAATTTGATTTTTGTATTTGATGATTTTCAATAGTTTAAGACGTTAAAGTTCTTTAAGAATATGAAGATATTTATTTTTACCTTTGTCCTTTTTATTTACTTTGTTATCTTTGTTATTTTTTTGTTATTTTCTGTTATTATGTTTGAAATGAATTGAAATTAATTTTTTCATTCCTTGAGTATTTAGAGCTGTGAGTTATTGCAGCACATATATTTTTTCGAGATCGAGAAATCTCGAAATAATTTCTCGATCCCGAAAAATCTCGAAGTGCTTTCCTCGATCTCGTCTCAAAAAAAAAGTTAGTCTCGTCTCGATCTCGTCTCGAAATCGAGACGAGACGTGACGAGAAATCTCGAATTTCGAGAGTCTCGTGGAACCCTAGGAGTATACAAAATCGGTTTGGTTAGTGGTGAAACAGTTGTAGTGTGTCGATATACATACATAATCTAAATTTGTTCCAGATACTGAGTGATCGTCTATTTCTCAATGACTTGGAGAAAGCTGGAAGATTACATGCAATGGCTGTGAAATCCCCTGTTTATTGTTACTACTTTGATTATAGAGGAGCACACAGTGCATCGGAGTTTAGGACAAACAGTACTGTGAACATAGGTAAAAAAGGGCGTGCTGAGTCAATCGTACTGATCACTATTATCAACTATATCTGATAACAAATTCAATTATTCAAGCTCTGTTCTATCAAGCTCTGAATAAAAATCCAATGATGAATTCCATGAATTATAGAGTCTTTGATTATTTTAGATATTTTTCTATGCCAAATTTGGCTACGAAGTATTTATATGAAAAAGTGTACCTTTTACATCATAAAACTGATATAATATGGAATATACGGAGTGAACTAATTGCATCGAAAGTGCAAAGATGATCAATTTTTGATCGACTGGCATCGAAGTTTGGAAACTTTTCGTATCAATGGTCGAGATATCGATATCTTGGACATCATTTTTTCAAACACCTACAGTGTGAATCAAGAAGCCTCATATGGTTTTGTTGCTCATAATCGTGTTCTTTGGAAATTCCTAATGACAGTGAGCAAAAATCACATTAGGTGAATTTTTACTATGCACATTAGAAAACAAATTCTTTCAAGATCGAGATTTTCTAAAAATTGAAAAAGTCATATAAGAAGTAGCATGATGTTTCATTAGAATATGAGACAGATCGAAGTAGCTCTTGTGAGTTGAAATTTTATGTGAAAAATTTGTTTTTTCTTGTCGCGCCGAATTCCTATACTTTTTCGATACTTTCAGGAGTCTCACATGCTGACGATACGAGCTATGTGCTCAAAACTAAAACGGATACCCTTTCTACTGAAGCTGATAGGAAAATGAGTGAAATATTCGTTGACATGTTCCTGTCATTCATGAACACTGGGTGAGTACAATAATGTTCATAAGGAGACATGAAGATATTTTTTCGTTGGCTTCTACAAAAAATCACATTTCAAGTTCTAATTTTCGAACGGAAAACCGACTATTTCCGAAGGCAAGTACTTTTCGTCCGCAGACACTCACTTCCCCTCCTCAAACACTTTTCGTCCGATGCAGGCTTGCCAGTTTCACTGGATTTTCAGGAGATCTCCTGATTTGCATATTGATCTAATGATCTACTGAAACATTCCATTATCTACTGAAAAATATTTTGACACTTATTTATTATTATAATAACCTATATTTTCATTATTCTCTATTCACATACACCTATAAATTGCATGTTATATCGGCACGTTCTAGCTGTTTAAATAAATTTTTCAAAATAAGTAATAAATGTAATAGGTACTTCTGATGTGTATAAAGCAAAAAAGGCAATACTTCATTTGATTCAGATCAAATTTAATTACCCATATACCTCTGTCATAACAGTTTGTTTCTCACGATAATTTCTTTTATTTGTTTTGTATTTTTGTTTCTCATTTCTACTATTCGTTCCTGTTTTTTATGTACTGAATCTTATAAGTAGTACCTATGTAACTGTATTTAGTGATATTTCTGAGTAATTTTGCATTGAGAAATAGGAATATAAATATTTTTGCATGAGAATGTTTGTTTTGTTTGATTCTATTTTGTTGGAAATAGGTACTACGTTTCTGTTTACTGAAAGCACATAATGTTTTGACGTCATATGTTTATTTCACCATTCTTTCTTAAAATTCGTATAGCACGAAATAGATCTTGAACAGATCTATTGAATTCTTGACAAGGTATTTACTGATGGAATAAAAATCAGACTGGCAACCCTGGTCCGCGCGGCGAGTGAGAGTTGACAACAACTGAAATTATTATTATTCACTCTTTTCTTGTCTGTCGTAAACCTTCGATATGATCAACAAGAACGACTATAAGATGGTCGTTCGATGTTCAGTTTGATTATTATTGGATAAACATGCGATGACGATGAGAATGAATTATTTTCAGGAAACCAAATACATCTCCAGATTGGAAGCCTTTGTCCAGAAAAAGGTACACGCCTTGGAACCAGTTACATATATCGAGTCCTGATAGTTATTTCGCTGAAGAAAAAGAAACCATAGTGGGCAGACATATTTGGGATAAATTGGAGTTTCTTGAGAATGAGAGATTATTCAATGACAAAGACGAACTGTGAATAGGTTATTCTAGATCCTTATATCTGACTATAGCTGAATAAATCATTTACATCATTTTTTTTTTATTTTTTTTATTGAAAATGTTACTTCCAGTCAGAATCAAGTTCTGGTATAAGGAAGTATAGTTAACGAAATAATAACTAAAACAATACAATTATTATAAACTAATGAATAATATAATATTTGGAATCATTAAGCATTAAATTTTGACAAATCATTTCATAATGGTGAGCAAAAATCAATTCGAATATGAATCAAAAGTTGAAAAAAAAATCATCTATTTCGTTCAGAAATGATTAATTTTTCAAGTTGGTATTTGAATTTTATTGTATTTCTGTAATTTTCAATATTAGCTGGTAATTTGTAATATTTCAAGAGAGCAGCGTGGGTGAATGTTTTTTGGCCTATCGAAGAATTAGCGATATCAAGATGAAATAAACCATGTTGTCTAGTTTGGTGATTATGAATTCCATTGTTTCGTGTTAAAATTAAATTAGATTTTAATCTTTTATTCATGATATTATTGGTGTATCATATGGTAAACGATACAGTACTTCCAATGTCCTTTTATATAATGCAGATATTTTATTAAAATTGTTTTTTGAACAGTATCCCCAAACATTTATCAAATAGTTAATACGACTGACTATATGAGAATATAGAATTATATTTGCAACTTTTTCATTCAGCTTGGGACATCTTCTCCAGGGCTCCAATAATAGAGATATTTTTTACGTCAAAACATTTATATATGTTTGTCCTACTTTAATTTATCATCAAACCAAATCCCAAGATACTTTTTCTCATTAGTTTGTTTCAGAGATTCATTTTTAATTCTGAGATTTACATTTATATTTTGTTCATTTTTTTCTAAAATGATAGGATTTTATTTTCGTATAAAAGTACCGTATCGTCTGCATAAATATTGTAATTACATTCTGTATCAATTTTCGTGATATTTTGAATATATAATAAATATAAGATTGGTCCTAAAACGGATCCTTGAGGGACACCTTTAGTCATCGGTAGTCTATGAGACTCTGAGTTGGTAGATTTGGTACTGATTGTCCTATTTTGATACGAATCTAAAAGGTTCCTTATCATTAAAACGAGAACCTCTATTATTATCTTTCAGCTCTCTAAAAATATTTATCGAAGATCTTCATAATAGAGTAGGGCTGCAAATTTCGGCCGTCATCTGATAACGAGATGACAATTATGTATGCTATTCAGTACCAATTTGAATGGTAGATCTCAAAAACCTACCTCTGTGCCACTCCTCAATCTGAGCCAAATCCATATGGCACAGCAATTTATTTGCTCTTATATTATTCTGGACATACTTCCGTCATGTAATTACGAGTTGAAACAAAAAGCAAATGATCGAAGTGGATAATGTCGCGATTCAAACTGGTCTAAGTTATATATAGTGGCAGAGCGTCAATATTTCCGTGAATATTTCGCCTCCGTATAAAGATAATATCCGATGGACCAATGTAACACTCATGTGGTGCTCGCACTACGAGTATTCTGATCCACATGTTGAGTTCAACACTGGTCCATCGAATATTATCTTAAGCGAGAAGAAGAAGAGCCTAATATTCTAGAAAATATTGACGCTCTGCCACTGATATTCGAAAAAGGGGTATCGGTCCGATTCACTAAGAGCGTGGTTATTTTAACACCTGTCATTTGGGTGGTTAATATGTAGATCAGTGGTTATTCGAACCACTTACAAATTTTCTGATTCGCTAAGGAGTAAATTGGGGTTCACAACCAAACTTTTTACGTTTCGTATTTTGATTGGTGAAGCGAAATCTGAAATTAAACGTGGATTGAACTGAAGCAAATGTCATTCTCAACAAAAAACGCTAATGTGAGTTTTTACGGTTTTTCTCAGTTCCCACGGTTTTGTCACTTGTGCTTCATCATGAAATGAAGTGAAATAATCAACAGTAATTACACAAGTGGTGGTAATTTTTTGATAATTTTAACTAGATGCACGAATCTTTGTTGCTATAGAAATTTCACGAGTGGACGAAGTCCACGAGTGGGATTTCTCAATAGCAACAAAGACGAGTGCTAAATCTAGTTAAAATTATTTAAAAAAATAACCAACACGAATGTAATTCGGCGTGATTATTTTTTTTACTATTTCGCAAAATGCCCCAGAATATGTTTATTAAACAATTATTTATTGAACAATCATTTATCATACAATTATATATCAAACAATTATATATCAAACAATTATATATCAAACAATTATATATCAAATAATTATATATCAAACAATCAAGAATGTTTACAATTTACGTTTGTAATGGTGCAATTATTGTATGTTATTGTACAATTTCCTTGAGATGAAGAGGTCGAAACAGTGTTTCCTCTCAAGTTGTTTATCATGCTTGCGTGATGCTCTTTGTCAAGTTGAAGATAGGGTTTGATGGAGCTTGCAGATGAATGTCCAGTTATCTTCAACAACTGCTGCTCACTTACTCCACTTTTAGCGAGTTGTGTCACAGCAGAAGAACGATGTGAATGGTTTGTAACCTTGATTTTGCTAGGATCCAAGCCAATCTTTCGGGCCGCTTGTTTTGTCCATTTTGCTATTTCATTTTGTCCTACCGGAAGATTTTTGTACCACCCCTTAGACAAAGGTTGCTGCCAATTTGGATTAGGTGTTAAAAATAAACGATCAATTTGAATATTTGCACTTCTTTTCGACATTAACTTCCGAAAGAGACGTACTGGACATTTTTCAGTCTCATTTTCATTTGGCGTTAAAAATTTGCTATCAGATAACCTGTGCGATCCTCCTTGTGCTGTTTTAGAAATTATTGGATTATATTCTATCCTTCCAGTTTGATTTCCATAATGATCCATTTCTTCTCTAAAATACTGTACTAATGCTTTTGTCGCTTCTCCGCCTCTCCAAGCCAATTCGTAGCTAGCAGTATGATAAAACTTCCTTTGTAAGCCATTTGGAGTATTTTCGTCCCATGCTGCTATCATTTTTTCTATTTCTTCTTTCTTGAGAGCAACAGAAGATGCTTTTCTTTTTTCAGGAATATGTTGAAGTTCTCGACGTTTGCAATTCCGCGCATCTCGCGCGGTCTTAAATTCAATATCAGTGAACGGATCAATGTTTCTATTATACTCCCTGAAATATTTTTCCTGGATAAGTTTTGCGGTGACATTCCACAAAGTTTTGACAACAGATTCTTTGTAGTTTTCTCCATTTTTTTTTCGCATGTTATATGCCCAGTCCTCCATAATTGATGCGATTTGTTTCATCTCGGTTGTTGCAGTCAACTCATAATTACGTTCAAGGCAGAACTCCAAAAACTGTTTCCATATCGTATTCTTGCTTTTTGTGGTGTTGATTGGTGTTGCTTGTTCGACAGCTAAATGTATTGAATCAGCCGAGCTTTGACCAAATCTCGTGCTCATGTCGGTTTCTGTTAATGACTAATAATAATTGTAAAGTTTTTCCGAACCTATACCAACTCGTTTAAACGTTAGAGAAAATCACAAAATACGAAGTCTGACTGATACTTAACAATGGCGTCGGTTCTGAATTCGAAATGTTTACATTGAGACAAATAGCTGCGTTACCTTGACAACCAAGTCAAGTCAATGCTAATTCTCTAAAGGTGCCCCATAGACTGCGTTGTTGGTAGGCCGTTTTGTTCGTCGAACAAGTCTGTTCGAACAAAAAAGACACAAAACTAAAGTGTGTGGCCAGCGAAAACGAACATTTTACAGCCACACACTTCGGTTGTGCGCAATTTTTGTTCGAACAGACTTGTTAGTCGAACAAAACAGCCTATCAACATCGCAGTCTATGGGTCCCTTTTTGTATCCATTTGAAGGAAGATCCAAACGTGAATAAGTCATCGCGGTAATTTGATACTAACAAATTATCAGTATGATTCCGAATGATTGGCTAGAATCACGCATTGATATTGGTTGAAACAAGGAAAACGTCACATTTTGACATGTAAAAAAAATAATCACAACAATAATATTAATTAAATAACGATTAATATTCATGAGAACTGGCAGAGACGAAAATTGCTCCTTAAAGAGAAAAATCAATCCTGAAAAAGCAAATATTGGGTGAGACTATCATTGAGGTATATGGTGTGAAAATATAGGTGGAGTATTGAGTATCTGTCTATTTTTCCATTTTCCTACATCGTGCCATTTTCACACATTGTGGCATCTTGCAACGCAAAAAGCTGTAAATATTCAGCTTTTTGCGTCATGACCATTCCAGATTTTGCTTCACCAATCAGAATGCGAAACGTAAAAAGCAAAACGTAAAAAGTTTGGTTGTGAACGCCACGACTTAAGGCATAGATGGATAATTGTTATGTTTTTTTCCACTTTCCAACAAGGAAATGTTCATCTGTTAATGCTAGATATTGCAAGAGAGCTAATTCTACGACAAGAAAGTATTATTTCTCCCAAAACGCTTGACCGTGCAGATTCCGCAATAATGGCATATTAGTTCTCAGTTGTCGGCAAGATGGCGATACTTTTCACAGATTTCTTTCATAACAGAAAATTGTGCTTACACATCGCTTCCACCAGAAATAATAATAGCATAACATTCATAACATAACCCCAAATCAAATGAGATTGAATTTGAAAGTACGAAACTGTAATGTTGGGGGTGTTTGTCTCCCGACGTGTACCTATAGTAAACAATGTTTTTTTTCTGTGACAGAAGATAGGACGAATCAATATTGAGAAGATATTACATTATTTTGAAATCTGAAAATTATCGACGTGAAATTTCAAGTTTTTAACAGTAAGAACACCTGCGTTGTAGGCATCTTTTATCATTCTTTTGAAGTAATCAACTATCTGATGTCACTTCTGTCAGTCTGATTCTGTGATTTGATTTCAAAATATTGCGAATTTAGTAATATACGTAACCGCGAAGTTGAATGGAAGATAAAAGGACTTGCAGTTCTTTCTCGGAGACGGTATTATTGACTCATTTTTCGGAACTACAGCACAACAAAAGCCATCAACAGTATATATATATATGATATATATCCAGGAAAAAGTACTCACTTTTTTCCCACGGGAATAAAAAAGGAATTCATGAAAAAAGTGACATTTTATAACCTGCCAACAGAGATGAAATGCCAAACTTTTTTCCCGTCACAGAAAAAATAAGTAATTTATGAAGTGACATTTCGTAACATGTCAACAGAAATGAAATGTCAATAACTTTGCCCCACCTATTTCCCACGCTCCTGATCAATATTTCAGAAAATTCCTAACATTTCCAAATCGCGCATGAAAAGTAATATACAGGCTGGCATTGAAATAATCGCAAATATTTTATGCCTTGAGTAAGCTCGACGTATACTATCGAGTAGTAACAATAAAAAAATATAGGGATCCAAATAACATTTGAGGTTAGACCCCTTTTTCCATCCAAAGTTCCACACTGTAGCTATTCTGACGTCACCTCTGTTGAATTTTTCGTTCGGAACCATAATAAAAACATTAGAATAGAATGACCCGGGAGTAATTTTATTCAGTCATAAAAATCGAAAGTAATATAAACTATATACACATAAATAAAAATATCAACTTCATATTTGTACATATAAATTAAATAAAATTTTAAAACCCATTAGGTATACAAGTCTATATTACTTCCAAGGCGGCTTTGGAATTTTCTTCTCCTTCTGAAGACCCCTGAGACCATCTTTGCTCGCATCGTCAAAATCCTAGAAACACATCAGGAAAATAGCTGGCGACCAAAAACAACCCCAAATAAATCACATACTCACATACGAAAATGCTCCCCTATCGTGTGATTCTGACGCTTGTTCCGATTCTTTGGAAGCCTCATCTTGAGTCGGATTGCCGACATGTCTATTTAATAACTGAACAACAGAAAATCTATGTCAGAATCGACTGTGTTATAATATTATCACTAGGGATAAAACTACCCCACTAAACATGATACATAACAAAAATATTTCATTGAATGAATAGTTCTTCGACTGTATTATATTATGATATAATAGGAAATATCGAGCTACAAGCAAACTACACTCACCGGCACAAAATTTCGCCACCCTGAAATTTTGTCCAAGTTTGATGTATTATTATAACTAACTAATTTATTTTTTATCCGATTTTCATGATTTTGTTATCAGTTTGTAGATCCATTTATTATGTTTTTCTTCAATTATTTTATAAAGTTTCATTTTTCGATTAGGCTATATTATACAAGAGGAAATCAAAATGTTGTTTTTTGTCGTAATTTCAAAACACCCTGTAGGGAAACTGAGGTAGATAATTTTGTTCACATACTGTTTCTTGTAATCTCCGATGTATTCTAAACATTTCCTCTTTTGATTCATTCCATTATCTCATTTGTGCTGAGAGCTGCAAAATTTTGAATGAAACGATGTTATTTTTTGAAAATGTATGTCGAGCTTTCGGTTAAAAATTATCGACGTTGGCTATTCGCGAGATTTACGAAGTGGGCGACATCTAGGTTACATAATACGAACTTCAAACTGGGGGAAAACAAACTGTTGTCTATGGATGAAGTGCATAGACTACAATGCATTCAGCTTGCTGTAGCTGTAGTCAAACTTGTCAATGACATAAAGTGTTGGCACTGTTGGTAGTGATGATGGTTGAGTTGGTTAATTTTTTTATATTATTACATTTTTATTAGTTTAGTGAACAGTGAACGGGTGAAGAATTGGAGATAGTTCAAACAATTCAAACTAATTATGACGAGCAAATCAATTTACATATAATAGAACAGCTACAACATGTTTACAGTACCCAGATTGTCCTGCTTTGCAGGAACAAATACAAATCCATTGTGCTACAGGAGTTCCTCTGGACCCCCAACTTCAATTTTACTTCATTTGGGGAAGATTTCATCACCGAAGTTCGTAGACAAAGTGCAAAAATGTGCATTTTGTTGATGTCTTCTGCCTCACACAAAATCACATGATTAGCACGGAGAACTGCTTCTCCTTCCACTACTGGTCGGCTTTTTCCATCTAAATAGAGCAAAATATCTACCAAAAGAACATCTACAACAGGCATTATTAGCGTTTTCGATCGAAAATTGACAATTAATGTTACGAAATTCATAAACTTATCACTCTTATCAGTACACAGTACACAAGCTAATGGCACTAATGGGATTGAGTGAGGATTGAGTTCGTTTTCCCCCAGTTTTGACGTGGCTTTGACATGGAACGATGAAAACCGAGCGCCATCTAGTAGCATTGATTCCCACGAATAGACGCGATTATTGTGGCAGAATGTTTGACAGTGACAAAATTATAATTTGTTATGTGTCAATATGGTATCAACTCCAGCAGACGTGGGTAGAATTGTTGCGTTAATAGAGGATGGCCGTAGCAAAAGTTATGTCGCTCTTACTCTGAGAATTCCGAGGTCAACAGTTCGAAATGCCTGAAATAGGTATTTACAGACGGGCATTTTTACTAGACGGCAAGGCTCTGGCAGATGGAGAATGACCAGTGCAGCTGATGATCACTTTGTCTCCATTAGTTCTTTAAGAGATCGAAGATCTACTGCTGTGTGTGAAAAAAAAAATGACTCGCAAATTATTCGTCGAGCAAGGCCCTCCGCACACGGGTCGATCGACGACATGGGCGACGCGATTGCAATGACGTCACAATTTCTGCATTCGTACGATTCAAGAGACGGGAGTGTGTGTCATCCGCATATGGGTTGACATTTTGTGTAGTCGACTCGCGTCTGATCAACTGAGTTACTCTATTTTTTGCTACTTCAAAAAGAAATGTTTCGCTAAAAATGAGCAGTTCCAATGGCGAGGAGGACATATTCATGTTTTTGTGGCACCGGCAGATCAGGAGAAGAAGAAGACAACGAAGTTTATGGGTGCATCCGTACATTGCACGAAATTTTCACACTCGACTTTTTGTTACTGCAAGTGAAATGCAAGAGAGTGACACAAAATGTCTGGCATTTTATAGAAAGTCGAAGGAATCATATATTGATTTAGTGGAAACTCTTGCTCCAGCCATAAATTATATGGATTCAAATATGAGGGAATGTGTCAAAGCAGAAGAACACATACTAATAACATTGATGTAAGATTCATATATTTCAAAAAATCAAACAGTTCCTAAAGCTGAGAGTATAAATTGGAAGCATAGGATTATATGTTCTAGTTACTGAAAGTAAAGAACTAAGGTAGGTAACACAAATATTCACAATGATTGAAAAATTATTGAACAACTTTCTCCATTGAGACGCAAGATTCACTCGATCAAACTGCTTCCTTGCTAATCGCGTGAGACTGAAAACGAGGAGATCTTAAATCGTACGTTTCTAGACGACCACTAAACGACCCGTGTGCGGAATCCAGATGCTTTGCTTAGGAAGTCGAGTAGAGGGGAGACCGTCGTACGATTCGAATCGCGTCGCTCATGTCGCCGATCGACCCGTGTGCGGATGGCCTAAATGTAAGTGAAAGAACGATACGTAAAAGATTGGCAGACACTGGACTTCATTCACGAAGGCCAACAATACGTCCACGATTACTTCCTCGGCATTGACAACACCGACTGAGATTTGCAAGATCGCATTCTGACTGGACTCTAGAACAGTGGGGAAACGTACTATTCACAGATGAATCCAGGGTTTGTTTAAGGTCGTTGGATGGTATACAAACGTAGAAACGAAAGATATGCTGACTGCACCATATCAGAACGAATCTCATATCATGGACACTGTTTCGACTTGCCATAAGTCTCATCAGTTGCACTGACCAGCTGACAATCGATTCACGAAGGGTACCTCCATATATCAAACAAGTCGAAGCCCTGAGGGGGCAGCAGGACGATCTAGCCTTCATAGCCATCTAGTGGCTTAAGTGCAAGGTGTATAGGTAGATTCATCAATCATACCTTGCGACTAAGTCGTGCATATAGACCCCTACGTCTATATGCTTACAGAAAAGACATCCATGTCAGATTCTGTAGACTATCGCAACACCTGTAATTCTCAAAGTGGTTTAATGTTCTATATGCACGACTTAGTCGCAAGGTATGATTGATGAATCTACCTATACACCTTGCACTTAAGCCACTAGATGGCTATGAAGGCTAGATCGTTCTTCTGCCCCCTCAGGGCTTCGAATCTTGTATTTATTGAAAATGGAGCCCTAATCGCCCACCGTTACATTGAGGAAATCCTCCAAGAAGTTGTTGTTCCATTTGCTCCTGTTATTGGGAATCAAGTTACATTAATGCATGATAATGCTAGACCTCACGTTGCACATGTAGTGAGCGAATACCTGGATGAAGTTGGACTTCCAAGATTGGGCCTACATGTAGCCCGGATCTCAACCCAATTGAACATCTTTGGGACCAACTTGAAAGAGCCGTTCGTCGTCGTCCTGCACAACCACAAACCTTGCAAAACTTACGACTGGCGCTGACCGAAAGAAAGAATAAGTGACCTAATTCATTCGATGCCGCGAAGACTGCAAGCTGTCATTGCTGCGAGAGGAGGAAATACACGTTATTGAATCGTGTTTGTTGATTAACTTCATGATATACCTAGTGTTTGTTTTTGTTAATAAAAATAGACTTCAAATCAGCGTTTCATTTAAAATTTTCCAGCACGAATGTGATAATGGAATGAATAAAACTAAAGAAATGTTTAGAATACATCAGAGATTACAAGAAACAGTATCTAAACAGAATTATCCACCTCAGTTTCCCACCAGGGTGTTTTAAAATTACGACAAAAAACAACATTTTGATTTCTTCTTGTATAATATAGCCTAATCGAAAAATGATAAAATAATTGAAGAAAAACATAATAAATATATCTACGAACTGATAACAAAATTTCAGGGTGGCGGAATTTTGTGCCGGAGTGTACTTTATTGCTATGCCAAGCTTTTAAAATTTTTCATTTTCTTCTTCAAGGCTGAAACAATATATGGTATATGAAACATTCTGTTACAATTCGATTCAACAAAAACAAGAACTTACTTGCAATGTGAGTCTTTTTAATCTATGATGTTACTTTTCAAATCCAGTAACAATTATTGAAGAACAATTTTATTCAATATTCAATAGTATTTGAAAAAGTATAAAAAAATAAACAAGTTAGATGGAGGCCATTTATTATCTACAATATACAAATCGCCGATTATCAAGAAAAAATTATCTTCTTCAGCAACAGTGGAACTTGATTTAAAATCACGATAGCCAATTTGATACCCTAAAGAAAAAATGCTATAGCGAATATAAAAACACCCTTTTCTGCCCTTTGAGAAAAAAACTTTTTCACTATATTCAGTTTCAAGTCAGTCGAAAATATTCAAAATAAAGATAATATTTGTCAGTCACCGATCAGACTGAATTATGCCATAATGGCTAATACAGGGTGATCATAAAAGAGTCTATGAACATCTGGAATCCTTTTTTGATAAATGTCGATGCAAATGAAAATTTTATAAAGGGTGGCATTGAAATGAGTGCAAATATTTCAAACACTGAGAAAGCTCGACGTGTACTATCGAATGGCACTAATAAAACAAATTTAGGGATCAAAATACAATTTGGGGTTAGACTCTTTTTTCCACCCAAAGTTCTACACTGTGGTAAATTTGACGTCACCTCTGTTAAAATTTCCATGCGATAGGCACAATCACGCAGAGTTCAATCATTCAAATTGTTTTGAAGTGGCGTACCTACTTGATTTTTTTCTCGTATTTTGTTCAATTTTTGGGATGAAATTTCTCGTTGATTAGAAGAATTAGAAAAAATCTGACATCATGGGAATATGTGCACTTATTTCAAAGACACCTCGTATATTCCGAAAAATTATGAAATAAACTGTTTTTCTTGAACAGAATACATACCAAATTGATGTATTTTTGTATATCATTCTCGCTGAATTTATTTCTGCTGGAGACAGGAGTGTCCATGGCCAAACTGAAAGCCTCTTGACCACGACCGAGAGGAAATTCGGCCATTTCTGTTTGTTGGCCATTCTTCTGTCGCTTCGTTATATTGTAATGTTCTTCTTGCTGCTGTGCTAGAACTTCCTCGACATTGTTGTAAGATCTAGAAATAATTTTGATACTTCCAAACCACAAATTTTTGGAAAGTTGCTTGAAAAATTGCTCAAAAACGCAAACACTTATATGAACTCCGCTTCGACTCGTTCGCCTAACTGTTTTTAAGTGCGGAATAGTAACACCTTCACACTTGTTAGGAAAATAACTATTTCAATATCGAATAATTCATTTTTTGTTCGGTATTTTCGATAAATATGTGGTAGGGATAACGTTTTTGACTTCACTTCATAACATTATAGCGAAAAGGGTCAAATTTTACGATACTGGGAACAGAATTAGAAATCAAACATTCAGTATAAATCTACAGATTGAACCTATACACGATAGAATAATAGGACAGCTAAGATGGTTTGGCCCTGTGTGTCGAATGCCAGACAAGAGACTAACGAAAAGAGTATAGGAAGCGCGAGTGCAAGAAAAAAACAGTAAAGGAAGACCTAGAAGAAGATGGAATAATGGAATCAGAGAGTTGGCTGAAAGAAAGGGCAATATATGGGGAGAAATTAAGGAGCTGACAAACGATTGGAACAATTTTCGATTCGGCCAATTTTCGATTCACCCAATTTTCGATTCGCCCACCATCTCCGAATATACCCGAACGATACATTGTTGCCAAATCTGAATGAAGAATTATCATTGAATATTTCAATTTCTCGATACACATAATATGTATGTATAAACTGGGCGTCAATTGAAACGTTAATAGTGAAATTTGGCATCAAGTTTGACTTCTCGTAATTTCTAAAATATTGAACGAATTTTTAATTGCCGCCCAGATTCTGAATGCCTTTTTCATCGTCTTTCGAACCGTTCCTTACAGCTTCTTCTAAATTGATCAGGACCCATGATACAGGGTGAAACAAAGTTTCGTGCATTTTGAAAAAAATTTCTCCGCCCCCCCCCCCCCCATTTTGTCGGAAGACCACGATGCTTATATTTTATTCGGTCATTTCATAAATAGCAACTATACCTCGGGACGTTTTCGTGTTTTTGCCAAAAACTACTGTGGTTTCCAAAAAAAAAAAATGTTTTTGTATTTTTTCAAATGGACTAATTTCAGAGGAGTTCCATAAATGGATGCTTTTATGCATTTCAGGAAAGCGTTGGAGCAGATATGTATACCAGGTTACTCAAAAACAATCAATAATTTATTACTTCGCAGTCTATGATAAAAGTTTTCAACCTTAGTGAGCAGTAAATCAACACATCTCATCAACAAAACAAACAACGATACCTTGTTTCTATAACAAGGTACTCTTGAAACAATGTAGGTATGCATAGAGGTTATATCAATTGCCGATTTTCATGAAAACGTCAGTGTAATTCAGGTCCTCAAAAATTCAAAGATGTCTCGTTCAAATCGGGTCGAAATGGAAAATACCATTAGGTAAGATCACTATATTGATATAAACTATAATTCAGTACAGATAATTATTATTTCAGGTTATGACGATTAGGATATACCCAAACTCATTTAAGTACCATTTTCAATGAGTCAGTCATGACAATAAATAGACTGATTCATCGTTTTGAGGATACAGTTAATCAGTCCATTTAAAATTTCAAAAAAAAAATTCCACAGTAGTTTTTGGCAAAAACTCGAAAACGTCCCGAGGTATGGTTGCTATTTATGAAATGCCTGAATAAAATATGAGCATCGTGGTCTTCCGACAAAATGAGGGGGCGGAGAAATATTTTTTAAAATGCACGTAACTTTGTTTCACCCTGTATCATGGATCCTGATCAATTTAGAAGAAGCTGTAAGGAACGGTTCGAAAGACGATGAAAAAGGCATTCAGAATCTGGGCGGCAATTAAAAATTCGTTCAATATTTTAGAAATTACGAGAAGTCAAACTTGATGCCAAATTTCACTATTAACGTTTCAATTGACGCCCAGTTTAGTACATATTTCGATTTGCCCAATTTTTGATTCACCCAATTTTCGATTCACACAATTTCCAATTCACCCCATTTCCAATTCACCCAATTTTCGATTCCCCCGATTTTTGATTCGCCCAATTTTCGATTCGCCCGATTTTCGATTCGCCCCAAATTCGATTCACATTAATTTTGATTGACTCAAATTTCGACGTAATATAAGGAAGGAAAATATTATTTTTTGCATAAAGGAGACTACCTTTTTAAAACTACCTAACCGACCTAATCTATCTAACCTACCTAACCTACCTAAACTAACCTACCTAACCTACCTAACCTACCTAACCTAACCTACCTAACCTAACCTACCTGACCTAAGCTACCTAACCTAACCTACCTAACTCAACCTACCTAACTCGGCCTAAATGAATGTTCTTCCTAGAAAGTATATTTTTCGCATACATAATTACTTGAGAGAACATAATACTTCTTTTTTGAAACAATCTAACCTTACTCGACTTAAGTGAATAATCTCACCTTACTCTGCCTGAAAGAACCTTCCTGAAAAGTATATTTTTCGGAAAATTACTTGAAAGAACAAATAAGCCCCCTTAGTTTAAATTTTCTAACTTGACTCCTTAAGATGAACCCTCATCCTAGAATGTATATTCAACAGTCGAATATATTGGGTGTATCAAAAATTGGGTGTGTTATATTATGGTCATAATTCAATAAACACGAGCACAAATGACATGGACAAGGGTTACACTTGCTCTTAACTCGGCTGCCTGCCGAACACTGTATGAGCCAGTCTTCACACACGTCTGTCATAGGCTCTGATCTGAGCACACTCCACTGAGCAGTAGCGCATCTAGTTGCTAGATGCTAACAGGGTGAATCGAAAATGGGGCAAATCGAAAATTGGGGGAATCGAAGATTGGGCGAATCGAAGATTGGGCGAATCGAAGATTGGGCGAATCGAAAATTGGGACAAACGAGATGTTCCCACGGTATGAAGGCATAGGATTAAGAATTGGAAACGCCCATTGACATAGTATGAAGAATCACCGACCTGGTTTTGAGCGAGTTCAGTTGGTCGATAGTGTTGAAAGCGGACTCGTCATTCAACGTGGGACTTTTGCCGCTGGAAATGATCCGCAAAGCCTCCGTCCACTGAGACTCCATGATCTTCTGGAGTTGTTTGGCGATCTGAACCCTCTTCTCTTGGATCTGGTCCAGTTTGCTCTGCACGTTCTCCGCTTGCTGCTTGTGCTGCATTATCTGGATGTTGTACAATTTGATCTCCTCTTGGTGTTTTTTCTCGAGCAACTTTATCTCGAGAGAATATCTGGAAATTGTGGGCTATAGATGAGGACGCACCAGGTCATTATGCTAATTCTCAGACCCTACTTTTCATGGTCCAAAACTGATACTTTCGAAAAATGAAAAAACATAAGGTTCTAGAGTAGGTTCATCTAGAAGCACCATGATTATTTGTGGAGAATATGAGATTTATAACGGTACAGGGTATGTCACGACGAGCTTACACTATCTTATAGCACGGGAGCCAACGACATTTCTCAATGTCTTGTAGCAAAACCCCTAGCTCTCCATTTATTTGTCGTTCACAGTTGTTATAAATTAGTTAACTGTAAATGTTCGTCTGGTTTGTTTTAGAACACCCTGTATGCGCTATGGTACCAAAAATTGCCAGTAAAGTTCATAGGTACGCGAACGACTCGCAAAAACCCGGGCTCCGCAAAAACACTGAGCTTTTTATATGCTATCCGACAATTCTCTTCACTTCTGAATCCAACCCATCCAGAGCGGATGAATGTGATATTATGTTATTGAACCAAAGTAGCCAACACAATTATTAAAACGGATTTCGGTTTCCAAGGGAAATTATTTCAATACTTGAAATAATTCTCACTTGTGCCTGCGTTTTTGTAGGTAGGCAACGAAATAATATATTTCGTGTAAGTACTATTTCAGAACTGCGTTTTTGTAGTTTTGCTACGAGGTGTGCCATTTTTGTAATACTGGGTGTTTTTGAAGCAAATAAATCCATTCGAATCAACTCCGTGCTTATTTCGAGGCCAGTAAATCAGACCACACGAAGAGTTTCATTGCAGTCTTATTTGACAAAGCTTGGTTCATATTTTCATCTATCAAGTCCTTATAGCACAGGCCAGTTTTTCACTCATGAAATGGATCATTATTAAACAGAATAAAACATTTAGAATATTCTGAATCATTTATCTGTGGGATGATTCTTTGCTTTAATTGTGACACGACATAAGATCACAGATAAGATATTGTGACAAGGGGCATGCGCATGTTATGAAATAATCAAATAATATAATATGCAGATGCACATGCCGATTGTGCGTGTATTTTTTTTATCGTGACCTCAAAATATATTTTTGGAATAATAGATATTCAAAATTGAAGAATTGTATAAGTAATAGTTTTTCTTGAACATCTGTCTGCAGTTCCGCAAAAGTGGGTGCTATGTTCAGCGTATTTATTAAAAAGAATCGGAATGGAAAAATATTAAAAAATTGTCTCGTGAATCGCTCCAGAAGAACACTCGTGGGCTAGGAGTTCTGAATATGGTACAAAATGAACAACTTTCTGGAAACCCTGTGGTCTTTCAAATCTGTGATATAAGTAGGTATGTACAAATTTCATAAGAATGAATAAAATACGAATATGCGAGAATTTATTTCACTAGAAATGAGGTACTTAGGTACTCAATCCACATTTCATCTTTGTCAAAGCATGTGAAAGCGTCTACTCGAGCGTTCCTGGGTGTTTGATTGCAAACGAGATTGCAAACAAACAAGGATATTTTTGGTATTCTTCAATTAAAGCACCAACATATGCTCCGAAGACCAAACCATTATATCTAAATTTGAGATAACAATAAAATTAATCGGTGGACATATATATTATCTGTAATTTATATTACATCAATTACCTTTTCAAAATACCAACAGTGACATTACCATAACCCCAAAAAATTGTTTCTTACTTCAAAACAAAAACAAACAATTCGAAGGTTAAATAACGGCGTTATGCGCAAGCGCTTCAACTTAAAATGAATGAAAAATGGGACAATTTTGCTTTCAGACTCTGTTTATGTATAACACGGTGCAGTAAATTCTGAATACAAATTATCATTCGGAAAAGGAATTGAAAACTGGCCCGTGTCATAAAAACTAAGTAGGCATAAAAAATGATCTAGAATTGTCTCATAAATCCAAAAATGTTACAATATACAGGGTGTTCCATTTAAAAATTCAGAACCGGAGCCATTTCCGGTGAAACCGGAAGTGCCGGGAAGTGAAGAATATGTGAGAAATCTCCTCTTCACATACCATTTACCTATACCAAATCTCATTTTGATACACCTAATGGTCTAGAAGTTATGACTTGTCTAATAGATTCGTTGACACCTGGTATAATAATCGATAAATATCTCTGAGTCCAATATGTGTTTCGAAATCCACTATAAGATCACAGTTTAAGGAATGCCCGTTCTCCTCACTTCTTTTTGGGGAGTTGGTTTCCAATTTAGTAGATGTAGCAATAAGTAAATTTCAAGAATGTACATATAACTTATGATAAAGTGTACATTGCAATTGAAACAAAGGAAATCAACCTTCTGTTCCTCTTTATTGGTGAGAGCACTTATTTCTGTGAAAATATCATGACGAAAAATAGCATACAGTTGTTTTTCAAGTTCAAAAAAACTCCTCGTATTTCAAAATTGGCTTTCTCCCAAACATCTCCTGGGATTTTGATGTATATTCTCTAGTTAGTCTTTAATCAACAAGAAATGTTATCTCGAAAGTTGTAAAAAAAAGGAAACATTGAGTGCATCCTCACTCATGTCCAAAACATTTTTCATTGCAAATTTGGAGTCCTTGAAAAAGGTAAGAATAATGTTCTCTAGTGTGGAATGAAAAAATTATCACTCTGTACAATACTTCTCAGGTTTGAGTGTGAAGCTTCTAGGAAGAAAAATCCGTACTTTTCCGAAATTTGTTGAATATGTGAGGCAGCCGTTTTCGCTATGGACATTTCTCTCTTCTTAATCTCCCCCTTGAAACCCATTTCAGCCTGATCCAATTGCGACTGAAACTCTTTCAGTTTATTCTGAACCAAAATTTCCACCTGACCTTGATAAAAATTCCTGAGCTCCAATTTATTGTTTTCTATTTGTTTTTTCGCCTTTGACAACTCATCGTTCAATTCCATCTAAAAAGAGAAAAACATTGAAATATTCCCAATGAATGAAGATAATTTTGAACGAAGGCGATTGAATTGAATGACTTTTTTTTGTAGAAACGGTTTCTATTGGGTTCATTATTCACGATAGGGAAAAAACCCTTCAAATTCAGCATTTATAACTATTATTGAATCACCAGAATGTTCTCAAGAGATGAAACAAATAAGCTATAAGAAACAAAATATCAAATTCATTCAATTTCAAGAACTTTCATTTCCGATTTCCAGAATATATGGGCTGATAATATTTGCTGTTTGAAAAATATTCTAGGTTAAATGAATATATTGGATATATAATTATTCTTCATTTCACCAAACCCTCCGTCATACGTTTGATTGATGTTGAACTGAATTTTTTTTCACGGCTATTGCAATTAAATAAAAGAAAGGATTGCCGAAATCAATTTTCATAGCTTCAAAAAAAAATCGTAAACACCATCGATATCGATTTCAGAACGACCTGTAGATTTTCTCACCTCGCGTTTTTTGTGAGACGCAACCTCAGCCAAAAGTTCCTTCTTCTGGTCATTCAATAGGGAAACTTCTTCTTTCAAATCACTCAGTTGGCTTTGTAATATTGAGTGTTCTTTTTTCATCGTACTGACCTCCGCCTGGCAAATTTCCACAGCTTTTCTGCTCTGCGATATTTCTGATCTAGCAGTGTTCACGTTATTTTTATTCTATAATACGAAAATCACACTGAATGTTATCAGAGAAGACTAGAAAACTTTTCCGAATTCCGCAAAAACTGCAATAAATGAAGTAACGCCAAATATTGTTGTGAAAAAATATCTCAAAACCTCTGCAAAGTTGGAATATTTTAAAATTTGGTGATTTCAGTTCATTTCTCAGGTTTGCAGAATATTATCAGAACGCTCCAACAGAAAAAATAGCGACAATGTCGGGGAGAATGTCCTTATAGTATGTACAGGGTGATTCGCCATAAATGTCCCCTTCCCCCTTCAGCTCAGGTATTTTTTAACCGATTGCAAAATATTAAATATCATCTAAAATGATTTTCGATTTTCGATACATTTTTTTCCCACTACATCAGATTATACAAGATGCTCGGAACAAACGATCTACATGGTACTATTTGATTTTCTTAAAAGGAGCACCCTATTTTTCATTGAATTATTAGATTCTCCCTGAAGAGCTGATTTCATCAATGTATCACACTTATTGGGTTCTAGCGAAAATGATTACAGAGATATAATATAGGGTGTTCAAAATCGAGATTTTTCAACTTTTATATTTTTCTGTGACGAAACTATTCATTATTGGTCAAAACGGCTTTCATGTCCGTATACTTTACTTTTGATTTACTATCTATACTGACATTTAATAATTGGAACAGATACAGGGTAATCATAATTCTGAATCTTGAACCACACTGTAATGTTCTAATTAAATGTCAGTTGATAGTAAATCAAATCTTGAGATGGGTACATTGAAGCCGTTTTGACCAATAATGAATAGTTTCGACACAAAAAAAATATCCTAAAGTTAAAAAAATATCGATTTTGAACATCCTATATCTCTGTAATCATTCCCGCTAGACCCCAAGTGTGATACAATTGAATACAGGGTGTTCCATTTGAAAAAATGAAGTAGTACTCTGTAGATCGTTTGTTCCGAGCACTCTGTAAGTATGTTCGGTATTTTCTGATGCAACGGGAAAAAATTTCTGAAAAATCATTCTAGATGACTTCAATTTTTAAAATCGGATCAAAAATAAGTGAGCTAGAGGGGGGGGGGGGCATTTCAAATTCCAGTAGATAGTCAATCAAAAGTTAACATAGGGACATGTAAGCCGTTTTGATCGATAATGAATAGTTTAGACACAAAAAAATCCTAAAATTGAAAAATCTCGATTTTGAACACCCTATATCTCTGTAATCATTCCTGCTAGACCCCAAGTGTGATACATTGATGAAATCAGCATTTCAGAAAGAATCTGAAAATGCAATGAAATTCAGGGTGTTCCATTTGAAATAACAAAGTTGCTAGTTTTTTCTGATAGAAGTGGCAATACTGTATCGATGAAAATATTTTAGACGGATAGAGAATGTTCAATTATCGAAGAAACCCAATTTTCAGGATGTTCTGTCTTTTCGTTCTCCAAATACTTCCAATAGGCCATCCACTGTGGATCACCCTGTATAGAGACCTAAAAATTTTGTCAAGTCCAAATTTATTGGTGCTTTTTTTCTCAGTCACACAGTCCCCCACTATGAAATGATGAAGTGAAAATAACACAGCAGCCTTTCAACCTACCTCAATCAGTTCAGCCTCTTTATCATCTAGTAGTTTGGAAAGCCCCTCATTTTTCTCAATCTGGTTGTTGTATTTAACTTGCAGGTCTCTAAGAGTCCTTTCCATTGACATTGCTTCATTTTGTAGTTGGGAATATTTGTTTTCCATAGATTTATATTTTTCCCGATTTTCATGGGCCACAGTTAAAGCATTTGAAACTTCTTTTTCATAGGAAGTCAATTTCTAGAAAGTCAGTACAAAATTATTTTATTTTTATTGAAATAAGACGTTATTCGAATATAATTATTTAGTTTTCTTGGCTAATATATGAGAAATATGCCTACTAAATATGAATAGATTGAATAAATAAGTGATTCAAAATGGTTCGAAAGTTATATGAGCATATTATATTATGGAGATATTGTTAAATTCAAGATAACTTCCTGTATCTCAATCAATGTAAAATTCTCGAGAAAATATTTTTGGAGAACGTTCCCCGAGCCTAGTAATACCATCCAGTGACTCTGGGGTGCGGTAAAGTATTCAAAAACTCACTTTTCGCGTTTTTTTTTCTGAATATATATTTCCTAGTTAAAATACCTGAATTCCCAGAAATATTCCCAAAATATGGAATATACTTCGACCAGAAAATATATAAAGAAAGAAATACTCGGATAGACATTTTTCTTAGTGTAGGTGATTTATATAAAAATGAATGACAATTAATATGTAGAGTGACATTGAATTATCAACAGCATTTCTGGAATTTGGTCATTTCAATCATATAAGAAGAAAATAGTGTTGATCATGTATTCTAGATGAAAGGTTGAAAAAATGTACAGCATATTTTCGGAAAACTAGCTTTCAAGCACTTGAAGTGTACCTACCTTCTGGAGAAAAACAGAAAAAAAATGATCTCTCGTGAGAGATCATTTTTCTTGCAAGATTAACTTTTGTCTATGCATATTAGGGTTAAATTTACTGCTTATACCACCTTCCCTATCACATCTCCAAAGGAACGAATCGAATTACCAGTAACCCTGTATAGTCCTCAATCTTTTTTTTATCGCTCGGAGCGCACGAAAGGAAATCCCTATAATGTTCAAAGAACATCGTGCGTTCCTAGGGAGGATAGGGACAGGAGGTAGGTATTGGATTTTTTTTGAACTTCTGGAGATTATATGTTGTTGGGAATAATTCCTCAGGCAATGAATTCCAGAAATGATTTATTTCTGGATGTTTGACAATAATTAAGGCCTTTTAGCCAGTTCAAAACTATTTTGTATATTAAAAGCTGAACATATTGACTACTTAAGAACTATATTTTTTGACTTTTTGAGAATACCAAAGACAAGGGGATTAACATATGCGAAACACGCGCTGATTGGCCGAGATAGTGCTGAAAATTCTTCTTCGTGCTGAACCATCTAATCATGCGCGCACGAACGACTTATCGTGCTCGAACTTTCACAAACGTTTCCTACAGCACGAAGGCAAAAGTCGGGGCAAAAGTTCCCTCCCATACATCAACCACATCCTGTATAACTGAATTTCATGAGATATTTGAAAATAAGGTGAATTGTCCCGTGTGGTATATTATTGATTGAAACCGTACAGCATAGCAATAACATGACGTTTACAGAAAAATAAAAGAATAAAACAACGAAAAGTAATGGAATCAAATATTTTATTTCTCTATATTTTATTGTCGGGCTTCAGTAGTGTTGTCCAAAACAACGTAACTTTACAAATTGTACTTACTTTTCCTGCAGCTATTGAAAGTAGTGAAAATCTGGAAGTATTTTTATTCTGGGAAGTACTTCTTTACAGTATTATATAGCAAATTGTAGTTTTAAGTAGAAGATACAGGGTTGCCTTTTGGTGAATATCCATTGGTGACCTAGCAACTGTGTTCTGCCCTGTTCAACTTTGAGATACAAGATGTGAAGCTATGTAGCTACATTTCACACTGAATCTCCTCAAACAAATTTATTACTTACCTGTATTTTTTATTCATTTTTTAAAAATCTTTCCACATATTAGGAGAACAATAAATCATGATTCATCTCCTGATTCATCAATGTTCACAGCTGAACAATTTCTGTTATTTCCAGATGTACTTTATTGACATTAGGCAACTATGTGTCAGTAGCTGAGTGGCAAATTTTTGACATTTCAATTAGACTGTGACTTTCATTTTTGATTTTGAGACACCAAAACAATTTCAAATTTGCAATAGAAGAATTGCTACAAGAATTGTGAGTGACACTTGTTAAGATGTGTGTGCTATGGTCAAGCAACAAAAAATTAAGTGAAATTACAGATTTTATAGAAAAATCACTTACCTACCATGTTTTCTTAGCCTTTTTTTTGAGGTATAACAAGGAATTTCAATAGCATTATTTACCTGAGCAGCATTTTCCATCTCCTGAGAATGCTTCCTCTTCAATTTTGACATTTCATTTTCATGGTCATGTTTTTCTTTGTTCAATTTTTCTAATCTCATAACAATTTTTTCAAGAGCTTCCTGGAACTGTTGGATAGTTTTATTTTTTGTTTCATCCACATTAACAGCAACTGTTAATTTTTGTTGCAATTCTAGATTGCGATTCTGCAAATCTTGAATCAAATCCTCACAATGCTATAAAAAATAATATGAGTAAAAAGACAACAATTGTAGAAGATTACATTTTTACCAGACGCCTCAATTTTTCTTCTTGCAGTTTTTGTGAGAGATGGGACTCACTCAAATGTACCTTGGAATTAGTACTCCATATATCTGCTAATTTTAGTAACCCCAAATTTTGGTCCAATAGGTAATCTGTCTTGTCAACAATTGTATTGGCACTTCTTTGTTTGTGTTCTCTATTTCTATTCCTACCACTACTTTCATGAGCAGCATCTTGTAATTGCTTATGAACATTGAGTATACTCAGTGCATTTGAATGTAAAGGACTTCTCAGCAGATCATCTCTACTGTAATTCTTTTTGTAGGCTGTCACCTGGGTAGAATCAGTACTGCTATCAGAAAGGGGATATCTATCAAAACTACTAGCAGAATTGTTTGCTATTGAACTATCTGGTAAATGGGACTCTTTTCTGAACTGCTCAGTGAATGAATCCCCTGGTTGATAAAGTATGTCCCTCACACCAGTGTGGAGATCTGGTACACTCTCTTTCCTGTCTCCTGATTGCCATGTATTCACTTTTGCTGCTGAAATTTCCTCACATTCTTTTATATTATTTTCTGTCAAGTCCCTTTGATTTTCTTGACAAGCATTCAGATCAAATTCTAAATTTCTCACAGCATTAAGACGTTGTATGGTTTTCACCTTTGATAAGAAAGAATCTATTTCATTTAACATGGGGCTGTCTTCCTTACTTTTAGGTTTTGTAGACTGAGTCTCATAATTTTTTTGGGGTGAACGAATTTTGTAGGTCTTCAAATCGGCGCTGCTTTGTTGAAAACTTTTTCCACTACCAAATTTATCAACATTAGGGCTAGCTGGTAGTGAATTCAGCCTTAATTTTGTGGGGGGTTTTTGAGGAGTACTCTGTGTACTGCTGGGGGTGTATAAATCATCAATACTGTTATATTTTCTGGCTCCATTTACAGAACTATGCATTTTACGGGGTGAATCCATGAAATCCACTGAATTACTCAACAAACTATCACTTGACTCTATGGATGTGATGCGATTCTGCAAGTTGTTCACTTTGCTTATGAGATTATCCACAATATTATAATATGGTTCTATGATAGCGGAATGATTATAATCAGAATCTAATACGAAAAAGTCAGGAGGAATTAGTAACAAATCATCAGTATCGTCAGTATCAGACATACCGATTTTTCCTGGAATGACATGGGAATGATGGGTTCTTGGAAGGACTGATGTTTATAACATTTTGTAACCGTTTGCCAAATACAATATAGTCAAATAATGTTTTCAAAAGCTAGCTGCGAATTACACAGCCACTTTTAATTCAATAATTCACAATTTCACATCACAACATTGCAATCCAAACATGTAAATATTATTGTAAAATGTAAACATGACAAATTGACAAGGACAAGACACACATACACACCATAAACACAGTGACGTGACATTGACCTATGACATTGACATCCCATTATTCAAAATATTTAGGTATTTTTTCGCGAGTTCCCGTTGATCAGCCACCGGTAATGGAGCGGTTATACCCCAACCAAAAAATAAACAGAGGGCCGTTCATCCTTTGATTTCTCACGAAAATGAACCGGTTAACCGTTCAGATTTCTGTCAGCTGGGGTTTTTGTTTTCGATCATAATAAATGGACAGCAGTTGCATTTTGGTTGTATGATCGTTGGCTCCGACCGCTCCGGTGGCTCGACAAAAATCATCTCAAAATGTTCCCAACAGTACTGTCAATGATTGATGATTCTTTGGTGGTGTTCTTCCATTTCTTGATTTAAAAAGTGAGTAGTAGGTATCTCAAAAATAGTTTGAATAATTATAAATATGTTGACTTCTAATAATAGGGCGTGTTTTTCATTCCATCGAAGAAAGTGCGCACTGGTAGATGCGGTTTTTGTCGAGACGTCACCAATTTTTCTGTTAGAATTTATGCTCGAAGGATTGAACAATGGTTTATACAACACATTGATGGAAACACGGATTTTGTTGTGTGTCAGTCATCATGTATCTTGAGAATCAGAAGAGGCTAATTCGATTTTATTGATTAACACTGAGTCTTTCTTCTAAAATCTCTCAAGAATCTCAAAAATCCTCGATATTAATTGTTTTCTATCAAATCAAAACAAAAAACAACACTAAAATGTATCAACTGTCATGTCAATCTCCTCCAAACTAGAGTAATCAATGTACTCCAAACTGCTGGATTCTCGAAAAGCGATTTAAAAGTGCGCATTTTATTACAACAGTTTGATGGATGTACATACATTCCAGCGGAATTTTGCAACAGTTTGATGGTTTCTTCGATTCATGCGCATGATAAAATGTTGGAATGAAAAACGCACCCATAATATAATACTTTATAAATAATGATACAATGTCACTTGTCAAATACTATAACCGCCAGTAACCATGCTCACAGATGCGGGAACTAAAACAGTTCCCGTTTTATAAATTGTGACGTCACTGATGACGTCATTATCATACTTCCCTATTACCGTTATAACGCGAAAATGCAACGGGAACTGAATATTAGTTCCCGGCAAATCAACGGGATCTCGCGAAAAAATACCTTGAGACAGTATGACAGTGCTGACATAAATGACATGAAATGAAAATTGAAAATTGAGGTTATAGAATATGAATCCATGATCTATTTTACAATTTTCAATTTTTCCTCAGAAAATTATTAATTATTCATGAATTATCTTGATTGATAATATCGATAGTCTACAACCTACATAACTGAAAGTTGACCTGCACAGACAAACATGACTGATCATTGGAAACCAAACGAGGAATATTTACATCACTTAATTTCAATGGGATTCGTTCATAATGTAGCAATTCAAGTAGGTACCTAACACAGTGAATAGTATCATGATAACGGGCAGTTATTTGTCTCCAGGCCCTTTTCTGTACTGATAATAGGTCAATTGATGAGGCTGTCAACTACATATTCAGCCCAGAAGAAACACAAACTGCTGTACCTTTACCTGTTCCTGTCCAGAATACTGAAAATGCTGCTGAAAATGCAGCATCAGATGATGAGAGTGGTGATGGAGATAATGAGGATATCCCATATTATAAAATGACTTTTGTTGTTAATTCCTCCTTGAAAATGGGTGTGGGTAAAATTGCAGCACAAGTAATAACTGAATGAATTCATAGTTATTATGTTTAATTTCAATCATCCTTCCAGGTTGGCCATGCCTGTCTAGGACTGTATCGTGAATTAGTGAAAGTGGATAAACAAGAAGTTTTAGATCTATGGGAAGATATTGGGTAACATATTTCTCATTCATTTCACCACTATTTAATGAGTTGACAGATTACTGCCATTGGAAAATCACAAAAATAATATTTATATTGGAATAATACAGCACATTGATCAAATATAACAAAACATCACATTTGTTTTTCTGTAAGAATATCTCTATTTTAACATTTTTAGGGAAAAGAAAATTGTGTTGAAAGGCAAAGATGATGTACATTTGATGCAGCTTTTTGAAAAGGCAAAGTTGGAAAATATCCCATGTTATCTGGTCAAAGATGCTGGACATACACAGATAGCACCAGGATCTGTAACAGTTTTGAGCTTATTTGGTCTGGAAGAAGATGTTAACAAAATTACAGGAAAATTGAGTTTATTATGATGGTAGTAATAAAAATACTGATGAAATTAATTGATCTTTGTAAAAATGCAATGTGAAGTGGGTAGCAAAGAGTGACAAAACATTTCTCCAGTAATCTATAACTTTGCCCCAGCTCCAGCTTTTTGATCTATATTTTGAAATTGAATAACTTATTCTCAAGCTTTTGATTGTATCAGAGTAAATTCATCAACTGTTATTGCAAATATGTATTTAATTATATTTAAGTATAAACAAGTAATAATCAAGCATACAAATATTCATGTTTTTGAAGACAACTTATATCCTCTTATGAATGCATTATAAAAATAATATTTGTACATTTTGTTAATGTGGTTATTAACCCAGGTTTTAACTGAATAATATAAGGGTAAAACTGCATTTAGCATGCGATGGGTTTTTTTCCAAAAATTTTTTTTGGTACCTACGTATTTTTGTCTGAAAAACACGAATTTGATAATGAAAATGTGAACAAACCATTATTTATCAAGATATTTCACTATAAAGTTTCAAATTTCACCTTCTTTTCCGCCTGTCTTCTGGATTGAATTTTAAACAATTCACCCTTCTTTTTTCATCATTGGTCAATTTATATATATCACAATGTAAGACACATTTTTTTCTATTATTGAGTCAACTAGAAATATGATTTTCTTGTGATTTATCCATATTTATTGAAAAGAAGGAAGAATATCATTTGAAATAATGGCGTGTGTAATGTCATTCCAAAGCAATCTATTGACATTTGACATCTCGTATTTGGATTGCCTATGGATAAAATGGCCGTCATCTGGTATGCTTGCTCACTAAATAGGAAAAACTCACCATAAAAATCATATTTCCTGTTGAATTTTCTGTATAAAAATGTGTCATTGAAGTACATCATGAGTATATAAAGTGTCCAATGACAAAATAAGAAGAGCAAGTACCTGAAAATGCATCCAACGCAAGGGGAAAAAGGAGTCGAAATTTCGAACTTTTTTTTGAAATATCTCGATAAATAGTGGTTTGTTCACATTTTCATTATCAAATTCGTGTTTTTCAGACAAAAATACGTAAGTACCAAAAAAAATTTTCGAAAAAAAACCCATCGCATGCTAAATGCAGTTTTACCAATATAAGTACTTGTTATGAAAAATGACTGCACTCAATAAATGTTCTCATCAAACTACTTACAATTATAATCAGGATAGATACTAAAATTCCAGCATTTATTATTTATGGTACCTATGGCAATTTTTTACCTAAACCAACTCTTGACTCATCAAAACAGAAAATTGATGAGTATGTATTTGTTATCAAAAATTCATGAATAAATTCACTTTAATACTTATTTGATTCTTGCTTATTATGTATTGTTTACTTCATGACATTCTGTGTCTCACCAAAGATAGAAGGTATAGAAGCCGACTCATGGCTATTCCATTTATAAGTTGGTACCTATCCATCTACACATTTCGTTATTGAAAGTTTCAACAGCGAATATACTAAAAGTGAGACGGAAGTATACTTATAGGTATATAAAGTAATATAGTTCTTTTACTACTCAAAAAAATTTGTTTTGTAGTGAGTGATATGTAATGAAAGCCCATTGTATGCTTATTAAGTGATATGTTCATCAGAAGTTTTCATGTACAAGCTTTAAAATGGCCCCTCCGAAAAATTATTTGTACGCCCATGACTCATGAGCTTATCTCATTTTTACATAACTCGAACAACAAACAATCCTATCAAGCATAGAGCATCTCGATCAAGTGGGCCGATCAGAACTAATGGTTTTTTCGAAACCTCCATCGTTTACGGCTGATATTTCGGAAAAATTCGGAAATAATGCGTTTCTGAGGAATCAAAAATGCGCAGCGCATGTGTGAGTGGCGAAGAAAGGCCCGGCGCCTGTCATTGCTCATTGCCGTCAGTCTCGCTGGCTTTTGCTTTAATGTGAGGTCTTCAGGGTGTGTACGGTCCGGTGAATTGAACCGAATCGACCTCACGTGTGATTGTGATACGTTGCCGTAATTATTTACGCCGACACGTTTCGTTCCAAGTTTGTGTGTGAAGAAACAGGTACGCAGTGGCTGTTTCCCGTAAGGTGCAGCCATGTTAAAGATTACCGGTTAACTGCGTGTACCTTGACGCCTGATTTTAGGCAACACCAAATGCGGTTAAGTGTGTTTTTCTTGCATAATTTGCGGTGCACGTAGCCTCACCCACTCGAGGTGCTCGCTGAGTGATGAATAATAAGTGACCTGCCTGTTTTCACAAATGTCAACATTATAGTTCGGGTGGTTTGTTTGAAATTCTTGTTGATTTCGCGCTGGTTATTGAGCTTTGATGATTTTTGCATGTTCAAATCATCACATTTCCAAAATGACGGAAGAAGAAGTCCTTTTCGATGATATTTATGATCTGTGTGAGGAAACAGGAAGGTTAGTATTTTCTCCTAGGAGTCCTAGGTATAATTACCTACTTATTTATGTCCTTTGTATATTTTTTTGATACCTATATTATCTATTTTTATCACGATTTTTATTATCTTTATTATTTTGTCGTTATTTCAGCTTTCTCAGTGTTTGAATGAACCTATTGTAACTAATAAATATAAGAGTTTTTAATTCGGACATTTTGCCTTTATATATATATAGACTCGCCTTCAGATTTGGGCATTGAATTCTCTTGAAGAATTTTCGGATGAAAAATAAGTTATTCTTGTTTTAGTTGGGGCCGAGGTTGGGGCTATTCTCGAGAAAATGTTATCACAGTGATACCCATATATCTACCTTAATTGCCACAAAAAATTGGGTTGTTTTTACCCGAGTTTTTACCCCTAACTACTTCTGTTTGATACGCCTCTGTCTCTGCCTCTGATAAAAATTTCAAAATATTTAGCTCAGAATCTATAATTTGGTGTTAAACAGCGTGAAAAGTTTATGCAGTATACTTATTACCAAATTTTAATATTTTAGTGTGAGGGGATTGAAAAATATTGAGAAAAACTCCGAGAGAAACCCGTCTCCACAGGGTGCTGATCGAGTGTGGGATGCGATCCGAGGTGGGATTTAGAGAATTAAAATTTTGCGATTTTCTATAAAAAAGAACGAAAAAAAACTATCCTTATCAATTTGAAGTAAGGGTAACTTTTCTACGTAAAATACCTTTAGCGATATCATAAAATGGGATTGTTTTTACCCGTTTTTTACCCTTAACCCTCGCCGAGACCCTCGCCTTAACCTCGAGCTTAACCTCGCCCTTATATAAACACATTTCAGAGCTCAAATTCTGATTCAACATCGAAATTTCATGCGATGTACCTGATGTCATGATTTGAATGAACGGTTTTGAAAAATCTGCAAAATTTGAGAAAAAAGCGCCATCTTCAGGATGTACTATTTGAAAAGAGGCGGAAGCATTTCTTGACAAATGTTCTTGAGATTTTTTTTTCATAATAGTGATTTGCCCGAGGGTTTGCCTAATAAGTTCGTGAAGTCACTTTACGCACGTCATGCTAGGCACACTATATTTTTTTCTACTATGGCGTGCAGAAAAAACCCAAAAGTTAACATAAATAAACAGTTATTACTTGAGTTATTATTATTAAACTCGTTATTAACTAATCAAATGTCACTATATTTACTCCCAAAAAAATAAACAAAACTACTTTTCCGCACTAGTGACTCTCAACATCGCTCAACACTCGGCTCAACACTAATAAAATGAGTGCGGAACGAGGTGCAGAAAAGTGGACTGGATACCGAGCTGGATACCCAGCTCTTTATATTTTAATATAGCTATTTACGAGGTTAATTCTTTATCAAGGGAGGAAAGATAGGTATATCCTCGGGTATATCCATTTCCTCCCGCGTGTGAAATTTGATGTGTAAACACACATGGGAGGAAATGAATATTTGCTGATATACCAGGTGACACATGAGACATGTAACAGAAATTTGAGATTCACAAGGGTTATATTATCGATGATGGCGCTTCCCTTGAACCCAATGACAATTTTCTTCAACCACCTGTTTGATCGGAAGTACTTAGACCGAGACTTAGACCCCTTTTTTTTCAAATGGCATCCTGTATATTTCTGTAGCCTTTCTTATTCTATTCAACTATGTATCACAATTTGATAAGCGAAATGATACTGAAAATATACACCAATGTAGACTTATGAACAGATGTATTAGGACCATACATCAATTATTATAACAATTTCAGTTTCATGTATCCAAATGAATGATCATATTATTGCTACATGACAAAAATGAAAGACAATTAGTTTTTTCACAAGTAGCCTCGCAAGTAGCCAAATGAAAAAAAAAAGTTTCTATTTTAATTTTCTCAATATAGTGAGTTATTTTTAGATGATTGTTTTAAACTCAATGAAATTATTGACAATCTTCTGGGACCGATTAGGGTATGGAAAATATTCTGATAATATCGTCTAAGTAATGATCCTTAAATTTCTAAGCCTATCAAGCATCGAAATGTTATTGTATTCGGGCCAGAGCCGAATTCATGTGATTCAATAAAATGTAATTTAACAGCCAATTAATAAAGGAATATCCGAGGGAATATCCGAGCGAATATCAAATTGTGATAAATAGTTGAATAAAAAATTTTAAGGCGAATAAGATAGGCTAGAGACATATACAGGATGTTATTTGAAAAAAAAGTTAGTCTGAGTACTTCCAATCAAACTAGTCAAAGTATGGGATCAAGTAGATTTTAATCGAATAATCGCCTACTAAGAGCTGAGCGTCGCGTCGAAAATATAAATCAATTGCATTTACTTTGAAATCACTCGCACTCAACAGTACATGATATTTATAAACTTTTCTGTTATTTACTCGAACTTATTTATTCAACTCTTTTCTGGGTTATATCGGTTTATAGTGAACGTTTCTTGATTGACAAAAATGCGATTACGGATGATTTTCACAAGAATATCATTTTTATTTTACTCATTTCTGGTTAAACTAATAATCGAAATAATTATTGCTATACTTAATGATGAAACAAATTGATTTTTTTTATTATGTCCATCTGCTCGAATACAATTATCAAAAACTTTGAGCAGTTGAGCTTGGGCTACTTATTGTAGAAACGTCTTCTTGTAGTAGCGGCAACACGCACCACTAATTTTGTCAACAAGATAAGCCATATCTTCAATTGGTTCTTCATAGACAACCGAGTAGACAACGTTCTTCAGGTTACCTAAAAAAAAAAAAAATCGGGTGCTGTAATCGAGAGGTTAACCACAGACAAATTACTCGTACGCTTCGTGGGAAATAACGAGGAAATGAAGAAATTTCGAGGAATTTCAGGGAATTCAGGAGAATTTCGAGAACATGAAGGAATTTTCTCGGGAATTTTTAGGCATTTCAGCGAAATTGGGGACATTAGCTCAGTGAACAAGACGCCTTTACTCGCCTTTATCCTCGGATTGCTCCATATATTATTCACATTATCTTTCTGTTCCAAAGTGAATGGTCCTGCAAACAAATATGAAATTTCCCCCAAGATTCTGAGAAATCTGCAACAATTTTCATTGTCCCTGGAATATCCTGAGAAAAAAACCTGGATTAGTATTATTTGTTTCTAATTGGGCCATATATTATATTGTACCACATATGGAAGATGACTTGGTGTCACTCATCTGAGAGCACTGCTCCATTTAAACAACGACTGTTGCTTTTGAATACATTCTGAGACATCAGAGATAGTTTGCATCGTTCCAGGAATATCCTAAAAACAAACTTGATAAGTATTACATTTTGTTGATTGCTTCATAGTTCATATGTTACTTACTTTATCTATCTGTTCCAAAGTAAATGGTCCTTCAAACGATAATGAAATTTTCCCAAGATTCTGAGAAATTTGCAATGGTTTTCATGGTTCCTGGAATATCCTGAAATAAAAAAACAAGGATCAGTATTATTTGTTTCTAATTGGGCCATATATTACATTGTACCACATATGGAAGAAAACATGGTTCCATTCTTCTGAGAGCACTGCTGCATTAAAACAACGACTGTTGCTTTCCCATAGTGCATGATAAATTTGGAAAAAACTGGTATAAAACCACTGTTCATACCTAACTCTTAGAGGCGACACCCTCCTTTGTAGAGAGGCATTACGATCGCCAAAGTTGATACTCTCCCCTCGTAAGGGTACCTGGCGTGATTCCATACACTCACATAATTGAATGTCGACTAATTATTCGACTGATTAAATGAATTTAGTGAATCGATAAAAGCCGCTTTTTTACGAAGAAATGTTCGAAGAAGAATAGAACTATGATTTGTATTTATGGAATGATTTTGACGTTTATGAAAACTTATCTTGAAAATCTCCTCATTTCATTCATCTATCTGGTATGACATTCACAGATCTAGAGCTTCGAAGTGTACTCCATCCAGGATTTCAGATGTTGAGACATCAGAGACAGTTTGCATCGTTCCAGGAATATCCGAAAAAAGAAAAACTTGATCAGTATTACGTTTTGTTGATTGCTACATATATTAATAACTTTATGTATCTGTTCCAATGTGAATGGTCCCGCATACGAATATGAAATTTTCTCCAAGATCCTGAAACTTCTGCAATAAATTTCATGTTCCCGGAATATCCTGAAAAAAAAAACAAGGATCAGTATTATTTGTTTCTAATTGGGCCATATATTACATTGTACCACATATGGAAGAAAACATGGTTCCATTCTTCTGAGAGCAATGCTGCATTAAAACAACGACTGTTGCTTTCCCATAGTGCATGATAAATTTGGAAAAAAACTGGTATGAAACCACTGTTCATACCTAACTCTTAGAGGCGACACCCTCCTTTGTAGAGAGGCATTACGAACGCCAAAGTTGATACTCTCCCCTCGTAAGGGTACCTGGTGTGATTTCATACAATCACATAATTGAATGTCGACTAATTATTCGACTGATTAAATGAATTTAGTGAATCGATAAAAGCCGCTTTTTTGAAGAAATGTTCGAAGAAGAATAGAACTATGATTTGTATTTATGGAATGACTTTGACGTTTATGAAAACTTATCTTGAAAATCTCCTCATTTCATTCATCTATCTGGTATGACATTCACAGATCTAGAGTTTCGAAGTGTACTCCATCCAGGATTTCAGATTTTGAGACATCAGAGACAGTTTGCATCGTTCCAGGAATATCCGAAAAAAGAAAAACTTGATCAGTATTACGTTTTGTTGATTGCTCCATATATTAATAACTTTATCTATCTGTTCCAAAGTGAATGGTCCTGCATACGAATATGAAATTTTCTCCAAGATCCTGAGACTTCTGCAATAAATTTCATGTTCCCGGAATATCCTGAAAAAAAAACAAGGATCAGTATTATTTGTTTCTAATTGGGCCATATATTACATTGTACCACATATGGAAGAAAACATGGTTCCATTCTTCTGAGAGCACTGCTGCATTAAAACAACGACTGTTGCTTTCCCATAGTGCATGATAAATTTGGAAAAAACTGGTATAAAACCACTGTTCATACCTAACTCTTAGAGGCGACACCCTCCTTTGTAGAGAGGCATTACGAACGCCAAAGTTGATACTCTCCCCTCGTAAGGGTACCTGGTGTGATTTCATACAATCACATAATTGAATGTCGACTAATTATTCGACTGATTAAATGAATTTAGTGAATCGATAAAAGCCGCTTTTTCACGAAGAAATGTTCGAAGAAGAATAGAACTATGATTTGTATTCATGGAATGATTTTGACGTTTATGAAAACTTATCTTGAAAATCTCCTCATTTCATTCATCTATCTGGTATGACATTCACAGATCTAGAGCTTCGGAGTGTGCTCCATCCAGGATTTCGGATGTGACATCAGAGACAGTTTGCATCGTTCCAGGAATATCCGAAAAAAGAAAAACTTGATCAGTATTACGTTTTGTTGATTGCTCCATATATTAATAACTTTATCTATATGTTCCAAAGTGAATGGTCCTGCATACGAACATGAAATTTTCTCCAAGATCCTGAGACTTCTGCAATAAATTTCATTGTTCCTGGAATATCCTGAAAAAAAAAAAGGATCAGTATTATTTGTTTCTAATTGGGCCATATATTACATTGTACCACATATGGAAGAAAACATGGTTCCATTCTTCTGAGAGCACTGCTGCATTAAAACAACGACTGTTGCTTTCCCATCGTGCATGATAAATTTGGAAAAAACTGGTATAAAACCACTGTTCATACCTAACTCTTAGAGGCGATACCCTCCTTTGTAGAGAGGCATTACGAACGCCAAAGTTGATACTCTCCCCTCGTAAGGGTACCTGGCGTGATTCCATACAATCACATAATTGAATGTCGACTAATTATTCGACTGATTAAATGAATTTAGTGAATCGATAAAAGCCGCTTTTTTACGAAGAAATGTTCGAAGAAGAATAGAACTATGATTTGTATTCATGGAATGATTTTGACGTTTATGAAAACTTATCTTGAAAATCTCCTCATTTCATTCATCTATCTGGTATGACATTCACAGATCTAGAGTTTCGAAGTGTACTCCATCCAGGATTTTAGATTTTGAGACATCAGAGACAGTTTGCATCGTTCCAGGAATATCCGAAAAAAAAAACTTGATCAGTATTACGTTTTGTTGATTGCTCCATATTCTATTTACTTTATCTATCTGTTCCAAAGTGTATGGTCCTGCAACTAATGAAATTCTCCCACGATTCTGAGAAATCTGCAATAATTTTCGTTGTTCCTAGAACGGGTGTGAAAGCAGCAACGGTTTTTCTGGCAACGGTTTTTCAACTTCATTTATGGTATATGGAGGAAGGACTTTTTCTTTCGCTCAAGATTTTTCTACACAAGTCCACTAACCTGAAGAAGTTGAGAAAGGCTCCTAACAAAAAAATAATTTGTGATTTCTAAACCACCCCATAACCACCCCACATAACAGAAAAATCGTGAGACAGTTGGGAGATACCTTAATCGCGATTTCATTATGTAAATCGATAATTTTACACTAATTGAACACCCTCCATACAATGAAATAATTTGTGAACTAGAAACTACCCCTCAACAACCCTCCGAAATAGAAAATTCATAAATCAGTTGAAATTACAGTTGCGCGATGTTTTTTGATGGAAATGAATTATTCTAGACCTGCTGACTACTCTTTGTAGGGTGAAATATTTTGTGAACCAAAAACTACCCCTCAGCAACCCTCCGAAGTATAAAGATCATAAATCAGTTGAAATTCCCGTTGCATGAGATTTTTTGATGGAAATGGATAATTCTAGACCTGTTGTATACGGTTTATGGGGTGAAATAATTTGTGAATCAAAAACCACCCCTCAGCAGCCCTCCGAAATAGAAAATTCATAAATCTGTTGAAATTACAGTTGCTGAAAGTTTTTTGATGGAAATGAATTATTCTTGACCTGCAGAATACACCCTGTAGGGTGAGATAATTTGTGAATCAGAAACTACCCCTCAACAACCCTCCGAAGTGTAAAAATCATCAATTAGTTGTAATTCTTGTTGCGCTATGTTTTTTCATGGAAATGAATTATTCTAGACCTGCTGTATACGCTGTATGGGGTGAAATAATTTGTGAACCAGAAACTACCCCTCAGCAGCCCTCTGAAATAAATAATTCATAAATCTGTTGAAATTACAGTTGCTGAAAGTTTTTTGATGGAAATGAATTATTCTTGACCTGCAGAATACACCCTGTAAGGTGAAATAATTTGTGAACCAAAAACTACCCCTCAACAACCCTCCGAAGTGTAAAAATCATCAATTAGTTGAAATTCTTGTTGCAAGAGATTTTTTGATGGAAATGAATTATTCTAGACCTGCTGACTACTCTTTGTAGGGTGAAATATTTTGTGAACCAAAAACTACCCCTCAGCAACCCTCCGAAGTATAAAGATCATAAATCAGTTGAAATTCCCGTTGCATGAGATTTTTTGATGGAAATGGATAATTCTAGACCTGTTGTATACGGTTTATGAGGTGAAATAATTTGTGAAACAAAAACCACCCCTCAGCAGCCCTCCGAAATAGAAAATTCATAAATCTGTTGAAATTACAGTTGCTGAAAGTTTTTTGATGGAAATGAATTATTCTTGACCTGCAGAATACACCCTGTAGGGTGAAATAATTTGTGAATCAGAAACTACCCCTCAACAACCCTCCGAATTAGAAAATTCATAAATCAGTTGAAATTACAGTTGCGCGATGTTTTTTGATGGAAATGAATTATTCTAGACCTGCTGACTACTCTTTGTAGGGTGAAATATTTTGTGAACCAAAAACTACCCCTCAGCAACCCTCCGAAGTATAAAGATCATAAATCAGTTGAAATTCCCGTTGCATGAGATTTTTTGATGGAAATGGATAATTCTAGACCTGTTGTATACGGTTTATGAGGTGAAATAATTTGTGAATCAAAAACCACCCCTCAGCAGCCCTCCGAAATAGAAAATTCATAAATCTGTTGAAATTACAGTTGCTGAAAGTTTTTTGATGGAAATGAATTATTCTTGACCTGCAGAATACACCCTGTAGGGTGAAATAATTTGTGAATCAGAAACTACCCCTCAACAACCCTCCGAATTAGAAAATTCATAAATCAGTTGAAATTACAGTTGCGCGATGTTTTTTGATGGAAATGAATTATTCTAGACCTGCTGACTACTCTTTGTAGGGTGAAATATTTTGTGAACCAAAAACTACCCCTCAGCAACCCTCCGAAGTATAAAGATCATAAATCAGTTGAAATTCCCGTTGCATGAGATTTTTTGATGGAAATGGATAATTCTAGACCTGTTGTATACGGTTTATGGGGTGAAATAATTTGTGAATCAAAAACCACCCCTCAGCAGCCCTCCGAAATAGAAAATTCATAAATCTGTTGAAATTACAGTTGCTGAAAGTTTTTTGATGGAAATGAATTATTCTTGACCTGCAGAATACACCCTGTAGGGTGAGATAATTTGTGAATCAGAAACTACCCCTCAACAACCCTCCGAAGTGTAAAAATCATCAATTAGTTGAAATTCTTGTTGCAAGAGATTTTTTGATGGAAATGAATTATTCTAGACCTGCTGACTACTCTTTGTAGGGTGAAATATTTTGTGAACCAAAAACTACCCCTCAGCAACCCTCCGAAGTATAAAGATCATAAATCAGTTGAAATTCCCGTTGCATGAGATTTTTTGATGGAAATGGATAATTCTAGACCTGTTGTATACGGTTTATGAGGTGAAATAATTTGTGAATCAAAAACCACCCCTCAGCAGCCCTCCGAAATAGAAAATTCATAAATCTGTTGAAATTACAGTTGCTGAAAGTTTTTTGATGGAAATGAATTATTCTTGACCTGCAGAATACACCCTGTAGGGTGAAATAATTTGTGAATCAGAAACTACCCCTCAACAACCCTCCGAAGTGTAAAAATCATCAATTAGTTGAAATTCTTGTTGCAAGAGATTTTTTGATGGAAATGAATTATTCTAGACCTGCTGACTACTCTTTGTAGGGTGAAATATTTTGTGAACCAAAAACTACCCCTCAGCAACCCTCCGAAGTATAAAGATCATAAATCAGTTGAAATTCCCGTTGCATGAGATTTTTTGATGGAAATGGATAATTCTAGACCTGTTGTATACGGTTTATGGGGTGAAATAATTTGTGAATCAAAAACCACCCCTCAGCAGCCCTCCGAAATAGAAAATTCATAAATCTGTTGAAATTACAGTTGCTGAAAGTTTTTTGATGGGAATGGATTATTCTCGACCTGCAGAATACACTCTGTAGGGTGAAATATTTTGTGAACCAAAAACTACCCCTCAACAAGTTTCTGGTTCACAAATTATTTCACCCCATACAGCGTATACAGCAGGTCTAGAATAATTCATTTCCATCAAAAAACATAGCGCAACAAGAATTACGACTAATTGATGATTTTTACACTTCGGAGGGTTGTTGAGGGGTAGTTTCTGATTCACAAATTATCTCACCCTACAGGGTGTATTCTGCAGGTCAAGAATAATTCATTTCCATCAAAAAACTTTCAGCAACTGTAATTTCAACAGATTCATGAATTTTCTATTTCGGAGGGCTGCTGAGGGGTGGTTTTTGATTTACAAATTATTTCACCCCATAAACCGTATACAACAGGTCTAGAATTATCCATTTCCATCAAAAAATCTCATGCAACGGGAATTTCAACTGATTTATGATCTTTATACTTCGGAGGGTTGCTGAGGGGTAGTTTTTGGTTCACAAAATATTTCACCCTACAAAGAGTAGTCAGCAGGTCTAGAATAATTCATTTCCATCAAAAAACATCGCGCAACTGTAATTTCAACTGATTTATGAATTTTCTAATTCGGAGGGTTGTTGAGGGGTAGTTTCTGATTCACAAATTATTTCACCCTACAGGGTGTATTCTGCAGGTCAAGAATAATTCATTTCCATCAAAAAACTTTCAGCAACTGTAATTTCAACAGATTTATGAATTTTCTATTTCGGAGGGCTGCTGAGGGGTGGTTTTTGATTCACAAATTATTTCACCTCATAAACCGTATACAACAGGTCTAGAATTATCCATTTCCATCAAAAAATCTCATGCAACGGGAATTTCAACTGATTTATGATCTTTATACTTCGGAGGGTTGCTGAGGGGTAGTTTTTGGTTCACAAAATATTTCACCCTACAAAGAGTAGTCAGCAGGTCTAGAATAATTCATTTCCATCAAAAAATCTCTTGCAACAAGAATTTCAACTAATTGATGATTTTTACACTTCGGAGGGTTGTTGAGGGGTAGTTTCTGATTCACAAATTATCTCACCCTACAGGGTGTATTCTGCAGGTCAAGAATAATTCATTTCCATCAAAAAACTTTCAGCAACTGTAATTTCAACAGATTTATGAATTTTCTATTTCGGAGGGCTGCTGAGGGGTGGTTTTTGATTCACAAATTATTTCACCTCATAAACCGTATACAACAGGTCTAGAATTATCCATTTCCATCAAAAAATCTCATGCAACGGGAATTTCAACTGATTTATGATCTTTATACTTCGGAGGGTTGCTGAGGGGTAGTTTTTGGTTCACAAAATATTTCACCCTACAAAGAGTAGTCAGCAGGTCTAGAATAATTCATTTCCATCAAAAAACATCGCGCAACTGTAATTTCAACTGATTTATGAATTTTCTAATTCGGAGGGTTGTTGAGGGGTAGTTTCTGATTCACAAATTATTTCACCCTACAGGGTGTATTCTGCAGGTCGAGAATAATTCATTTCCATCAAAAAACTTTCAGCAACTGTAATTTCAACAGATTTATGAATTTTCTATTTCGGAGGGCTGCTGAGGGGTGGTTTTTGATTCACAAATTATTTCACCTCATAAACCGTATACAACAGGTCTAGAATTATCCATTTCCATCAAAAAATCTCATGCAACGGGAATTTCAACTGATTCATGATCTTTATACTTCGGAGGGTTGCTGAGGGGTAGTTTTTGGTTCACAAAATATTTCACCCTACAAAGAGTAGTCAGCAGGTCTAGAATAATTCATTTCCATCAAAAAATCTCTTGCAACAAGAATTTCAACTAATTGATGATTTTTACACTTCGGAGGGTCGTTGAGGGGTAGTTTTTGGTTCACAAATTATTTCACCTTACAGGGTGTATTCTGCAGGTCAAGAATAATTCATTTCCATCAAAAAACTTTCAGCAACTGTAATTTCAACAGATTATTCATGATTTTCCTACTTCAGAGGGTTGTTGTGGGGTAGTTTCTGGTTCACAAATTATTTCACCCCATAGAGCGTATACAGCAGGTCTAGAATAATTCATTTCCATCAAAAAACATAGCGCAACAAGAATTACGACTAATTGATGATTTTTACACTTCGGAGGGTTGTTGAGTGGTAGTTTCTGATTCACAAATTATCTCACCCTACAGGGTGTATTCTGCAGGTCAAGAATAATTCATTTCCATCAAAAAACTTTCAGCAACTGTAATTTCAACAGATTTATGAATTTTCCATTTCGGAGGGCTGCTGAGGGGTGGTTTTTGATTCACAAATTATTTCACCCCATAAACCGTATACAACAGGTCTAGAATTATCCATTTCCATCAAAAAATCTCATGCAACGGGAATTTCAACTGATTTATGATCTTTATACTTCGGAGGGTTGCTGAGGGGTAGTTTTTGGTTCACAAAATATTTCACCCTACAAAGAGTAGTCAGCAGGTCTAGAATAATTCATTTCCATCAAAAAACATCGCGCAACTGTAATTTCAACTGATTTATGAATTTTCTATTTCGGAGGGTTGTTGAGGGGTAGTTTCTAGTTCACAAATTATTTCATTGTATGGAGGGTGTTCAATTAGTGTAAAATTATCGATTTACATAATGAAATCGCGATTAAGGTATCTCCCAACTGTCTCACGATTTTTCTTTTATGTGGGGTGGTTATGGGGTGGTTTAGAAATCACAAATTATTTTTTTGTTAGGAGCCTTTCTCAACTTCTTCAGGTTAGTGGACTTGTGTAGAAAAATCTTGAGCGAAAGAAAAAGTCCTTCCTCCATATACCATAAATGAAGTTGAAAAACCGTTGCCAGAAAAACCGTTGCTGCTTTCACACCCGTGTTCCAAGAATATCCTGAAAAACTAGGATTAGTATTATTTGTGTCTAACTAGGACATATATTCCTTTTTTTCACATAAGGAACAGAACGAACAGAACATGGTCCCACTGTTCTGAGAGCACTGCTCCATTAAAATAACGCCTGTTGCTCTTCTATAGTGCATGATAAATTTGGAAAAAACTGGTATAAAACCACTGTTTAGACCTAACTCTTAAAGGCGACTACCTCCTTTGTAGATTTCCATACTTGAAGTTTGTTTCTACCTCGTATAGTTGAAGCTAGTAGGGGTCAAAATATTCGGAGTCACCCTTTACACTGTCGCAAGCGCACCACTACTACTCCTGCACCTTCGGTGTTTATTTCTGGAGTTTTTCGTCCGTACTCCTTTTTCTCTACCTGCAGAAGTTTCCACTCATATCCTGTTGATCGCGTTGATTTACCCTCATCCTCTCCTATCTAACTCCTCAATAAATTGTCTTGTTTATTATCTGTATGCGCGACCGGGTGTAAAGTAGCACTTTACCGTCCGGTTTTGTGGGAGTAAAGTAACACTTTACCGCCCGAGGACTACTTTACTGCCCAGCGTATGTAACTCGTAATAAGCATTCCTGTATAATTCAGGACATTAATGTTTTAGTTGTGATGGTGCATTATACAGAGTGGGCCTTTGAAAACGAAACAGAGGCTGTGTAGGTCGCCAAAACCTAATTATGAAAAAAATCTGAAACACATCAACTACATTTTCGAAGGGGACATCGTTCTAAAATATTTTCAGCTCTGCGGCGTTGCCGCTTCTAACGAAAAGAAGCAACAGCTTTGTTATTTCAAATGGAACACCTTGTATTTTATTGCATTTTTAGATTCATCCCGCAGAGCTGATTCCATCAATGCATCACATTTTTGTCACTTTTTTGTGTCGAAACTATTCATTATTGGTCAAAACGGCTTTCATGTCCCTATCTCAACTTGTGATTTACCATCTACTAACATTTAATTGGAACAGATACAGAGTGATCAGAATTCTGAATCTTGAACCACCTTGTATTTGGTTCAAATAAATGTCAGTAGATAGTAAATCACAAGTTGAGATAGGGACATATGGAAGCCGTTTTGACCAATAATGAATAGTTTCGACACAAAAAAATGCTTAAAGTTGAAAAATCTCGATTTTGAACACTTTATATCCCTGAAACCATTACAGCTAGACCCCAAGTGTGATGCATTGATGAAATCAGCTCTGCGGGGAGAATCTAAAAATGCAATACAATACAAAGTGTTTCATTTGAAATAACAAAGTTGTTGCTTCTTTTCGTTAGAAGCAGCAACGCCGCAGGGCTGAAAATATTTTAGAACGATCATAATTATGTTTTGGCTCGTGTTTTGGCGACCTACAAAGCCTCTGTTTCGTTTTCAAAGGCCCACTCTGTATACATCTCAGTGCAGACATGTTCTAATTACTTCTGTTAGTTTAGAATACGGCCTTTTTCGGAAACTACTTATCAAAAAATGATAAACTAAGGTACTGTTGGAAAGAGAATTGAACCCCCTTTCAAAATGAAGTGCATTTTGACCCCCTTCTCATATAAGGTTCTAAGCGACGTTTTAAGGGTGACATCTACCCCTACTAGGGAGTTGAACCAAAAGGGCTGAAAGCATGCATTTGAAGTGTCATCCTTAAAAATGAAATTGACCTGTCTTTTCGCTTTTTCATATTATTTTCTGGAAGGGCGATATCAGCAGTGGTAAGTTTTTCAATTGACACGGCTTTTTTCAGAAAATGCTCAACAGAAAATGATCGACTAGGGTATCGTTGGAAAGATAATTGAACGACCTTCAGAATGATGTACCACTCGACCCTCCTTCTCATTTGAGACTCTAAGGGTAATATCGTTCCTTGAGGGTTGAACCCAGACTGCCAAAAATATTCAATTCAAGTGGGTGGGTCCCTTAAAAATAAAATTGACCTGTCTTTTCGATTTCTCATATTATTTACTGAAAAGAAGATATTGAGGGTGGGAAGTGTTCAAAATGTCACCCTGTATAATATGGTCAAAATTCAGCGACAAAATTCACGAAATACATTCGTTTTATATCTGCATTAGTGGAAAATGGCTGATTCATATTTTTTCCTCCGATTGGCAGCAAATATTAATTTTGCTGACACATATCAATCAGCAAAGTATTACTTTTCCCTCGACTTTTCCTGTCTAGGCAGCAAAGTAAGTATTTTGCTGCCTAGGCAGCAAAGTGGTTACTTTGCTGATTGATATGTATCAGCAAAATTAATAATCCATAAATCATTTATAATTTCCTTCATATTTCATTCGAGACTTCTCCGGCAACAAATTCAACTCTATATTTTTCACCACCTCCCTTATTTCTGGAGTTGTAAGTACTTCCAGGTCGCTATCACTGTTCATTATATAATAATTTAAATATACCGATATTTTTTCGCACAACTGTCAGAATTTTCATGAATAATTGTCAAACTATAATTATCATGGATAACTGCGATTTCTATCAAATTTCATTTTAATTGAACACTACAGGAAAAATAAAGAGATTGTGGGAATTGTAATAATTTGCGATTACAATATCCTCCTATATCATTATGAACAATCGGAGAAAAAGTTATATGTTCAACTCGGCAGCAAAGTAGATTGACTGCCTAAGCTGGATTCCTAGCCTCGCTACGCTCGGCTATGAATTCAGCCTCGGCAGTCAATCTACTACTTTGCTGCCTAGTTAAACAAATAACTATTATTACGCGTTAACGGAACTGGTGCTGAAATGATCATTTCATTTCTAGTTGTGTAATATTTCACTTCAGGCAACTGGTTACGGGAAATAAGACGTTTCAACATTTCCGTCAATATTGACAAGACAAATTACTATTCAATATTAGAAAAACATATATCATTTTCTATTGAAACCAAAATGTAGTACCTACTTGATAAAAATTATGAGTTCAACTAAACTAGATCTAATCAAATGAATGACGAAGTATTGGCTAAAAACACGTATTTTCACTTCGCGATGTTTATGAGATATAGACACACTGTATAAAGTTCTATCGAGAGTTCTATGCTTGATATAAGAACTACGTAAAAAACATGCGACTCACCCACCCCCATCATTCTAGTTGACTGGAATTCATTTGGAGAATCCTGTATAAAAACAAAAGTAATTACTGTGTACCTTTAAAACTCATACAGTATATGAATAAGTTTTTTTTTTATAAACTTCAATATTTCTTATGTGGTCCGCATTTGTGCAAGAGATTAAATTATTTTTGAGTTTTTCCATGGGCATTCTATGAGTTTTATATCTCAAAATCGAGCTGAATATTTCGAAAAATAATAATGAAACATTCGTGAAATTGGATGCGCGCTCGTAAAAAGTACTTCATTTCTTTTCTTTCGCTCTCTTAAGATATCGAAACAGATTTACAGAATTTTGCCATACAGAATGTTGTTTATGCTATAAAAGAATTTTTCTGTTTTTCCTATAGACGGACCTGGATTCTGATCTCGATTTCTATTTAGTTTTCATGGGTAATATAACTGAAATATATCTACCAAGTATGAATAGATTATACGTATTGGTTCATAAATTATTTGTTACAAATTTTGCCAAAATCGTGATAACGTTCTGTATCTCAGTATTAAAAGACGGTTGACACATCAAAAAGGGATGATTTGGAAACCTCTATCCACAGGTTTCGTATGTACCGAGTGTACCACTCAGAAAGGCCGCCGGGGTATCTCGGAAACTATATTTGCCGCACAGGTTTCGGAAAATAATATTTTCAATGAAGAAGTGGTCAAGAAAAATCTCTGGAAATTCTTTTCAAGTTTCCAGGACAGCCGCTAGAGGGCATAATTGCATTGGCCAATTTATAAAACGGGTTTTAATGAAAATTTGATATATCAAGACATATCAAAAACACTTTTTTCATGTTCTCGAGTTGATTTCCAATCATTTCGATAAAAAAATTGCGCTAGGTCTTTAAATAAAAGAGGGAGTGAAGGATGAATAGTCCTTTGGAAAATAGTTATTTGTTTAACTAGGCAGCAAAGTAGTAGATTGCTGCCGAGTTGAACATATAATTTTTTCTCCGATTATAATGATATATTATTACAATTCCCACAATCTCTTTATTTTTCATGTAGTGTTCAATTAAAATGAAATTTGATAGAAATCGCAGTTGTCCATGATAATTATAGTTCGACAATTCATGAAAATTCTGACAGTTGTGCAAAAAAAATATCGGTATATATAATTATTATACAATGGACAGTGATAGCGACCTGGAAGTACTTACACCTCCAGAAATAAGGGAGGTGGCAAAAAATATAGAGCTGAATTTGTTGCCGGAGAAGTCTCGAATGAAATATGAAGGAAATTATAAACGACTTATGGATTATTAATTTTGCTGATACATTTCAATCAGCAAAGTAACCACTTTGCTGCCTAGGCAGGAAAAGTAATACTTTGCTGATTGATATGTGTCAGCAAAATTAATATTTGCTGCCAATCGGAGAAAAACTCTTATTACTACAGTTTGGTGTAACGGAGTTCAATGATCTTGGTCTTATTATGAAGGGTTTTTCCAGATCTTCCGGATAAATCACGAATCACGTCGATTTAAATCTCGTAGTGGCCGCTAGATGGCATCGTATGAAAAATCAGCCGATTTGCCATGTTTTTTCGAGAATTTCAAATGTAGCCATATATTTTTCCTGCTATAATATGGAAGTAAAGTAAACGAGAAGAACAATGGTGAAAACCGCGAGTTGATACTTCTTGAAGAACCGGAGAAATATTCGGAATAATATCATTAAAATTCAAACTGCTAGCATGTCAAATGTCTCCTCATTCGATATCGGCATTTTGACAAAAAAGCAATCCACAATGAAACTTCCAATGGGCCTTCAATTATTTTTTGACGTTTCTTTCGTTTAAAGCCAACTTGCCTTTTCTCATTCCTGAGCCTCTCGCTGAGCCTACTCCGAGGCCTACTCACTACTTACATTTCAATTAGCTATGTCATTACTCCTTCACTATTGTGAGATATAACAGCAGTTTGTGAAACCAAAATAAATTAATTATTGAAATCATAGTTCCATACATATTCCTGATTACGATTATTGAAATTATAATCCTGTGGTGAATATATTTTCATAATATTATTTCGAGTTTTTCATCGGTTCCTCAAGACGTATCAATTCGTGGTTTTCACCATTTGTTTTCTCGTTTGCTCTATTTTCATATTAGAGTAGAATAAATGCATGGTTCCATTTGAAATTGTAATTGGAAAATTGTCTGATTTTTCAAACGATGCCATCTAGCGGCCACCACAGGATTTAAATCGACTTGATTCGTGATTCATCTCTAAAAAAATACTCCATAATGAGACCAAGATCGTTGAATTCTGTTACACCAAACTGTAGTAATGAGAGCTTTTTCAAAGTACTATTCATCCTTCCCTCCCTCTTTTATTTAGAGAGCTAGCGCAATTTTTTAGATCGAAATGATTGGAAATCAACTCGAGAACATGAAAAAAGTGTTTTTGATATGTCTTGATATATGAAATTTCCATAAAAAACCCGTTTTTTAAACTGGCCAATGCAATTATGCCCTCTAGCGGCTGTCCTAAAAACTTGAAAATAATTTCCAGAGATTTCTCTTGGCCACTTTCATCATTCATATTTTCTTTCAAAACCTGTGCGGCAAATAGTATCCGAGATACAGCCGGCATCCTTTTTTAGTGGTACACCCGGTAGTTTTAAGTCTCAAATACCCTGTACGTACGAATAAATGTAATCAAAATAACCCTCACGTGATAAATATCTCAAGTGTTCATGTAAAAAAACACTTACCATCTTGAAAAAACGACAATGTGTATGTCCAATGGCAAAAAAACTTCAATGTTGCGTAACAGAACACTAATCACTAAACTGAAAGATACATTTTGATTTCTCACTAACTTTGAATACTAGTTATTTTTTAAACCACATAAATAGAGACATAAATCGACCGTTCACGACGAAATCTGGTATGTGACTGATATATTGCTTGATTCACCCGATTCACCCTAATGACTAATCAGTTATGTCTTTGTTCAACGATAAATTTTCGAACAAGTTTATTATCTATGACTAACAAGTCACGATAAGGAAAGTGGGCAGGATTTGAAAGGTGGAAAAGAATTAGGTATAGCGGGTGACACGTTATAAAGTACCACCCCCTGTACCTCTTTTAATATTGACAGTAGAAATAGAATGAAAAAATCACTTTCACAGGTTTTTGTTCCTTCTCGAAACACATAATACGTTTCCACTATCTGCGAAAATATCGAGGAGAATATACAGGAAGCAGCAAAAGTCGTTTGAATTTTGAATTTGTATATGTATATTTCCTCACCATTGGAAAGAGCTTTCGAAGAGCTTTCCAAAAATACTGTACTCAGTATACATATTCATCTACTGTATTTCTCAATACATGGGCATTCAAAGCTATCAGAGTTTGATCGATTTTTGAAAGCATTCAAACTATTATACAGGGTGTAATTTAATTGATGCCTGAAAATGAATGATATGGTTGCTTAACTCATTTTAAGGAGGAAAGTTTATATGAAAATATGCCTTGAACCTCTTAACCTTCGAGCTAAAGGGCCTTGAAGTTTTGTGAAAAATCGTGAATATAACTTCGATACTGTTCTTGATATTTTCATGAAATTCTACATGCACCTACTGAGCACCAATAGACATTTTTTGATGCAGGATATTTTTTAATATTTCTACCAGTGGCGTCCGTTTGGGATGTATCCTGGGAATTTTAAAGAAAAATGTTGAACGCACTTGATTTTCTCGAGAATAAAATCTTTTCTGAAATCCACATTTATTTTGCAACCAATTAACCTCCTATTTTTTTTCGTCTGACAAATCGTATACGCGTAAAAAATAAAAACATTTTCATGCATTTGTGGCATAACGAAATTAATGTGAACTAATAGGCGAGCTAATAGGCTAGTGCCCTTTTCGTTAGGTATTGAAATTATGACATTTTTGATCGATCATGTTGCGTTCTTATTTTGACAAGTATTCATAAACGTGACAGTTTTTTACATTGTGAAAGTGTCTTCAATAAAACAAGAGAAAATACAATTTTAACACCCTATAGTTCGAAAGTTAAGGGTTAGTTAGAATATGTTCATATAAACTTTTTTTTTAAATGAGCTGAGGAATCATATCCTATATTTTCAGCCATCAATTGAATTACAGCCTGTATATTTTTGATGAACCATAGGTAATTTGAGTTGAACTGGATGGAAATATACAGGATGTCCTATTTGAAAGAAAATATGTTGGATTCCTTTTTTAATAATGAGCGTTTACAGAAATGAAATGAGTACGCCACTGTATTATTTGTACGTAGTTATATAAGGCATCGTTCTCATACTGCCGATGAGGTGAAAAGTATCAACCAAGATACGGGAGGTGGTCAAAATTTGAGGATATTCATATTGTGCGCTCCAAGAGATAAAAAAAAATTGACGTCTACTTCCGAAAATTATTTGTAAAATTGATCAAACTTTATTAGTTTTGAAAGCCTTTATTTTGAGAAATACAGAAGATAAATATTTTGGGTGTTTTATTTTTGAAGAAGCTCTCCGGAAGGTCTTTCCAATTGTCTGGAAATGGATACAGGGTGATCTATTTAAAATTAATACACTTTTTGCTGCTCCCTTACCGCATTTCCTCCAACGAATTCCAAGAAACTTCAAGGAATTCCAGGGAATCCCAAGGAAATTCAAGGAATTCAACAATAACTTTGTTTAATCTCTTGGAGCGTACGAAAGGAAATTCCCATTATGTTCGTGTAACATCGTGCGTACCTAGGGAGGATAGGGGGAGGCCTTTTAAGCCAGTTCAACACTATTTTTTTATATCAAGCTAAGCACATTTTTACTTTAAAACTATATTTTTTGACGTTTGTAGAAAAAATGTTGTTTGCAACTCGAGCGCGAAATACTTTGGTCATCTCGACTATTTTTTTAACTCGGATCAGATCAGATCATATCTCGATCACCAATGATAGAAAAGATACAAAAATAACTATTGTGATGATTTTCAACGATTTTCAAATAATGAAATGATTTCATCAAATACTTTTAATTACATGGAATGATCAAAATGAAATAGAAATATGGCGTAAATTCGACTAGTGTGTACAGCCCCATTTTCTGTTTTTTTTTAATCTCCTGAATTGACTTGAAATTTTACTAAAAATTCAAAATTCGGGACCTACCAATTTAACTAATTATTTTTTCCAAAACACTATCTATTTTGAACTATACAGAGTGTGTATTTTTCCAGGGGACCTTTCAGCATTGTCAAACGATGTATTCATCGGCAAACGGGGCAACAGTTTGCTGCAAAAATTGTAGATGTTGCCAAGTTCACTTCAAGTCCCGGTTTGAGCACAGAAGGTGAGTGCAATGATATTATTATAAGGACTATTATTTCCGAGACTATTCTACGAAGCCCTGGAAGGGACACATAAAATAAAAAAAATAAAACGCTTCTTAATTCTGAGTTATAACTCGGAATTTTAAAATTCCGACATATCTCGGAATTTTACATTCAAAATTCCGAGTTATAACTCGGAATTTCACATCCAATATTCCGAGTTATAACCGGTTATAAGTCAGAATTCTAAAATTCCGAGATATAAGTCGGAATTTTTAAATTCTGAGCAATAAGTCGGAACTTTGATGTGTTATTCCGAGTTATAACACGGGATTTTAAAATTCTGAGTTATAACTCGGAATTTTGGATGTAAAATTTTGAAGGGTTAATTTTTTTCACCTCGCTATTCACTCATCGCAAAATTCTTTCATATCATAATAGTCCAAGAGCCGGCTGCAAATTCCGACCGGCATCACTGATCGCATCATCTGATAACAAAATGATAATATACAGGGTAACTCACGGTCGATGGTACGTTAGACGTTTATGGAGAACGCAACGCAGGATTTTTCTAAAAATTCCGCATCTTACATTTTATCACCTGTTCAATCGATCTAGAATATTTTTGAAGTTGAGACGTTGCCGTTTTTATCAAAAAGTCCTAGCAACTTCATTTTTTTAAATAATAATAAATATATTAACTAAGTTTTAGAATTGCCTTTTTATTACAATACTCTTTTGTTAATAAATCCCTATACCTATCTCTATCGGTTTTCGAGATACAAAATAATTTGTGTTAAATATGATCCAAAACATATCCCTAATTAAGCTTATGTAAATCAGAGCTCTCGAATCATAAAGAGTTGATATTTTAGTGGTGGTTTGGACAGGCTTGATGTATTCAATTTACACCGAGAAATCGCCTCCATATTATACAGGGCGTGCTGGAATTATTATTATATCCGTTGTTCATACATGCGGCTTCATTAAGAAAACTTGATGATTTAGGTATAGGGACATGCTATGTCATCTTGTAGCATTTTCATTCGTTTATTTATTGAGTAAAAACAGTGGGTTCCATTTGAAAAAATGAACTTTTGACCACTTGTATGAACAACGGATATAATAATAATTTCAGCACGCCCTGTATGATATGCAGGCGACTTCGCGGTGTGAATTAAATACATCAAGCCTGTCCAAACCACCACTAAAATATCAACTCTTTATGATTCGAGAGCCCTGATTTACATAAGTTCAATTAAGGATATGTTTTGGATCATATTTAACACAAATTATTTTTTATCTCGAAAACCGATAGAGATAGGTATAGGGATTTATTAACAAAAGAGTATTGTAATAAAAAGGCTATTCCAAAAATTTGTTAGTATACGGGGTGTTCCATTGAAAATAATGAAGTTGCTAGGACTTTTTGATAGAAACGGCAAGGTCGCAATTTCAAAAATATTTTAAATCGATAGAACAGGTGATAAAATGTAAGATGCGAAATTTTCAGAACAATCCTGCGTTGCGTTCTCCATGAACGTCTAACGTACCATCGACCGTGAGTTACCCTGTATGTCCCAAAGGCATGTAGAAACATTGTATTTCATACAGGGTTGGCATGAATTAATTATGTGAATCAAGTCAGTGGTTTAATTCGTTAAATAATTCAAATGACTTGAATGAAAAGTCATAAACTAATTCGGACATTGATTCAAACTTTCTCCAATGTAAAGAAATTGCATTATCACCTATACAATTTGAACTATAGTTCATACCTCGGTTTATAGTGAAAAATTCTCGAAAAAATTTCATGATATTATGACAACCTGATCATCAAAAACGGAAAAATAACTTTTTTAAGTTCCGCTTTACAGTTTCAATTTTTCATTGCATGCTAATTGATTGCAGAAGATCATATTTCAGGCAATAATAATATGCAGGTTATTTAACATTGAATTGGAATGACCTGCTTGCAATGTCTTTTTGTCAAAAAATGGTGTGTTTTTTTTTATATTTTGTAAAAAAAAATCGTGGAAAAAATCATGAGAACAGTAACATTCAATTTCGAGCTCTATTTGTGTGGTATCCGGAGTGTCGCTAACGATATACTCAAAAGCTATTTTGATAATCGGAAACAATGCGTTAACATTAGCGGAACGTTAAGCGACTGTCGTACTATTAAGTATGGGGTACCGCAAGGTACAATTCTGGGGCCAATTTTTTCCATTTTATATATAAATGACCTCTTTGAACAACAACTGAATGGAGAATTCGTTAGTTTTGCGGATGTTACTGCCATTTTTATCAGGGAACTGATTGGACATCTCTCAAAAATGATAAGCATAGAAATTGACTTCCAGAAAGTTTTTGAATACAAACTCTTGACAATCAATTTTCAAAAAACCTTCTCTTTACCTTTCACATCATACCATTCTAATCTGTCATATTACCAAGAACTAAACGTACCAAATAGTGACAATGCAAAAAAAACGATCATAAAGTCTGTTGAAAAAATTAAATATCTCGGCATCTCGCTCGGTATATACATAGACTGTCACCTTATATGGCAAGAACAGATAAGTTTCGTTATAATGAAGTTCCGTTTCATGATATACAGGGTGGGCCACCAGTAACGCCTCGGTCTCTAGAAGGCTAACCACTCATCTTCTTGGAATTCTTCCTCTCTAGGAAGTTGCATGTCAACATAGGCTTCTATTTGAAATTATTTCAAATATACAGGGTGTTCCCAAAGAATCACAATACACTGAAGTTATACTTTCTTCGTGAAGAGTCTAGCAATGACCCTATGTCCCTATCTCAACTGTTTTTCCACTATCAATTGATATTTAATTAAAACAAATACTGGGTGGTTTAGAATCAAGATTTGACCACCCTGTTTCCTCGCCTGTATCTATTTTAATGAAATACTAATCGATAGTAGATAAAAAATTGAGATAAGGATATGTGAACCATTTTGACCAACTATGAATAGTTTCGACACAAACAATCCCTGAACTTGGGAAATCTCGATTTTTCACACCCTATATTTCAGTGATTATTACTGTTAGACCCCAAGTACGATGGGCCTTTGAAATTAGCTCTTCAGGGAGAATCTCGAAATAGAATAATAGGTTCCATTAAAAAAGTATAACTTCAGTAGATTGCTTTTTTTTGGGGACACCCTGTATGTTTCGAAACGTTTTCATATATAAAAAAAATTTACAAGAAGATCGAAAGGAGGAAGATTGATCTAAAAAAATCAATTTTTTGGATAAAGAAACGAACTTAGTTAGATGGTCTTCTTAATCTATGTTAGATCTATACCTCGATTTATACAAAACGATTTCAATCACACAGTTCATTTCTGATAATAATAATACACTGAAGCTTATTATAATTATATCATTCCAGAATTATCTCAATGATAAATGCTGGACTTTAAATTCTCAATTTTTATTTTTCAGATTTGAAACGAGAAGCAACGATATGCCATATGTTGAAACATCCACATATAGTAGAACTGTTAGAAACATATTCATCGGAAGGCATGCTGTATATGGTTTTCGAATAGTGAGTGCCTGTACCAGTAAAAAACAAAAAAAAACAGTTTTTTGAAATAACTCATTGGCAAGGTGGATCGAATATGGTGTAATCACAGACAATGTTTTGTTTCTCCCTAAACGCTTGACTGCAGATTCCGCAATAATGGCATATTAGTTCTCAGTTGTCCGCAAGATGGCGACACTTTTTACAGTTTTCTTTCATGGCAGAAAACAGGAAACGGCGCTTACACACCGCTTGCACCAGAAATAATAATATCATAGCATTCATAACATAACCTCAAATCAAATGAGATTTTGGGGAATTTTAATGATCAGTTCTACCAACCTTGAATTTTGGTTGAGATTTCGCCATCTATCGGGTAAAATGCGACCTATATTCCGCGATATTGAAAAGAATCCTGTCAAGTAGGCACTAGGTCAAGAACTTTGACCGAAAAACGGTAGATGGGATTTTATAGGAGTTTCTACACCATCTTCTATTCATTCTGCTCATAGGTTATACCTACCAATGTTTTAGCAGCAACATTAGTTATATACGTGCCTGTTTTCATCAGATTCAACTGATTTAATTACAGAATTTCAATACCCATGTACACATCAAGAACTAGAAAAATGGTTAAGAAAGTAATTCTTTGATCATCCTGATATAGCTCATTTCCGGATTTGCTGAATTTTTCAAAAGATGTCAGTGGCTGCCAGTTATGCCTTAAGTATCCCAGATTGATGATTTGGAAAATATGAAATAAACGTCTGGTATGACTTTTCTATTTAAATTTCCCGAGATATTTCTGAAGGAACACCATGCATCTTGCTTTCATTCACTTATGTGGTCTCGAAAATAAATCATTAGGGTTCAGCTCTGGTGATCTAGGTGGCTGATTGGTAGTCGTTTACGATATTTCGTCAAAATCAGCAAAGGGCTCCTATTCGATTTGAGAATAATACTAACAATGTTTTCCAGTATGGATGGGTCCGACCTGTGCTTCGAGATAACCCGTAGGGCAGCAGCAGGATTTGTTTACAGTGAAGCAGTTGCTAGGTAAGCATGGCAAAAAATAGTTATTTATCATACAATGGAAAATGTAGTAGATTTTAGCTTCAGAGGGAGACAAAAAACCGTGAGCTGAAATCTTATGAACTCTTTATTCACTATTTTTGTTCCTAGAATCTGGGCTTGAAATATTTCTTAGGTAATTTCGGGACACCTTGTATATACAGGGTGTTTCAGAGTTGGGGTGACAAAAGCCTAGGGGAGGTTTTTCACAAGATATGAATAAAAGTTTATGTTAACATGGGTCCGAAATTGCTTCGATTCCGAGATTCCGAGTCGAAATTAAAAAAAGAGTTCTTCATTACCATCTCGGAAACGTTTGAGTCGATTTGTTGATCATTAACACAATCATCAGACATTTGCTGGAACAATTAGATTTGATCCAGACTTTCCAGGAGCGTACCTATCGTGCAAGTATTTGTAGAAAAATAAATCACCCTGTGTTTTCTTTGGGTTCTTCCGAAATATTCCGATAAACCCACTATAAATACAACATTCTTGCTTTGATGTTCAATCAAAATCATAACACACATATTAATAACCTCAAATTAGTTGAGCAAGTTAATGATGTTAGAAAATTGAATGCTTAGAGCTTAGAGATATTTAAGAATAGTTATGGAGTAATGAATAAGGATAATGGACCTATCCCATTTAGCCTCCTGTATAGTTTAGTCATATAACATGTGAACTCAACCATGAATAACATTAAATTGGCGGTTATTGTTTGTATGTAAGTAGTTCACTAGGATAGAGCATTTAGTTCTGCTGAAGCTGCAAACACGTGTCGAGGTGTAAAAAATGGATTGGCCCATGTTAAAACAATGCGTAGTGTAATAATAATAATAATAATAATAATAATGATGCTCCGGAGGATATTGAGTCCGTTGTGGAGAATGAGAGGTGCCGAGTTTATTGGAACTTCTCATTCCCCACCCTCAGGCAAATACAAGCTAACAAGCCTGATGTAGTCCTTCTCGACCATCAAACCAAAGCGATGTTCGTGATCGAGTTTTCGGCGCCAGCCGAACCGAACATCGTTTTGAAGGAGGAGGAGAAACGGACTAAATATCGAGATCTTCTCTTCGAACTCCGCCGGCTATATCCAGACCATTCTGTGGAATTGGTCATCCTGATTATCGGCTCCCTAGGAGGCACACGACACACGCTGCTCTCGGAGATCCAGAAAATCCCAGCGTGCCATGATAAGGCACACATCCTGGCTGGTGGAATGCAGAAGGCCGTCATACTAGGATCATTGCGTCTACTCAGGGCACACGGTACTTGGTCCCAGTGATTACTCACCTCACAGGCTGTGAGGAGTAGTCACTGGATTTTATCCAGCACGACTCTGCGAGACGTCGGAGGCCGCAGGGTCGTGACTGGAATTATATGAACTAAAATAATGATTTTCTCTATTCACCATTTGACTATGCCAGTCTCCTTATGAATCACCCTGTACAAAGAATACCATGTTCCAGCCACTACATGCGGCAGATCCTCGAAGCTTTGCGCTACTGCCACGAGAACGACATCGTGCACAGGGACGTGCGGCCCGAATGCGTTCTATTGGCCACCGAGGAGAATTCCGCCCCTGTCAAGTTGGGCGGCTTCGGGGTGGCCGTACAGCTGCCCGACCGCCACCCCATCAACATCGGAGGTGAGAACCACACTAGCATTTTCCATGTTTTGTTTTGTATTTTTGTCTGCAAGTTACGAATTTGATGATGAAAATTTGAGCAAACCACTATTTATCGAGATAAATCATGAAGTGAAATTACTAATTCGATGATGAAAATGTGAACAAACCACTATTTATCGATATATTTCACGAAAAAGTTCGGACATATCCAATATCCATTTAGTGGCCGTGCAGCTGCCGACCACTTCCCATCAACATCGGAGAAGAGAACCACACTTGCATTTTTCTGTTTTCTTCGTGCTTTTTTCTGAAAATTACTCGGGAAATCACGAATTCGATGATGAAAATGTGAACAAACCACTATTTATCGAGATATTTCACGAACAATTTCGGAATTTCACATTTTTCCGCCTGTCTTGGATAGGTATCCATTTATTGGTCGTGCAGCTGCCCGACCACTTCTCTATCAACATCGGAGATGAGAACCACACTTGCATTCTTTTATGTTCTCTTTGTACTTTTGTCTGGAAATTATTCGGAAAATTACGAATTCGATGATGAAAATATGAATAAACCACTATTTATCGAGATATATCACGAAATGGTTCGGAACATTTTCAGTCTGTTTTGGATATTCGTTTAGTGGCCGTGCAGTTGCGCGACCGCCACCCCATCAACATCGAAGGTGAGAACCACACTTGCATTTTTTATGTTTTCTTTGTACTTTTTTCTGGAAATTACACGGGGGATTACGAATTCGATAATGGAAATGTGAACAAACCACTATTTATCGAAATATTTCACGAACAATTTCGGAATTTCACAATTTTCGCCTGTCTTCGATAGGTATCCACTTATTGGTCGTGCAGCTGCCCGACCACTTCTCTATCAACATCGGAGGTGAGAACCACACTTGCATTCTTTTATGTTCTCTTTGTACTTTTGTCTGGAAATTATTCGGAAAATTACGAATTCGATGATGGAAATATGAATAAACCACTATTTATAGAGATATATCACGAAATGGTTCGGAACATTTTCCGCCTGTTTTGGATATTCATTTAGTGGCCGTGCAGCTGCCCGACCGCCTCCCCATCAACATCGGAAATGAGAACCACACTTGCATTTGTTTATGTGTTTATGTTTTCTTTGCATTTTTGTCTGAATATTACGAATCTTTAAGGACGGAAAGTGGAGGATGGAAACAGGCACAACCAATGATGAACTCAATATGGGGCACAAAAGTGGAACACAACCTCACTTTCCCATCGGAATTCGTTCTGCAATAGGAGCTAATAGAAATACTCATGAAATTTCTGAAATAATGCAAGAAAATTAGATTCATGCATGATAAAAACTATGTGAGATTACTATTTACCTGAAAAATCATATTCCTTCGTCTCTCGCTGCAATTTTTGTGCATTGTACAACAGCACAATGAGAAGGCATAGTTGAATTAATGAATAGCGCAAAAAACACGATTCGTATGCCAAACTGTTGTGAAAAACTATTTCAATCCTTTGGTTCCTCTGTATACAAATGAAAAAAGTGAGGTTGTGTTTCAATAATTCACAGAAGAGTGAGGTTGTGTTTCAATATTTTGCCTCCAGGGTCGGTCATCGTGCACGCGACCTATTGGTTTGACAAGTTTCGTATTATTTTTTCCATACGTCGGCATCGACGCCTATTGGTCGATTTTGTTACCTATAGAGACAGAAGTTGATCCCGCTTTGAGGACAGCTATGCTTCATATATGAGTAGTAGATATATGGAGGCATGGGTATCGGCTTCATTCTGTTCTGACCGATGACAGTAAATTAGGAGGGATAGTATCATTGAATGTAGTCGATAGTGATTCATTGATTCAATGATACTTTCGTTTAGGATCGAGCTCTATTCGAGATATTTCAATGCATAGATAACAAAACCATAACCTGTCAGAATGAAGCCAACTACCCTATCTTCAGACTATATTCAGAACGTACGTCACAGTTTGCCGCCCTGATAATAAAAAATTGCTCTAATTTGAAAATTGAAAAGACTTGGACTTCATCGGTCGCCATTCTGTAAAGCGTGGACATAAAACTGGAGAAATTCCGAACTTATTTTATAAAAATTCATCTGAAGGAAACTTTCCCAAAATCGAGTTTTGAAAAAACAAGACTTCATTTCACCTTTTCACCCCAATTTCTGGGCAGGCTCAAATCAAATCAGGGCATGGTTTCAGTAGCATGCATTTGAGAATCCCTGTGGTAGGTATACTCGAACTTTACGGATAGTCGGGATAGTCCGAAGACATCTGAAAAATGCTACTAGTATTTTTTTTCTGACTTTATCGCCCATAAAATACTTTTTTATGTTTGAAGCCGTAGTGTGATATACCTGTTGTATTCTAGGTTGTTTCGTTCGAGTTAGAAGGTTGGCGAGACAATGCTCTAAGGGCGCGGCAGGGTGTAAAATCAGAGGGTGGAAACAGGGCTAAATTTTCACTGTTCCAAGATGATATTTATTCTAACTACAAAGGAACGGGGTTTTTATTTTTTTTATTATTCACCATCAATTGATTCGTCGTGAAAAATAGTAATAGTAGTAATAGGTTATTGTAGTTTATTATATTTATACGACTGATAATAATTTGAATTTTACACTTGTAGTTTTCCAAGTTTTATTCCATATTCTGGTTCATCGAATCTCATCTCTTTATTGTATGTTCAATTATTTTGTAATGTAAGTATATCAGTAAGCAAAACGATTTTGATCTAATAAGAGGACATAAAGGTATATGCCTTGACTTACCAAAATCGGAGGTGTACAGGAGGTTGACAGGATCTGAAGGAAATACAGCCCTCTTGCATAACTGGAGAATTGTGACAGTTCTAGACCAGTACTATGTCTCGTAACATGAAGCAAATAAATGTCAAGGCATAAATGCGCTAATTTTTGAATATGAATGTTTTTAGACAATAATAAGACAACTCTTATTAGAAAGGTGTAATTAATGATCCCTAATTAATTATTTCAATTCGAAGTTAGATTAACTTCACTAGTAAAAAATAATAAAAAATGATTCCAATACAGCAAAAATATTAAATTTCGTTCTCCCAAAACAACGAAGAAAATAAACAAAAAAATAAAGAAAATATATACAATATGAAGACGGAGCACCATATTTGATGAGTCTTACAGTCTTCATAACAGAGATACAGGGTGATTTATCGACTTCGAATAATTATTCACTCGTCCATTAGTATTAAACTACACAGTATATTTTCCTGGAATTTGGTGTGGAGGTTAAACTTGGGACGTTAAATTTATTCACCTCTCGGGCGGAATGGAATTCCAAGAAAATTTTACATTTATTCGGAATATGAAAAAAAACACACAGTATTTGATTAATCTGTTTTCCCTCCAGAAATTTGAAGGTATGTCAATTTGAAGAGTTTTGAAATTATGAAACCCGTTTTAATATCAATTTTTTGATATCTACTAGTTGAATGATCGCTCAAAAAATACTTCTCGTATTTACTGCTACCAATAATTATTCTAATGGTATCATTTATTAGATCGAACTATTGAAATAACAACTTTTTTATTCCCTGTGTGATTTCTGAATCTAGTTCAGTTTTTGGAGAAACAATAAAAATTCGATTTCACTCCAAATTTCAATGTAGGTGTTGTGTGCTCAATAACCCCAATTAGAATGATTCTGAAATTGTGGGGCTTTCTCAGTCTCCATCCATGCTGAATGTTGGTACCATGAAAGCTTATACAGGGAGGGTTATAAATAAAAACAATTGATACTTCCAACTTCAACATCCTGTATCTCAAAAACTGAGCAAGTTAGGACACATGTTTATATGAACTTTATTTGCTAGAATGTCACAAAGAACGCCCCTTGAATTTTTCCGGTGTTATTTAGATACACCCTGTATAATTTGGATTGTGCCAGAATTATAAAACATGCTGTATGACCTTTCCAATCAGCAGATTATCAGATATTATAGTGGTATCCACGAGTCCTGGTTTTTCATTTCCCACGAAAACTTGTTTATATTTCGTAAAAATATGAAAACAAACCAATCTAAATTTGGCTTTTTTAAATGCTTTCCCCTGAAATAAAAAAGTTCGAGTGATAAAAATAAAAATTATCTGATAAAATTTGAAGAACGATTTGTTTCACCAGTTTGAAAAGATAACAATTTACTCAATCACGGAATTTTAAAATTCCGAGTTATAACTCAGAATTTTGAAGAGTTTTTATTTTTTTTATTTTACGTGTCCCTTCCAGGCCTTCGTATAATACCGAATGATTGACTATAGAATCACGCATTGTTATTGGTTTAATTATCATTTATGAATCACAAATTCGTAAAATACCACCAAAATGCAATTAATTCAAAACAATTGGAGAAAACTTCAATTCCTCATTACAGCTCAACTCTAGAAAGTGATTCAATTTACAGAAAACATATTTCCCGAGTTTCTGTCTCGACTTTCCTTTATATAAGTAATAAGATTTCTAACAACACAGAAATCTTCGAAAACTTGGAAATTATTTTCTCGACTCGATTAAATTTTCCTCATCTATTCCTTGAGCCAGTGTCCAATTTATAAAACAATTACCTTGTTGAGTGCGTTCAGTGGCATCGACAATTCCGTTTAATTCAGTTTGTGTAACAACGTTTCGACCTTTGCCAGACCTAACGAAACTTGTCTCGCTAAGCCAACTTAGATTTACATAATTAAATCTCTATTATCCGGGAACCAGTGATGATATTCTGCCGGGAAACTTCCACATTTTGTATTTTTTAAAATTATCAGCGATGGCGATGGATTATAACATTATTTGAAAATCATGTTAGAATGTTGACATCAGAAACGGATATACAGGGTGTCCGTTTTTCGAGCTTCACCATGGGGAAATCTGATGTGAAAAAATATAATTTTCGTTTTTATTTTTTCAAACGGAAACCAAAAGACCTAGACTTTTCTGACTGGGACATTTTCAATGCACTTTTTTACAAGGAATCTGAATCTGTCATTGTATTTTCCATGACGTTCTTGATGCCAACACACAACTTTATTTTCTCTTATGGGCGAATTATCGGATTTTTTCATTTTTGGAAAGTCTTCTTTCTCTGATAACAATGATGTATCACATGATATGATCGAATCGTTCCTGTTGATCGAAATTGGGAGAAAAGACATTTTTGCGAAGAGTGCTTTGGAAAGAACGCCAACAGTTTTGTTTAACAAGCTGAATTTCGACAGTTTATTTGATTTTGGGTTTGTGCCAATTTTGATCAACAGAAAAGATTCGATCATATCGTGTGATACATAATTGTAATCAGAAAAAAAAATACTTTTCAAAAATGTAAAAATCTGATGTGCCCATGAGAAGAAACATAACTTTGGCATCAAGAACGTCATGGAAAATAAGATGACAGATTCAGATTCCTAGTTAAAAGTACCTCAAGACTTCCTAGTCAGAAACGTCTAGGTCTTAGTTTCCGTTTGAAGAAATAAAAACCAAAATTTTCTTGCAGATAAAAAATGATCAGCATGAAAATACGCAACTTTGCCCTAATTCAACCGACCTCTTATCTCTTATAATATCTGAGATCCCCATGGTGAAGCTCGAAAAACGGGCACTCTGTATGCTTAGTTCCTTAAATCCCATTTCAGCTTCTTATTGTGAAATGACTATCACTCCGTGCTCGTTAGATAATATCCTTTATACAATATACACAATGGTGGCCAGTGTTGTCATGTCTACTCTTTTTAGCTGAATCTACCGTTTTATAGTGTGAATTGTGAATTATCGGTCTACCGCAGAAATTTCAATTCATACTTTCAAATTTACTTATACCTGAATAATAACTCTCATTTGATATTATTATTATTCAATTTTATCATCAAAATAATTATCTGATATTCACGGAAATATTATCTACAACATCTCTATTGCAGTAAGAAAACTACGAGTTCCATCGCCGATTGCCAATTTCGTATTAAGGGTATTACGTTTTGAATGTTGGCTACCTCACAATTCCACCGATTGTTTGTCCTAGTTATCTTTTTCGAAGCCTCATGGTATTATAAGTGAGATCATACAATAATGATGATCATTCAAATTTTCTTTCGGATTCTGTCAATTACCTACATAATTACGCAAGTCACTAGTCATCACTAGTAAATCACTAGCGGTTGGCAGATACAGCAATTCTCAAATTATATCTACCGTTTTATGTTCAAATCTCTCGTTTTCATGTCTCCATGACCTAACAGCACTGGCGAAAACGTACGAGAGCCTCTCTAGCTAGGTTGCCATTCTGATTCCCTATATGTAACGATTCGATAATTAATGATCTGTATACTTGTTTTGCTGAGAAATGAATATTTGCGTGCCTTATGGCGTATGCGGATTATCATAACTGGTTCTGTTTGGTGTGTTATCGCGCTTATGGTTGTTGTTTTGATGGCCTGCAGAATGTCTCGTGAACGAATACAGAAGCAATCTCAGTCCGTTGGGTCGGCTCTATCTTAGAACCGACAAAGCCGGTAAGCTAACACCAGGCTTGTTGCACAATGTTACAACGCATACTAATGTCACTTGTCACTTGGAATTGGTCAGGAAGCCACCTGAGAAAATTACCGCCTCCTCCTCCTTTTACTCCTTGTAAAGCGATGGTACGAAGTGAGAACATGAGAATGGCACTAGTCCTAGTGACAGATAAGAGCCTAGCCATAGCACCACTATACGGGAAATATTGCCACGGTGGCAAGTCGAGAGCGTATGAAATTGTTTCGTAGTTTGTTTTGACAGAAGCGTGGTGGTCATGAGAGTATAGTGTTCCTTCCTCCGAACTAAAAGACCGTGGTATGATTCCTACTCCAGCTAATCTTTTTTTTTTTTAAGTAATTAATCGTAAAAATACTATGGAGGCATTTATTGGTTAGGCCGATAGTGATTCGCTATTTCAATTAGGTTTATTTTCAGGATCGGCCAGAAATTTTCAGTTTCTCGCGCCCAGCGAGTAGCGAGCGAGGCGCAATATTACCTAGTTATGGTGCTATGGCTAGACTTTAGTAGTTGACAGTACATAAAGAGAACTAGAAGTAGCATGATTCCGTAAATTTGTTGTGACGCTATTGTAAAAAACATGGAGAATTCAGAATTCAATTGAAATATGTTTCGTCGACATTGTATTAGTAAGTCTAATCAATCTACTCGAATTTGATTGGTAATGACCCCTATCAAGGAACAATTTGTCTGTTAACGATCGATTGTAGTCTAGATTCTAGGCAACCAATCATACACCGCGTCTTTTCACTGTTGGTATTATTACTTACGGAATCTGCATTCTAATCGAAAATATGAACGATAATGATAATATGGAAAATATAAACATGATTCTGGTGCGAATTCATTAATCATACCCTATATTTATATCATCAAAGAACTTTTGAGTCATTCGAGTTTTTCTAGAAACGAATGCAGGCTATCTAACATACGTCATTTCAATGTAAGCTGTAATTTTTTTGTGATATGCAGTGATTGCCTCATGAATTTCGAAGATTGACCGAATCATTCATCATAATCACAATCACTATCACTGAATAATTTACAGGGTGTACAGAATAGTGGGACTTGAAAGTGAATGTGAAACATTGAATGTCTTATTTTTCTTGAATGAAAACCATACTTTTTCTCCTCATGATTCAATTCTATTGAGCCCTAGCTCTCATTGAATTTGTTTTCATGAAAGTATATATGTAATAACCTATAATAATTTCACTTAAGGAAATTTTGTTACATTCGCCATAAACCACTTATACATTCACGAATTATTTATTAATCAGATGTTGAATCTGCCAGTAAATAACTTGAATTTATGTTCCCATGTGAAAAATTGAGATTTTTCATATTTTACATTCACTTCCTGGACCCAATATTCTTGGTACCCTGTGAATCATTCGGTGGTTGTGATTGTGGTGATCCGTCAAATTCTCGAATTTTTATGATTCCATCACTGCATATCACTACAGATTGTAGTTAATGCACATGAAAATGGTGTAGAAGAACTTGAATATCTAACTCAAAATTGGTTCTTTTATGGTAGGTTAGGTTAATTTGATTCAGAATCATGAAGTCCATATACACTAATATACAATATACAATATACAGTGCTTTTCTTTAATGTTCCCCCCCCCCTCGTTTTATTTTTTGAACGGGTCAACGAAAAAAATTGAAACTTGGGGTAATGAAATTGATGCATCAATACTATATTTTGGAGTAGATTGACTTGATATGGATATTGTATTCCAACAAGATGAAGCACCACCACATCACCCCAGACAAGTTAGAAACATTTGGATAATACTTTCCTGTTTAGCTGTCGAGGTCCTTTGGAATGGCCAGCCCGCTCACCAGATTTGACATCTCTAGACCAATTTTTTACGGGACTATTTGAAGCAAAATGTGTACGGAACTGCCTTTGCTTCAATATTGGATATTCGACAGAGAATAATATATATTCATAGAAATATCGACGTAACAGTGTTCGAAAGTGTTCGGCGTGAAATATCGGATAGGCTGTTCTTCAACCTTCTTCTTCAGTTCAAGACAACCATTTCGAGCATCTTCTGGAATGAACCTATTTCTTCAAATTATGTAGTAAACGTCGATGTATTCAGGCATTATTGAATGTTCCGCCATTTTGTAAAAGGTGAAGATGTTGACTTTATATTTTAGGGTTTTGAAGTATTCGTCTGGAGCTTCAAGAAGATGTATCTCAAGACCGTCCTTTCCATTTAATTCTTCCCCCAGATGGCGCCCAGTCGTCATCTTGAAATCTCCATCCATCAATTTTAATTTTCAATTTCTTTCGTTGACTTGTTAAAAAAATAATGGGGATAGGATATTGAAGAAAATCACTGTATATTATTATTGAACACAACGAAGTTTCACAATAACGAAAATATTTTAGTTGGATTCTCCATGTTTCCTTCACCGTCCCTACAAGTTTTCAGAATCCTGCTACTTCCAGTTCTCCATATCACGCATATACTTATAGATAGCGTTGACCCATGAAAATAAATATATTCTGAATACTGTGATATTCAAGTATGTGGCCAACTTTTCAAAAATAATAATTTTCATGTATATGAGAGTCACTTCCTGCTATTGGCACAACTATCGATCTTTTGGGGGATTTTTGAGGTGGCGACTTGCCCATTCTTAAAAATTATGGTACTGCCATAATACGAGAAAGACATCATGATACAGGGTGGTCAGTTTTAATATTCTACTGAAGATGCTAACATAGCGAAACACGTGTTGAGGCATTTAAAAGTAGAAGAGTGTAGTTTGATTATCGTGTAAAGTTTCCAGTCTTCGATATACATATATTGGCAGTACCATAAAAACGATCACAAATTAATTGCATCAATAATTCACGTTCATCAATCATGACGAAATTGTCACGTATCTCGCGTGCTTTCGTGCATTTTCAATAGTCCTTCAGAGCGAACCTGAAGACATCACTTTCTTTAGTGTCTGCAATTTTCTTAGGAGTCCTATATGTGTTTAGAATGATAATTCATCTTGTTCTGCCTGGCCTGCCTTGATCGAGTGCCTTTCACATGAAATGTCACACCGTTGTATTCAATTATTGTGATCTATCACGATATCATGCGCAATGTAGCACATTTTTCAGCTATAATGAATGAGTCAGTTGTATTCATGGACTCATACATTTTTTTCAATTTTGAATAACGATTCATTTTCCTGAATTACAAGTTATATTCAACAAAAAACACCCTATGTTACCTGAATGACAATTGAAAAAGGTGTGGTCAAATCAATCAATCAATCGACCTTATCTTTGTTTCGAAGGTGAATCCATCAAGAGTCTTGACGAGCATTTTCGAAACACCCTATATATGAATACAACTATTCAGATGTTTCAGCACATTATGTTGATTGATTTTGAAAATCGCAGCAACAACCGATTTCAATTCAATTTCCATAAGTTCCTGACCAAAATTAACTATTCCAACTAACTCAACGTGAAATTCGGATTCGTACAATTTCAAGAGGCATTACTAAAGAAGTAGTCAAATTTCAAATTTGGAATCAATCTATTGCGAAATGGAAGATTGCAAGAGTAGACGAAATAATAAAAAAACTCACTGATGGATACAGTAATGAACTATGAGAAATTAGTTGGAAAAATAATTTTGGGGAACTGGAACGAAATCGTCTGTTACATTTTTCAAAATCGACCTAAATCAGTTTGGTCCTGAGTAGATGAGCTATGGGAGTTCTGAACCAAAGTCATATGTATTTCCCCATGAAAGTTCAATCTTATCAAAACCAAACTTTGAATATAGCAGTTTCCCAAACGTTGATTTCGAGAAAAATCTTATTGAGATTGTTGGAACGTCATAACGAGTTTTTTATCTATATAAATAATATTTCGGAGTCAGAAAATGAGCTATGTGTATTCTGATGGCACCTTCTCATATTCCCTTAACTCAGCTGAAGAGTAATTCAACATTTCCAATACTTTTTTCCTCATCACTTGGAGCGCACGAAAGGAAATCCCTATAATGTTCAAAGAACATCGTGCGTTCCTAAGGAGAATAGGGACAGGAGGTAGGTATTGGAATTGTTTTTGAACTTCTGGAGATTATATATTGTTGGGAATACGTCCTCAGGCAATGAATTCCAGAGCCTAGCCGTTCTATGGATGAAGGAGTTTTGATAAAGTGCTGTTCGACATCTTTCTTAATGAAATTCACACTATGGTACTGGAAACTGCTGAATTTCTTAAGCTGTTTGTTTGAATTCAATTTGTAAATTGTAGGTCAGCTCAGATGGAACACATTCCTTGGAAAGGTTAAAAAAAAACTGAAGTCTGTATAGTAGCTGAATAATCAGTTAACCTTGGCAGTGGTCACGATTGGAGTGTTGGGATATTATCGAAGACACATGTCGACCATTAGATTAGCTGAGTAAATATGTGCTTGTAAATATCATTTTATCATTTATTCATCATAGTCGTCGGTTCTTCATATGATATCTCCGACTCCTCAGCCTCGTTTGATAGATGCCCAACCTACTCATCACTGACACCCAGAATCCAGAACTCTCATAGCTCATTTACTACCACCATCTTTGGTCCAGAACTCTCATAGCTCATCTACTACCGACACATATACTTTGATCCAGAACTCTCACAGCTCATCTACTATAACGTTCGGGTTACTGTATCGAGTCGACCGATCAGATTAACTGGTTCTTCCCGTTTTTAGGCAGGGTCGGCTGCCCCCATTTCATGGCCCCCGAAGTGATAGAGAGACGGCAATACGGTAAACCAGTCGACATTTGGGCAGCGGGTATCCTCCTGCACGTCATTCTTTCCGGTACTCTTCCATTCCACGGCAGCGGACGGAGGTTGAACGAGGCGTTGTGCAGAGGAAAATTACATGTAAGTTTTTTTATACTTTCTTGGCTATGTGTCCAGTGACACTGAAAGCTTTGTTCATTCTAAATACAACCTTGTGTTCTCATCTCTTGGAGCGCACGGAAGGAAATTTCTATAATGTTCGTGAAACAGTACCTAGGAAGGGTAGGAAGAGGATGTAGTTGTGGAATGTTTTTTTTTTAATTCTGGAGACTATGAGATCTTTGGAATACTTCCATTGGCAATGTTCACGTTTTATGTCTTGCCAATATTGGTATGAAGATATTTCACGACTACTTTCAAAAGACGAGAACATTGCAACATAATAGTTTTCAATGATCCACCAAAATTTCCAACTAATATTGCACCAATATTGTCAAATGTTCACTTTTTATTCCTCGCCAATATTGATTCGACATTTTATGATTACTCTACGAATATTCAACCAATATTGTTGATAACATTGCAATATGCTGATTCTGAATATTCACAACCCATATTTTGAAACTATCATTGCACCAATATCGCCGAATGTTCACATTTTGTTTCTCTCCAATATTACGTTAGCAAAATTTTGCCGATATTTTGTCCCAATATATGTGTGCTACATGGAATCAATCCGTAATAATTCATTAGAGTGTCGGTGGCTCTGAGTCACGAGTTCCTCTCATCCAGAAAGGGGCATCAGAAAGTGAACTCAAATATGGATGATTATTTTTCTGCAATCAATATTAGAGTCGTCCTTTTCAATACCAAAATTAGCTCTTGAATTGACGTTTATATTACTGTCACAAACATAGGTATATTGTCAGGCACACTTTTAGTTCCTAAGAGCTAAATAAACAAAAAATGATGTACTAGGTAATCAAGAATAAACAACATCTTCATGGTTGGTTATTTGGGTTGGGACGCATACCTGATTTGTTCCCGATTTCGGCAGATTTGGCATTTCATACCCATCATGTTGGAGATTCGAATACACCAAATTATAATTAAGTATTTCTGTTTTGATCAGAATTCACATACTTACTTGATGTTTATTTGATTTATTCTCAGGATCTGATTGATTGGATAACTTATTTTTGAATAATCCTGGCCAGTAAAACTTTTTTGTCACACACAACGATATTGTTCACCTTCCTTTGATTACCAAGCCAAACACTGTGGAATATGGAGAGAAATTAATAACAGCTATTATTATTGTTGATATGCTCACTAACCTAACATTTTCCACTTCTTTTTTCTATACCTGGCACTGGCGCGGTATTTGCTATTAGGGCAGACACCTGGTCCAAATGAATTCATCGATTTATCAATTCGATAGAGTTCACAAATCACTCTGTGGCTGTATTTGTATCAAAACTACAATTCGAACATCCTTGGGAATTGAATAAACCTGATCTGTCAATGCAGGTAGAATATTCTCACCGCACGAATTATTTGTTGCATTTCATACATGAGGCACGGCATTCACGTTTCGGATATAGTTTTGAATTCGTGCCTGTATAGTATCGGATGTTGAATGTCAACACAAATTGTAACAAAGTAAAGACATCGTCCACCAATATTCTAATGTCACATTGGTGGTTACTTCACATATTCATTTCATTCAATTCTTTCGGTTGCAGAAAAAATTGCATGTTTCATTCGGATCAAAAGTGACTTTGTTTGACTCGGCTTCGCTAAACGCTTCGCCTCGCAAATGCAAAATTCGCTTGTCAATCAAAGTGTCACTTTTGATACTGATTAAACAATCTACTATTGCTTCGTATGATTTTAAACCAATCAGAACGTTCAAATGAGTCAAGCTACCTTGTAGAATTTTGAATATACGTGGATATACATAGAGTAGCTCCACCAATCATAAATTAAGAATTGTTTCCATTTCCATAATAACTAAATCATATTGTAGCATACAAGAGAGCTCGTCGGCAAATTTTGACGTTCGTTCAGAGTACTGAAAAAATAGTCGCATCGAATACAATTCGAACTTCAAAATCTTCAGGGTTATACATCTCAAACTTCCTGCACAATAATTACATATCGTGTCAGTTCAACAATTGTTAAAGTGACACTCTGTAATAACTATGCAATAAGTTTTCGATGTATAACCCGAATAATTTGAAGAACTTATAGTACTAATTACTACTGAAAATATGTGGTGTGAAAAACGCGTACCAAATGATATTTATCCTAATTGTAAATACGTGCTTATATCTTCAATAATTTATTGGGGAATTGAACGTCCATTATCATAAAACGTTCTTCACATTGAAATCCAATAATATTTATCGCAGCGGAATGCCTATACATATATATCTACCTATGTCAAAGTCATGTTTTCGAAGTAATAATCCAATAAAACTTTCAACAAGATATTCCGTCTTTCATGGAACTTGAACTCGCAAGTATTCGAATTGTCCAAAATTAGATTTTCTACAGGAAAATCGCTCTTCCATGGAATTAATGGCTCTGTAGACAGTTATTGGAATGATATCGAAACGTCTTTTTGTGCAATATACAAGGTGTTTCATAATATTATGTGAGAAGCACTCCAAGAGGTGAGAGGATGTCTCGAGAAAATGAAGTTTCCATAAGCATGAGTCGTAAAAGGCTTCGTTTACGAGATACAGGGCATTAAAGTTGCAAATATTCATGAAATTCACTTATGTCCACCCTGTATGGTTCAGTGTGGTGACAAAATTCAGTTTGTTATGTTGTTATATCTCGAATCATCCTGTATCTGTTCCGATTAAATATCAGTAAATAGTGAATCAAACGTTGAGTTTGAGACATGTGAGCCGTTTTGACCGATAATGAATAGTTTCGACACAAAAAATCCAAAAGCTGAGCTCGATTTTGAACATCCTATATCTCTGTAATCTTTTTGGATAGACCTCAAATGTGATATATCGATAAATTCAGCTCTTCAGGGATAATCTAAAAATGCGATAAAATACAGGATGTTCTATTTGAAATATCAATGTTGCTACTACTTTCTAGTAGAAGCGTCAACACTGCATTGTCGAAAATATTTTCATGGATTTCTCCCGACTTATTCTTGATAGGAAGATAGTGTAAGCTTGTCGTTACATACCCTGTCCATATCCATATTCCATATCATTGTTAGGTTAAATGAAACAGAATCAATTTACTTAAGTTACCCAAAATAAATGAAAAATAAGTCGATAGTAGCTCAATTTCTCAGTTTTCCACAAATTCATTTCACTAAAGTTGGTAGAAAAATATTTTCTCACATGAAACTCGAAGGGCGATTTAGTATCAATTATGTAACAAGTGTTATAAAAGTCCTTGTAGTAACGAGTAGTTTAGGCACGAACGGAGCAGAGCGGAGCGAGTGTTTAATAAACGAGTGTCTAGAAGAGTTTATAAACGCGTTACATGCTATGATTTTTCTACGAACTCCGAAAATTACATTAACATACCTGCAATTCCTGCTAACCTACAAAATAATTCGAAAGGAATGGGAATTGAGAACATAATACATGCAACTGCATGCAACCAGCGAGACACGTATAAGTGATATTGGTTGTAGATGTGTCCAGTCCATCGCTTACTAACCTTTGTTTCACGTTCATTGTCATGCTTAGCGCAGTAAATTGTTCTCAAAAATGGATGCTTCGTTTTTACACATCTTGGAGATATGCAAGTACCAGAACATTCTCTTCGATTCCACTTTCGTCTACTTTTCGCATATATTTCTGTTGAAGAATTCTGATACAAACGAATATTGTTTCGAATAATTCTGATACAAAATTCGAAAATAACAGTTGACAGTTGATACAACTGACAGGCCAGACATGTCTCAAATTACTGAAGCTGTGTTTAATGAACTGCGTTGCCATGGTAATGTGTTTAAGAAATCGTGTTGCCATGGTAACGTGTTTAATATTTTGAATAAATCACAGATCGACAATCCGTGATTAATCGATCATTTAGCATGGTACATATCCGTACGCTAAATGCCATTTTAGTTATGTGAGTAGAAAAAATAGAATATGATTGAACGACTTTAGTTAAATGAACTAATGAAAAATAAGTCGATAGTATAGCTCAGCCTCTCAGTTTTTTTACGAATTCATTTAGTTGAAGTTGGTAGAAACATATTTTCTTGCCAGAAACTTATATCAGCATACATATAGAAAGAATTAGATGAATCTGAATTTAAATGCAAATGTCATTTTACCCATAAACGTCAAAAAATTCCAGTGTAATTTCCCCCAAGGAGGAGTAACAAATTTCCAGAAATTTGGTTAGTTGCTATGGTAACGATACAAAGTACAGGCTTTCAATTGGTCGAAAATGTTAGATGTGAAATTTTCGGCTATAATTGCACAAGTGCATAAAAATTACCGATAATTTTGCAAGAAAGCCTGTTATCTAAAAATTGCAAGTTCATTTTCATATTTTGACGAAAGAGCACTGACCAAAACGCGAGACTTTTTTCAATTTTTGAAGTCTATCTGACATTCATTTTGGTTGTTTACTGGCATCTAGCGTGCAGTGCAATTACCGCTGTAATTTTTCGATAGTTACATTGCTCTTATGGGACATTTTATAAATGAGGGATATATCCTGTAGAATCACCTCCTGGAGAATACAAACACAAACGTTATACAGCCAAACATATGTTGAAACAAATCTTTTTTATATTCATGACAGAAGCGTTCATAGTATCAAATAATGGTCCGTTCTGAGTTCTTACTGTTCTCATTCTCATTCATTCTACTTCATTTCTGAAACAGTTCACGAAAAACCATATATCATTTATCTCCTCAGGGAGTTAAATGGGTTTGAAACACTTCTGACGTTTGCTGCAGTATATCACAATTATTCTCACTTATAGTAATTTCCTAGAATACTTCGAACTCGAACTCGTATCGTATACAGGGTGTTTCCTAACCTCCCTGACAAAATGGGAGGAGATAATCCTCACTCAATTATAGGGGCATGTGAACACATTATATTTTATCGAAAGACAACTGTGCCAATCACTATCCCAGATAGCACAAGTATATATTATGGATATACTATGAATATCCATCATGGATATTGTGGATGTCCATAAGATATCCGAAAAAGGCTATGGACGTCCATAGGATGTGACAGTATGACCTTTTTGGATGTCTCAAAGATATTTATCATGGATATCCATAAGATATCAACTATGGAAATGGATAAGAAATAGTATGCCATATATATAGAAAAAAATCACAAAAATTGGGAACTACTCACGTCTCACTGCGTTCGAATAATGTAGTTGTCAGTTCTTATGCATCATCATTCATCAATTTTGGACGAATTCGTAGGAATCACTTCCAAGTTCACTTCAAATCTATTGAATATGAGAACAGATTGACATTATTTGACTATTCCAATTATGTTGGTAGAATCGATGATCTATAAATAATCATAAGTTCTACCAATCTTAGACTATTTGAGACGTTTCGCCACCTCGCGCTGTTTTTGAAAACCGAATTAATAATAATAGCAGATAGTGCATCACTCGGTGCATCACAATGAGTGCTATCTTTTGGAAGACCCACGCACAAGAGTTACTTTTGTGAATCTTCTTTATTTATTCATCATTTCATTCATTGTATATACTTGATTTGAAATTTCTAGGTATTGATCTTTTTTCTCTATATCTTATGGATATTCTATGAACGTATTCAGGACGTTTGTTTCGGATATCTATGGTACATCCGCAATCGGATATCTTATGGATATACATTTTATGTCCACAGATATCCCACCTTGAAAAGGACTTGAAATGGATATCCACATTTTAATTTGTTTGTAACGTATTTTACCTTAATGTCATTAGTTTGAAACTGGACCAAAGATATTTTTATGGACGAATTTCCCTATTAACCTGACGAGTAAGTAACTTCACTTTTAATAATTTCCAAATTCATATTTAACAATTTCAAATTTCGATTTTATTATGATGTCTTTTTCAAATCAAAATTCATCAAAAAAGTAACAAGTCACCAATTTATTTTTTCAAATTTTTACTTTTTCAATATCAAACAAATTTCCAGAAAATTTTGCCAAAAAATTTTTTTCAAAATTTTTTAGAATTTCCAATTACAATTTTTCTCCAATAGCTAAAAGCAGATTACTTACTTACAGGTACGCACTCTGATGATGCCTTAAATGTCGAAAGCGCTCTGCTACGAATATTGTGAATAAATATCTTGCACGAAATACAAATCTTCCCTTTTTTGGTATATATCCACGTGCACAGGCACACAGCCCAGCAACCCTCACTGATTGAGAAATGTCTGAAAATTCATAATGTTGGCTTTGAACAGACGTTTGCATGTTTTATTCATAAATAGAACAATCATCCATTGATTTTCATTCAATATATTCACCTCCAAACAGTCAGTGGTCCATGGAAAGACAAAAAAATTGCCAAATGATCCCACTTCACTAAAAGATTAAGAACCACTGTTCTATAGATATATTCTATTTCACCTTGTATCTCACAAATAAAACATTCTACGACCTATGATATAGAAAAAATTCCATTAACTCGAAACTGAATTTCCTATGAGACATTTCACCACCCTGTATATTCGTTTCTCCTTCAAACGAACAAACATAGACATAAAATGGTAAAAAATGGGTCATGCTTTTTTGATGCCCGAAGAATCCGGAGTATTACAATTGGAAAACTGTAAATAACGATAAACTCCACGACGGGAACGCAATACGGTGATATTTTTCCTTTTTTCCATGGTTATATCTCTCGTGTGTAGGCCTGAGAAACTGTGCGGGAAGTTCTTTCATTATAGGTGGTGACAGTGGCGTAGCCAGGGGGGGCAGAAGCCTCCCCCCGAAATTCTAGTTAGCCCATTAGCGCCGTGCGTTGCCAAATGGCACCGCTAGTCAGGTGGAGATTCAAATAATTCCTAAGCACTCAAATTTTTGGCTATAAGGGTGAGAGACAGCCCACATGATTCGCAAAAGAACCGGTTATGCACATCTCGTCAGTTCTTTGTTGTGAGTAAGCTGGTTCGGCCATGTGAATTTATGAAACGTCAAGTTTATTTGAACTGACGTAAAACATGGACGACACGTTCGTGTACGTATCATTTTTTTTTCTCGCATTTGGTTTCGCCATTATTGTTTTCATAATAATGTTGCACATGCTTCATATTATATTTGTGACATATTGAAAAAAATTGCAGGAATGTTTTTTGTAGCTGGATTTTGACAATGGCAATGTGTTCAAAATCCAATGTAAGTATATGTGTTAATATCCCAAATTATGTATCGCGCCTAGTGTTGCCATATGGCAACAGCAGATTTCTGGAAAACCTGAATTCCATTTATGATTCTTCATACTTTCTTCGTCTTTCTAAAGCATTTCACACTAGCTAATGGCCATAAAATATCAGAATAAAAGGAAAAAATGATTCCGACGCTAATGGGTTGATGAGAAAGTAACCTAAGTGATTTTTGGATTCATGACAAATTTATATTCCTCATACAGGACGTGGAAAGAAATTCTTAATTGAGAAAAACCTAATAACGAATCTGCGATTGAAGGACTTTGAAAATAACAAATTTTAGCCATCAATTAATTAACACCCTGTTTAGGAAAACAAAGTTGCTTTTCAGACATTTTCCACAGGTTGTGAAAATTCATTACAAAAACTTGTAGAGGAAATATTGAAAATTAGAACATTATTGACACAATGAGATATTGGGAAAACCATGTTTTTCATGCAGAAAATTCAAATCGATATAACGATTTTGCGATTTCACTCAGGTTTGTTCTGTTATCATCTATTTTCCTTGTAGAAAAAAGTTATAAGGAAATCTCTGAGACACAAAATGGTATAGAATCGGATTCCTCATGATTTTCTTCGTTTTGTTTAACCTATTCGTCAAATAGAAAATATTAGTTCAATATCAACTAGGTTTTCAACTACAAAATAGGCACAAGGCTCAAAACTCGAAGTTATTTCCACACAATGTTCATAAGATGAACAACTATGGTAGATTTCGGGAAAAAAATAACTACTTTCCTGTCCAATTTCAAGCAGAACATTGAATAACATCCTTCCAAAATCTATGCATCGACTCGTATAAACGGATACTGACACGAGTGATTCTTTCCTGAATGCCTATTGGTTTCGATTTAGCTAGGCCACGCTAGACACCTACAGACCGGTTTCAAGCTCTTTGACTATCATCAGTGCAGGGCAGTCTCCAGCTAGCAGTCCTAAGACCGCCGACTAAGCGTAGCCTAGCTAAACGAAAATGAAGTCGCCATTATATTCCCTCAGAGGCCTCCTCCATAGACAATATGAAAGCAACGTCATCTGAGTAAAAAAGAAGGAAAGAAAAATGTTGAATCTGCAAAAATCTCAAAGTCATTTCGTTGTTGAAATTACGCCAGTCGTGCAACCAGCCACTCCCGTATGGGAATTTTGGTTTGGAGTGTTTCTTTATTTCTTTTCTACTCAGATGGCATTGATTCCATATCGTTTATGGAGGACGCCTCTGAAGGAATATAATGGCGACTTGATTTTCGTTTGGCTAGGCTAGAGTCCCTGTATATACCTCAGACAAGAGTCCGGACACAGCTATACTTCTGTCCTTTTCTATTTTCAAAAATAGTTATTTATTATACAAGGGACGCGTCGGGAGACAACACAACCTGGAGCTAAAATCTAATATTTTTCCCGTGTATAATACACTATTTTTTTCTGTGACAGAAGGAAGGACGAATCAATATTGAGGAGATATTACATTATTTTGATATCTGAAAATTATCGACGTGAAATTTTAAGTTTTTAACAGTAGGGACACCGCGTTGTAGGCATCTTTATCATTCATTTGAAGTAATCAAATATCTGATGTCACTTCTGTCAGTCTAATTTTGTGATTTTATTTCAAGAAATTGCGAATTCAGTGGTTATTCAGCAATATAGGTAACCGCGAAGTCGAATGGAAGATAAAAGGACTTGCAGTTCTTTCTCGGAGACGGTATTATTGACTCATTTTTCGGAACTATAGCACAACAAAAGCCATCAACAGTGTATGTATATGTGATATATATCCGGGAAAGAAGTACTCACTTTTTCCCACGGGAAAAAAGTAATTTATGAAAAGTGACATTTTATAACCTGCCAACAGGGATGAAATGCCAAACTTTTTTCCCGTCACAGAAAAGATGCATTGATGATTGAATAAAGGAATGAGACATATATATCGAGCTCTGTCTTTTCAATTTCCCTAGTATCAATGTTTGTCAGAAACAATTTTGAGGGTTAGATTATTTGTCAAAACGTTCATAGCCGTAGGTAGAAGTGAGAAATAGGGCTATTTTAACTGGAATAACTATTAGATTTTCAAATAATGAACAGCAGGGTGTTCAAATTTCGAATCGATAATTTTCATAATCAATTCCTGAGATGACTAATGCAAATTTTCGTCATCAGATATTTCTTCATTTCATTAGATATAAGCATCGTGGATATAAGAAAGATAATTTAAGTGTTCTACGTGGTATCACATATAGCCAAGAAAATATAGTTGTTTTCTGTTGGGATATAAAAAAATAAAAGATATATAATTGTTTCAATATAATTTTCTCCGATTCTCACAATTCAATAACACTCATCAGAAATAAAAGTGACAAAATCAAACCAAATCTTCTTTTGAACGTCTCTATTTTATAAATTGACGGCACAGCAGACTCTTTCAATTTGAAATCCATCAGCTTGAAAAAATCTCTATCAAAATGGGCCTAAAATTCATATTTCTTGTACTGTTTTTGAATTGAATTTGAATATTTACCTCACATATTGCGGATTTCTTGAAATTAATTTTCCATTCTGGACGTTTCATTGCATTCTTTCAAGACATTATCTTCAAAGGATAATTCGGAAAATCCCTTTTCTAATGAATTATCGCAATAATGTACGCAGCAGGACATTGAAATAATTTAAAATGCAAAATTTTGGCGGTCATAAAATTTCAAAGTGACAGTGACAGAAATTCGAAATAATTAAAAAAGCGGGCGGGACGACTATGGTGTTTCGTCACATTGTCAGGCGAGCAAACCAAATGAAACAAGATATTAAAAACCCCAACGGCTGTCAGTTTTGTGTCCGGACTCTTGTCTAAGGTATATACAGGGACTCTAGACTAGGCTACGCTCAGTCCGCAGTCTTAGGACTTCTGGCTGGAGACTGCCCTGCACTGATGAGAGTCAAAGAACTCGAAATCGATCTGTAGGTGTCTAGCGTGGCCTGGCTAAATCGAAATCAATAGGCATTTAGGAAAGAATCACTTGTATCAGTATTCGTTTATACGAGTCGATGTATAGATTTCGGGAGGATGCAATTCAATGTTCTGCGTGGCATTATCCAGGGAAGTAGTTATTTTTGTTTATCGAAATCTACCATTGTTGTTCATTTTATGAAGATTCTATGGAAATGACTTCGAGCTTTTTGTGTTTATTTTACTAGGTGTTTGATTCAAGTGAAATCATAGAAATTGCTGTCGCCTGGTTCATGAATTTCAGTGCGATACTGTACAACAAATTTGAATATTTTTTTCTTTTGCAGTTAGATTCAGCGCCTCAATGGCAGTTCATTAGTGATAGCGCCAAAGATTTAGTGCAACAAATGTTGAACGTGGACCCAAAACAAAGGATCACCATACAGGAAATTTTGAATCATCGATGGCTGAGGGTAAGTATCCATCACTTTGAATGAATCATATTCTGGTTTCGACAAAATTCCGGGTTGTTTGACCACCCGATATTCCATGTCACTCTTAGATGCTCATTGTTTTAGAAGAATCAGAATAGTAGGACAGCCTGCTTCAAATTTCGACCGTAATTCAATAAAGAAACATTGTAGATTGTACCGACTTTCGTACAACTTTCGTACAAAAAAAACTGATTTTTTCTGCAACCGACACAAAAGTCGTCCATTTTGATATCAAAACTAGCTCTTAAATTGACGTTTCTATTACTGACCCAAAAATAGGTATGTTGCTAGGCAACATATTTAGTTCCTAGGAGCTAAAGTTGAATTTAAGTTCCTAGGAGCTAAAGTTGAACTTTAACTCCTAGGAACTAAAAAGGTTCTACTGGACGTCATCAAGAATAAACAACATTGTGACGGTTGGTTATTTGGGTTGAGACACATACCTGATTTGTTTCCGATTTCAGCAGATTTGGCATTTCATACCCATGCTGGAGATATAAATACACCTTATTATAGTTCAGTATTGGAATTATAAACATCTCAGTTCAGTATTTTTGTATTGATCAGGGAAGCCTTCAAGATTCGAATACTTGCTTGATCTGTATTTTATTCGTTATTCTCGGGATGGATAACTTGTTTTTGGATAATCACAGCAAGCAATAGTTTTTTGTCTCAAACAACGATATTGTTAACCTTCATTTGATTATCAAGTGACAAACATTGTATTACCGAGAGGAAAAAATAATTGCTATTCTTATTGTTGATGTGCTCACTAACCTAACATTTTCAAAGTCTTGTTTCTATAGCTGGCACTGACGCGGTATTTGCCATTATATCACCTGGTCCATACACAAATATGTCACTCTGTGATTGTATTTATATTGGAACTACAATTCGAACATCCTTGAAAATTGAATGAACCTGCTGTTGATGCAGGTAGAATGTTCTCACCACACGGATTATTTTTCAATATTTGTTGCATTGCATACATATGGCACGGTATTGGTGGTAACTTCACATATTTATTTGAGTTATTTGTTTCGGTTGCAGAAAAAATAGCATGTTTCATTCGGATCAAAAGTGACTTTGTTCGACTCGCAAATTTTGCTTTCGCTCAGCTTCGCTAAACGCTCCGCCTCGCAAATGCAAAATTCGCTTGTCAAACAAAGTGTCACTTTTGATCCTAATAAAACAATCTACTATTTGTAAGCCATTAAAAAACGAACGAAACCAATTTCAACATCCTGTATCTCCGAAACGAATCATCTCCGGACACAAAAGTATAAATACACGTTTTTTTTCTTTGGATTGGCTGAGGAATACGTCATTTGAATATACCTACGAAATCAGAAAGAAACACTTTTTCAAGATATGCAATGAAATAAGTAAATATAGGGTGTTCCAAATAAAAGAGCATCTGATTCGAGAATTTATTCCGAAGTTCCCAATATCTATTAGATTTCGAGATAGCGAATGCTGAAATCCTGAAATCTATAGTCAATCACCCACCTACCTCAACAACTATAACAGCATCGGAAGTGATTTATTGTTATCTACTCACTGCATACATATACAGGGTGAGTCATTGAAATGGGAAAGTGAGATAACGACTTCGCTGTTTGAGATAGATGAATACAAATTTTTGTGATGGTTTAGGCTCATAAGGACCATATTTCTAAATTACTTTGCGTTTACAGGGTGACTCGAATATGCGTGGCGTATCAAAGTTATACTTTTATTATAGGACTGCCTGTATTTTATTGTATTTTCAGATTCTTCTTTGTGAGCTGATTCCATCAATGCATCACACTCCGGGATCTAGCGGAAATGATTACAGAGATATTGGGTGTTCAAAATCGAGATTTTTTAACTTTAGGATTTTTTTGTTCCGAAACTATCAATTATTGGTCTAAACGGCTCACATGTCTCCATCTTAACTTTCGATGCACTATCTACTGATGTTTAATTTGGACGAATACAGGGTAGTTCAAAATTCAGAATTATGAACCACCCTACCCTGTATTTGTTCAAATCAAATATCAGTAGATAGTAAATCAAAAGTTGAGATAGGGACATGTGAACCGTTTTGACCAACAATGAATAGTTTCGACCCAAAAAAACCTAAAGTTGAACAATCTCGATTTTGAATACCCTGTATCTCTGTAATCATTCTCGCTAGAGCCCAAATGTGATGCATTGATGAAATCAGCTCACAAAGGAGAATTTGAAAATGTAATGAAATACAGGGTGTCCCATAAGAAAATGTATAACTTTGATACTTCACGCATTTTGAGTCACCCTGTATTTGGAAATGTGCTGCTCATGAGCCTAGACCATCACAAAAATGTTTGTTCATCTATCTTAAACAGCGAAGCCGTTATCTCACTTTCTCATTTCAATAACTCACCCTGTATAACCAGCTTTCTTGGTAGAGATATACGTATAAGATCTGTGCTACCCAAGTACCTAGTCAGGGTCTCCATCACTATCTGCTATAAAACAAATAAAAATCTCCTTTTCAAACTACAATGATCTCCTAAAGGAAAAATACGAAAAACCCAAAGTCGGTGTATTTTTCCTTTGAAAAATTCTGGACCACTTTGAGAAAATAGATAGTTTCCACGACTTTACAATGATCTCATACACTTCCTCATATTCCAAACCTACTCAATCGAATGAAATGCAATTACCCAATAAACAAATTCAATGTGACAGAAGTGTCAAAATTGATTTTCGTTTGATTCAGATCTGCCAATTGTAACCTTAGATCATGTAACACATCGATTTGGATCGAGACTCGATAGATAGACCGCTTGAAGCACATTCCTAAGGACGACGTTCTCAAATATACGCGTTCGTGGATGAAATCTTGAATATATTTTGGGAGCAAAGGTCCATTTCCTCCCATGTGTGTCTAATGCCCTTCAAACTCCACACCCGGGAGGAAATGGATACCTTTACTCCCTTGATATATAAATAACTATTCGATGAAACGAGAAGGAATTTGCTCCAGCCAACTGTCTGACTTAACGTAACTGAAGAAATGTTCCTCTCCTCGTGATTGTCTTTGGTTTTTTTTTGTTCGTGACTATACTCAGTGTCTACATCTTGTGATAACAATCTCCCGACTTTCAATTAACGAAAATTGGATCCGGGAATCTCCGGACTAATGTTCCTTGTTCCCGCACGCTTAATCGAATCATTCAATTATCGTCTTTCGCTCCAGGATCGAGACAAGGGACTGCGGATCCATTTGGGTGACACCATAGAGGAATTGAAAAAGTTCAATGCCCGAAGGAAATTGAAAAGCTGCATACTGGCGGCTGTCAACTCTTGCAAATGGTATCCCTATGACGACACCAATGCCGATACCTTTTCGGATTTCGGGGATGATGAGGTGTCCTCTTGCGGTGAGTCTGTTTGTTTCCATAATTCACATGTTATATTAGAATGGGGCATTGGGGCTCTCCATGTAGTGGTCTCTACATGTAGTGGTCGACGGAGTTTCATCTGACTCTCTTATCATAAATGCTGGTGTTCCGCAAGGATCAACTCTAGCACCAACACTATTTCTACTCCATATCAACGATTTGTTGGAAGCAAATTCATGTCCAGTACACAGCTTCGCGGATGGTAGTACCCTCCATACCGCCTTCTCTTCCACGGCTCCAATACCAGCCAGGCAAATCGGACCCCAATAAACTTAGCAGAACCACTTCAATATTTCGGATTTGCAATAGTACTATAATTTGTTACTAATTTAGTACTAATTTATTATCATATTCGCAAATTTATTACTTTTCATTGAACAGAAAAAACCAACGGCTCTGCTAGCTTTATGTCAACCTAGCAGAACCATAGCTGAAAATTTAATATTCTGAAAATTTAAAATATACCATAATTTATAACTATTTTATTACTAACTTATAACTATAATCACGAATTTTTAACTCATCATTTCAAGGAAAACAACGACGATTTGACTATCTCGATATCAACCTAGCAGAACCAAAACTCGATTTAAATTTTTTTTTGAAATTCTGTTGTATCATCGATAAGTTACTAATTTATTACTGATTTATTACCACATTCGCAAATTTCTAACACTTCATTCAACAAGGAAAACCAACGGCTCTGCTAGCTTTCTGTCAACCTAGCAGAGCCATAGCTAAACAATTATTCTTCTGAAAACTTCAAATATACCATAATGCATTACTATTTCATTACTAACTTATAACTATAATCACGAATTTTTTACCAATCATTTCATTTAAAAAAAACGCCGATTTGTCTATCTCGATCGTTGACAGAAAGCTAGCAGAGTCGTTGGTTTTCCTTCTTGAATGAAGTGTTAGAAATTTGCGAATGTGGTAATAAATTAGTAATCAATTAGTAACTTATCAATGATACAGCAGAATTTCAAAAAACATGTGATTTGAGTTTTGGTTCTGCTAGGTTGAGATCGAGATAGCCAAATCGTCGTTTTTTTCCTTGAAATGATGAGTAAAAAAAAATCGTGATTATAGTTATGAGTTAGTAATAGAATAGAAATAAGTTATGGTATATTTGAAGATTTCAAAACAATAATTGTTTAGCTATGGCTCTGCTAGGTTGACAGCAAGCTAGCAGAGCCGTTGGTTTTCCCTGTTGAATGAAGTGTTAGAAATTTGCGAATGTTGTGATAAATTAGTAATAAATTAGTAACTTATCGATGATACAACAGAATTTCAAAAAACATGTGATTTGAGTTTTGGTTCTGCTAGGTTGAGATCCAGATAGCCAAATCGTCGTTTTTTTCCATGAAATGATGAGTAAAAAATTCGTGAATATAGTTATAAGTACGATAAAATAGTTATAAATTATAGTATATTTTAAATTTTCAAAATATTGAATTTTCAGCTATGGTTCTGCTAGGTTGACATAAAGCTAGCAGAGCCGTTGGTTTTTTCTGTTTAATGAAGAGTAATAAATTTGCGAATATGATAATAAATTAGTACTAAATTAGTAACAAATTATAGTACTATTGCAAGTCCGAAATATTGAAGTGGTTCTGCTAAGTTTATTGGGGTGCAAATCGGAAATGAACGAGGGAGAAATGTTGACAACATAAATATGGACTTGGCAACAATTCCCGAATGGGGATCCAATAACTTGGTAGAATTCAATGCAAACAAAACACAAGCATGCCTTTTATCTAGAAAATCCGATCTCACTGTGCCCAACATAAGCTTATCAGGAGTAACCATACCTTTATTGAAGACATCCATTTCGATGCTTGGTATTACTATCAGAAATAACCTTTCGTGGGAAAATCACGTGAGATCAATTGCTAAAAGTGCATCTCAAAAACTTGGTTTTCTGTGTCGGGTCAGGAGCTATTTCACTTCCAGTCAGCTGCTTATCATTTATAAGGCACAGATCCGACCTGTCCTGGAACACTGTTCCCATATTTGGAGTGCAGCACCCAAACATACCCTGAAACTGTTGGATTTTGTCCAAAAAAGGGCAATTCGTCTCGTGGGCGATGCATTGCTCACAAACTCACTCATTTCTCTGGAACACCGTAGAAAAGTTGGCGATCTGGCTCTGTTTTATAGATATTTGCATGGACGATGTTCTTCTGAAATATCAACAATTGTTACTCCTTTTGGCAGTCCAATTTCTACCTTATTTTCCTTGGTTCTCACGATGTTCTCTGAACATTACAGGATATCCCTTTTCGTGGGAACCAGAACATAAAAAAAAACAGATTGAAAGCTATACCGTCCTCTCCTGTATAATGTTTTGTAGGTGTCGATTCCATGTTAGCTTATGGTCGAAAATGACTCCTTTGTATTTTTCCTCTCGAGCAAACGAAATTTGTTTCGATAATACGCTACCCTGCAAAACATTCTGTGCCTCTTATATGCGTTTTATACAGAGGTTCTTAATAACATGCTAATATTGTGTAATTTAGGACGATGGCAAAACAAACTTGCAACACCAGGTCATCTCTAATGTTTTTCCTAGGGCCGAATTAATCGACTTTCTCTATTGATGCAGGTATTTATGATTTGTTTCAGCTGTTTCAACAATCCTTGATTCCCTAGATGACATATACTGCCTTCAAGACGAAGCTCAACCTCAAGAAAAGGCACACCTTCTAGCCCTGTTGGAAGATACACGCCTTCATGTGTTATTGGAGGTACGAAAATTTCTTTCCGTTTCTATTTGCTTCAATGTTATTATTTATTTTTTCTACTCACATAATTATCTGAAGTGGCATCTAGTGTACGGATATGTACAACGCTAAATGATCGATTAATCACAGATTGACTTGAAATACTCTTTACTGAATAGGCGTTTATCACACTTATTACATAGTATACTATTTCTGGGGAGTATCGATATTTCTTCACTAAGCAAATTAATACACTCAGTTCCAAAAAAAGTGACGCACTTGATATTTGACCTATCTTCTTGAAAAAAATAATAGTAGGCCGATTTTTATTTTTTCATTTGTTGGTAGGTGATGCATTTGTCTTAAAAAAAAAATAAAGAACTGAAAAACTTTTCAAATCCTCCTTGAAGATGGTGAAATAACTCGAACCATGATTTATTCTTAATTTTTGACTCACCCTGTGTGTTAATTGAGTAATGGTATACAAAGTGCTTACACCCTATACGAAAGAGGCTCCTTTTGCGAGCATTTTGTTTTTTTATTCATTGATTTATCTCTAAAATTTTCCGAATTACAGCTTTTTTGCTGATACCTTACGCTTATCCCACAAAATAAATTTATTGAAGGATCAGAGTACTCAAAATTGATTGGGTTGTACTCTGGTAGGATCATATTGTCTTCAAAAAAACAAATGCCGTTGCCATAGCAACTAATTTGTTGTATGCCTCCATATTTGACCATTTGTCGTTGTGTCATTAATTAAGTATCTTGTTTTATTGACTGAAATTACATAAAATGCCTCAAATAAATCCTAAACAAGTAGCAAGATTAGTTGCGTTAGTAAACGATGGGCGTAGTAAACGTTTCGCCGCTCGTGCAGTGGGAGTTCATGAAGCAACTGCTCGTAGAGCAATCCGCAAGTACGATCAAACAGGAAGCACCGCTCGGAGGGTCGGTTCTGGTCGCCCCCGAAAAACTTCTCCAAGAGATGATCGCTTCTTGAGATTGCGGATTTTACGGAATCGATCAAATACTGCGGTAAATGTTCAGCAAGATGTCTTATCTCATGCAGAGTTAGTGGGCAATAATTTTATATTGATGCAGGATAATGCCCGACCACACACCGCAGCAATAGTGCGAAACTTCTTAAAAGCTACTGGTATTACCATATCACAATGGCCTGCGAGAAGCCTCGATATGAATCCCATAGAACATTTGTGGGATGAATTAGGGAGAAGGGTACGTTCTCGCGAGAGGTCTCCGGAAAGTCTCGCAGAAATGGCAGATGCATTAGTGGAAGAATGGGATCGTATACCAATGGAAACGATGAGCAACTTAATTTCCAGTATGCCTCGTAGATTAGAAGTTCTTAGAGTTGCTAGAGGAGGCAATACACGGTATTAAACAGTCATCCCAATTTATAATTTTATGTTTAATGAAAATGTTTTTTGAAATTATTGGTATCAGTTTATTTCATTAGAAAATTGGTTCTCGATAAATTCAAAAAGTTGGTAATCTGCAAGGATTCAGCAAAAAAGCTGTAATTCGGAAAATTTTAGAGATAAATCAATGAATAAAAAAAATGCTCGCAAAAGAAGACTCTTTCGTATAGGGTGCAAGAACTTTCTACGCCAAGACTCAATTAACACACAGGGTGAGTCAAAAATTAAGAATGAATGATGGTTCGAGTTATTCCACCACCATCAAGGAGGCTTTGAAAAAATTTTCACCTCCCTCTTTATTTTTTTCAAAGACAAATGCATTACCTACCAACAAATAAAAAAAATAAAAATCGGCATACTATTTTTTTTTTCAAAGAAGATAGGTCAAATATCAAGTGCGTCACTTTTTTGGAACTGAGTGTATTTCAACAATGCTCTGCCATAGTATTCCAATGCAATTTCTAATGTTGCATTAACGATTGTTAACGAAGGTTATGCATGATGATGAATTGTATGCTACTGTATTGCAGTAAGGTTACTGGTAACATTGAAAAATGTACAAGAAGATCACATATTTGATGTTATGAATCATACATATCAGCAGTTTTCCAATAATCATGTCAACTATTCCATAGTTTATATGTCAATGCAGTATCAAAGTTCATGCAACATTGCAATTGGTAAATTTACTGATAGTTCCATATTATGTAAACGTGCACTGATATTGTTTGTAAATATTCTGTGTACTACTACAATTTCAAGAAACATGAATGCACGGCCGGGCGTAAAGTAGCACTCTATCAGCCTGTTTAGCCGGCGTGAAGTGGCACTTTACCGCCCGCGAACTACTTTACCGCCCAGCGTTTAGATATCTCTTATTAGGCATTCCTGTACAATTCAGGACATTTATATTCCAGTTGTGATGGTTTCTTATCTAATATACAGGGTGTTTCATGAGAAGACTCACATAGCCAAATGGTTAATAGGAGAAATCAAGACGAGTTGATGTATGTATATGAAAACATTTTTAGACCCTCCATAACGAAGATACAGGGTATTATGTGAAATTGGTATATAACTTTGATGGTCGATATTACAGAAATGATTTGTCGTAATCTGCTGAAATTTGGCAGCGACGTATCTCTACTGAAACTATTCAAGATAACATATTATGAAAAAAATATCCAGGTCCGGACTTGGGAAAATTTTATGTTTCATTGTTATGTCAAAAAAGTTCACTTTGTGACCACTTTTCTCAAAAAATTCCATCAGATTCAGAAAGATCAGACAAAATGCTATAAGAACTGCTCTTCAATTTACACGGCACACTCTGACCGGTTCAACAAAAAAATATGGAACAAAAACGTACGAATGAATTCTCAATTTCGACCTGGCTGATAACTCTCAACTTCCAACTGGATTCGTGTAAATTGATTTTTTGTACATTTTTATTGGATAGAAATTGACAGAAGAGATAAGTTCTGATTTTTTTATGATTTAACATGTTAGTTTTTGACCGAACTTCTAGATAGATATGATTGCTCGTGACTCTATTTTATAAATTTATTATAAAGTGGGCCCTGTTTTTATTTTATGTAACGTGACGTTTGTTGATAGGTAAACACTCGTAATCGAAATATTCCTACACTCTAGGTGCCACTTCTATTCCAAATGCTGAACAAGACGAAAATCTAAATGCTATGCTATATATGTTTGATACCATAGAATATTTCCAGACCCAAGAATACGTTGCAGTAAAACCTTCACGAGGATGAACATTAGGAATTTTGAATAAGTAGCAAATGCAAATCCTTATATCACTTGCAGAAGTGTATCAATAACAAAAAATGGAGCTAAGTTTATGCGTGATGGCATAACTAATTTGATGAATCACCATAATATGGGCACATGAATCCTCAAGTCGTAATTTCATCAGTTGGTACCTACCTAGTACTAGTCTAGTACCTACCTATCAGTTCGGATTATCAACAAACGTCACGTCTCGTCACACAAATGAAAAACAGCCTACTCGATATCTCACTTCAAGCGACACCCATAGAACAAAGTCAGGAATAATAATATCTATCTGGAATTTCGGTAAAAAATATCGTGTTTTTTCTTCCCGTCTATCTTTCTGTCAATTACTATTCAACAAAAATGTCGAAAAAACAATTCACATGATACCAGTTGAAAGTTGACAGTTATCAGCCAGGTCGAAATTTAAAATTCATTCTAACGATTTTGTTCCATATTCTTTTATTGAACCGGTCAAAGTGTGCCGTGTAAATTGAAGAGCAGTTCCCATAGAATTTTGTCTGATCTCTCTGAATCTGATGGAGTTTTTCGAGAAAAGTGGTCATAAAGTGAACTTTTTTGACATAACAAGGAAACATAAAATTTTCTCAAGTCCGGACCTGGATATTTTTTCTTATAATATGTTATCTTGAATAGTTTCAGTAGTGATACGTCGCTGCCAAATTTCAGCAGATTACGACGAATCATTTCGGTAATATCGACGATCAAAGTTATAAAGCAATTTCACATAATACCCTGTATCTTCGTTATGGAGGGTCAAAGAATGTTTTCATATATATACATCAACTCCTCTTGATTTCCCCTATTAACCATTCGGCTATGTGAGTCTTCTCATGAAACACCCTGTATATTACAGTTCTCGTGATATTCCTGATGAGTTGCAAAAGTATATGATCGAACCCAAAATAAGTTATGTATGATGACAATAATTGACAGCAAATATAATACTTTACTGCTAATTCAAAAAATTGACTGAGTTACCATGGTAACATGGTAACGTTGTTTCCATTAATGATATTCCTTACTGGAGCCATAATGTGTTTCTACCGTTCTGGAGAAGTCGTGCATACAATTATTAAAAGCTCCCACTATCGCTTGAACTCTAATTTACATGGTATATGTACGGTCCATAAAAGCCTATTTTACGCCCTTGATACATATTACGGTTGATGAAATATTGCTATTGTATCTAAAATGGATAGTTCACCTTGTTGAACGATTCCGCACTAGTATTTCCTGTCATCCTGTCATATTGTTGACTCGAATCGGCAGCAAAATTTATTCAATATTTTATCTCCATTCCAATATTAGGTTTCATGATCGATTACACTAGTCAGAACACCAATTTATTTACCCATATAATGACGAGGGTCGTGAAACAAGCGAGCTTCTTCAGCTTGTCGCTAATTTTAAATCAATTACATCCGTTTCCATCCCTTGGACGCCTATCGGGTTAGTGGTGGTGAAATGATTCGGTGGTTGACTTTTTTGTTCATCCTCATGGGATCATAATGGGCAGTCGACATTTTTTTCTTTTTTCATTAGGGTGTATTAATGTCACCAGGTGTTCGAAAAATATGCAATTTGAAAGAATCACGAGTTATAAGTTGTAAAATCCCAAATAACTGCAAGTTATAAACAGTCATTATATCTTCAAGTGATTTGAAATTCCAGATCTCACAATTTACAGTAGTTTGAAAGTTGGCAACATATACGGGGGGGTGTCGGGAAATTGTGAAACTTCAACGATGGGTTTAGGTCATCAAGTTGGAACTGAAAATACCACATTTCAGGGTCTCACAAGTGTTTTATCGATTTGGCGATTTTTTTTGGTGAGATACATAACTTAGGAACCACCCAATCTTTTTTTTTTGAAATTTGGTACACAAGTTATAATTCTTACATCCAAGATTAGTCACATGAAAAATCCAGGACCGGACCATATTTCTCTACCCAAAAAAAAACACCCTATATTTTCGAATATCCAAAATCTGCTTACATATTTGAGAAGTGCATGAAAAGCTGGACCCAAGTATATACTGTATATTTTTTCGCATGCTTTTTCACTAATGAATTTCTCATTTCGAATTCAAGATTTTATGTATGTGGATAGGTGAATGTTTTGAATATTCTTGATAGAATAAAGAAATGTCCGCAATTTGTATCGATATCCTATTGAACAATCGTGGTGATTTCGAAGTCTACGATCGATTTCACCAAACCGACGATAAGAACCGCGAACTGAGATAACACATCTTCAAACACTGTAACTCGGGGTTATACACTGACCGGCAAAGAAAAAACCGGCCACCAAAAAATGAATTTTCATGAAATGGATATTGTAATTTGAAGCTTCAACGAACACTTGAAATGTCGTCTCGTCTTTGAACAACTCGAATAAATGCTAACCATCATCCTTAGAATTGTCGCAATTTGTTATCAAACAAGATTCGAGATCATTTTCGCGGGGACGCCGATTCAATTGTTTAGAACTGACATTTCGAATATGAGAATGATGAAAATTCGGTAATGCAAGTAGTGCCAAGCGTGTCCGCACTCTTCAAAGGGCGTGAAATACGATGTTTGATGTAACTGATGAACTAATGAACTCAATATAAACACCTGAAAGGGACCCTTTCTGTATTTCCTTATATGTTTATGGGAAAGTCATGGAAGTATTTAACTTTGACAAATAATATAGGTTTAGTTTTTGAACATATTCTGAGACTGGGAACATTGTACACCTAACTGATGATTATTTCAAGATGAACAATACTCAACTAACCCATGGAATGGCAATTTCCTTTTGTCTAGCTCGTTCGTTTCGACACAATAAATCACCATTGTTTATCAATATGAAATCACAAACCTTCTCAATAATCAGTTCACAGTGTTCACACTAACAAATTCAGTCCTTTTGATGAAACAAAACACGCCAAATGAAGAGATATTTCACATAACCAAAGACAATGAACTTATGTCTACACTTTCTTGCCTGTTTAGATGAGAGAAAAATCTAAAGTGCTTTAATTGTTAGATAAAAGAAATCATAAACACCAATCCATCATTAAACAACACGAGTAGGAAAGAGACAGGTTACCGTAAAACATCTTTGTTACAGCTGCCCCTGACACACTTTGTGCTATTCGAGAGAACGACCTTCTTCCTTCCAGGTGTTTATATTGAGTTCGTTGCTGGCAGGTCATCGCTCGTAGATCTCGAGCTAGCCTTGAAAACGACCATTTCCGGTACTGTTGACCTTCAATTGTCCTTTGAAGGTTTTTATGAGAAAAGTGACCAATGTGTTGCAGAACCGGCATAGTTCATCTACTGACTCATTCGTGAAAATTTCGATTCTTGCAGCTGTTCGACCGCATCTCTAGTCGTATGTCGACGCCGGTGCGTGCTCCAACAATCGACGCCGTTCAGAGCGCTCGCGACGCCGCCGACGCATTGCGCGAGCTCGAGCACCGTCGCGACGCTGATCGCAGGGAGCTGCAGGAGCTGCGGGATCTTTTGTGCCGGCCGCACTTCAAGGTACAGATTTTTTTTCATGTTTTTCATCGATCAATGAGGAAGTTTCCGTCTAATCAATTTTTATGACAATAGGCAAGAACACTCACTTCACAGTGCATTTTTATTCATTTTTTTATTTTCTCTACACCTTTTCCAGATTTATTTCAGGAAGCGTCAATCCAATTTCAGAAAGCGTCAATTGTATTTCAGAATAGTCAATTTCATTTCAGAAAGCATAAATTTTATTTCAGAATAGTCAATTCAATTTCAGAAAGCATCAACTGTATTTCAGAATAGTCACTTGTATTTCAGAAAGCATCAATTGTATTTCAGAATAGTCAATTCAATTTCAGAAAGCGTCTGAATCTTGAAGCACCCTGTCTTTTTCCAATTAAATTCCAGTGAATAGTGAATCAAAAGTTAAGATGTGAACATGTAAGCCGTTCTGATCGATAATTAATAGTTTCGACAAAAAAAAATCCTAAACTAGAAAAATCTCGATTTTGAACTCCCTATATCTCTGTAATCATTCCCGCAAGACCCCAAGTGTGATGTATTGATGAAATCAGCTCTTCAGGAAGAACATAAAAATGCAATAAAATACAGGGTGCTCTATATAAAATAACGAAGTTGCTAGTTGTTTCTGATAGAAGTGGCAACACTTTATCGATGAAGATATTCCTTCAGACGGATAGAGAATGTTCAATTAGCGAAGCATTTCAATTTTCAGAATGTTCTGTCTTTTCGTTCTCCAGATATTTCCAATATTTCATCCACCGTGGATCATCCTGTATAATCAATATTCCTCCAGGACAGTTTTCTTCACTTGGCCCAATCTTTTATCGAACAGTAAACCTCTACTCCGTATATTACAGTACAGTTCGATAGTTAGTTTGAGTTCATACACTCAGATGGCCCCACATAACCCTGTTTCTCTAAACGGTTTACAGTTTCCTCTTGTTCTTGTACCGTGGCGACATCAGACGGGCGATAACTGAACTTCCCTCTACCCGTGATTTCGATCAATATCCCAAATAGCTTCGTCAGATGCTGCGGCTGAAGCTGAAAGCAGAACAGTTTTTTCAAGGTGTGACGTTATGATTCATCTGGAAAAAGTTGTGAAGTATGCTAAATGGAAGTCAGTGGCGTCCTAGGTTTATTCTAGTGGTTGGGGAAAGGCAGTGTATGGTTTATTGTTATCGACGGAAAACTGGAAAACAGCGCTGATGTCGGATGAAATCAGTTTTTAATCAACTTTAAATGCTTCCTCATTGAATGTTGTAATTTTTCTGTCGGGAAATGATCGATCTATCCTACCATTTAAAGTCCAAACTATGTGACTACTTCACTTGATGTCCTTGATGAACGAATAGTTGTTCCATGATAAATGATTATAACATGAAGTTACCATACGGATAACAGCGTTATTTGTTTTTTGAGTTTTCTGGGCTAAAAAAAAAACACATTCTGAAAATTGAGGTTCATTTGGTATCGAAAAATTACTGAAAAAACAACAAAATATACGAAACATGAATCACAAAAGTTCTTGTAGTTAATGATATATACAGTGTGACCCACTTCTAATGGAAACACCCAATGTATCTTACGTAATCGTTGGGTGAGGATCCTGAAATTTCCTGGAGCGAGAGATATACCAAAAATGCACTCTATGACCAGGTGGGGTCCTCTTCAGTGATATACACTGCTCCCCAACAGCCATGGAACCACCTCGATTTCCGGAAAATGATATTAGGAGTCAAAATAGGTTGAAAATCACTTCGGATTCGGAATCAGGGGTGTTTCCATTAGAAGTGGGTCACACTGTATATACGAGTTTGATCGATGTAGTGCCTTCTAAATTTTCAATTTGGCTCCACTATGCAGACTTTTGCCATACTAACCTAAACGCATTCTACGCTACTGGATGAGATGTAATTGCGTGACGCTGGCTGCATTGCAGAATGTTCTTTGGAATTTATCGCGGTCATTTATAAAAAAGTCGTTACTGCTAAGGCCATATTTCAAACATCTGAAAAATTAATTGGAATGTTACAGACTCAAAATTTATTACGTAACATACCAAGACCTATGAATCAAATTCATTGTTTAGCATTGCGTAATTCAAAACATATTTTTCTCCGAATGCCATTAAGAGTGGCTATTCTTTGACACTCAAAAGGCAGAAAAGGTCTACTTCCTCTGCCTAGGCACAAAAAGTTTGTTGCTATGTTTTGACCGATAATGAATAGTTTCGACACAATCCTAAAGTTGGGAAATCAGCTCTTCCGGATGAACCTGAAAATGGATTACAGCATGTCCCGTTTGGAATATCAAATATGATACTACTTTCTGGTATAAGCGATAACGCTGCATTGCTGAAAATATTTTTCGATCGATTGACCAAGAGCAACTACTTGAGTAACCAAATTTTCAAAATGGTTCTATGTTCCGTTCTCCGTAAACGTCTAAGATGCCATCAACCCTGACCCATCCTGGATATATACAGGGTGTTTCCTAATTGAATCATTTTGAGAAGAAACTGACATAAACGTTTTGAGATACAGGGTGGAGAAGTTCTCTAAAATAAATAGTCGTTGTATTTATATCTGTAATACCACTTGATTTGAACTCTTGAATTGTTTCAGTTGGAATCATGGTTTTCACCTAAAAAATAAAATATATTTCTCTGCATTGTGATAGGTTGAAGCACGTTGTAGGTTCGATCAGCATCGACGAAATTTGGTCTACTGCTCAATCATTCGTTCAAACATAGGTTTATAAAACACTAACTAACTAAGTTCTAACTGAACTATTTTGGTATACTTTTTAATGAACCTCAAATTCTGGTGATTTCACTTTAATCTATATGCCATAACATGCCACAATCCAGTGTATAGGAAAACAAGAACAAGTGAGTTCTAAACTGTCTTGCTCAGTTCATTCATGATTTTGCTGAAATCAGTTGAAACTTGAGAGCGATAAATGTTATAATATCCAAACAAGTGAAGAATCGGTTGAAACGGCAACGCTGTTCATCTAACCGAATAGTGAATTATCGTTTTCTTCCCGACTACCAATAGACGATCGAAGCGTTAAAAAACTTGTGACGTCAGTACCGCTGACGATTTTCCGTCATGTTCTAACATAAGCTTGTCTTTGGGGAATTTATTTCGAGAAATCTAGAAGGTATAAAGAGTTTGAAAAAATCTCTATGTATTTTTTCATCGTGATGAATGTCAAAGTATTTCACTTCAAAGGAAACTTCAAACACGCTGACGCCGCACAGTGCGGGATATTCTGCAATTGATATTGAATATAGGTACTATACCTATCCAAATTGACATTCTTATTCTCTAGCAAATGATTGCACTAGAGTAGAAGGTATGTCATGTAATGTAATTGCACTCTGTTACGTAATAAATTCCCTGTTGTGAAAATACAGCAGTCGATCTCGGTATGTTCGAAGAAGAGATGGCAAAATTGGTCTAATGTGTTCCACGGTTTGTTCTTTGTTCGCAAAATGCAATTTGCCGCCATGTGTATACACACATTTTGCCATTCGGTTTTTCGGGTCGCTTTCTAACGAGTTCGGGATTACCAATTAGAGGAAGGAGTTCGATCCTGGAGTAGGTTATCGCCAGTTCTACCACAATAATTATGTTTAGTCTGTTCGCCAAATTCCACTGAAACAAAGTTACGGTTTCCAAATCCCAGTATGTTCGTGAAGGGATTTCACCTTAGGTATATCATCCTCCTGAGATTTTCATTGTGAAATTCCATCCATACAGGGGTCGACTATTTATACATACATTATACAGGGTTATTCCCCAGCGAGCACAAACATCCCTGGGATGTTTTGGGATGTTTTGAAAATGTTGGCATGAAGATGTTATTTTGAGACGTAATATGCACTGACCAAAGAGGTCTTTGAAGGATATTGAAGTATTGTTTTTGTTCTTCTGTGGCATTTCTCTGTTTGCCTACTGAGAGGTATACCTGGGATGTTTTAGAAATGTAGGCATGAGGATGTTTTTTTGAGGCGTAATATGCACTTCCCAAAGAGGTCTTAGAAGGATATTGACAGTATTGTTTTTGTTCTTTTGTGCCCTTTCTTTGTTTGCCCCACCACAACGTCTCATGCTTACGTCACAATACGATGAATTCTGATTTGTTTTCGATTTTGTTCTTCTTGTTCGCAATTGGTATTCGCATTTGCAGCGTGTCACGCTTACATCACGCTGCTAACGAATTAACAGAAAGGAATTTGGTGAAGTTTATTGTGTTAGAAGACTTATTTAGTTTGTAATAATGACCATCAGATGCAAGATGTGTTGTTCGGTGCCTCAGTGTAATCAATATATAAAAGTACGAATTTATCGATACACAGCTTTTCCGCAGTTGCAAATGCATTGTGGAGAACATTTCAAAAATTGGGAAACCTATTTCCAATTATATGTCTGTGTGTAGTAAGCACTACTCAGAAACCGATTAAGAAGGTAATTTCATATCAAGAAAATATTTTTATGTTCAATCTATTTTTAATGCATTTTTTCATTCAAGGGAAATGGAATCCTAATGCAAAAGTACATTTTGACAAAAAGCTTCAGAAAAGTACCTCGAGAATGTTTTTTTTTACAGCGATTTAATGTGCGCAAGACGCGTTGAAAATGTTCTGTTGTTGTGTCCATGAAAAGGCTTTAAAAAGAACTAGGAAGAAGGTAGTTTTGTGACATATCAAGGACATCTCGATAATTGCCGCCTGCGGGGGACATTGGCTGTTCTATAATAGTTCTATTCATGTGTGGACAGAACATCGCAGTGGAGGTTCAATGTCTCGAAATCTCGTACTTTTAACATCTTTGAGATGTTTTTATGCTCGCTGGGTCATTGGGAAATGCGCATCCAGTATAAGGGTAGATTCAGAACACCGATCTGCTTCTGAATAATCTATATTTCATGGGTCTATCATTCTTTACAACCACCCTATTCATGTTTTTGATATTTGGTTTGTTTGTTCTTTGTTCACAGTGATGACGTTTGACACAATAAAGAAAGTCTTATTCCAGGGCCAGCTTTGTAATAATTAAGTAAGGTTAGAGTCCAAACAACACCCTGTACATCAATATTATGAATTCTCATTCAAAAATTTCGAAAGAGCAAGAAAAATGAGTGAGACTGAATGATTTGGTGTATCCGCATACCTACTACCCTTTTACCTATTAACTTGAGTCAAATCTAGAGGTTTCGTTAATGAGGTGATACAAAATTGAAAAAATATAAATTTTCGTCCCAAATGGTACTTTATTTATAATCCATAAAATCATCAACTATTTTTCATTCTCCTAATATTTAGATCCCAACCTAATTAAAAACGGGAGGATTTGTTTCTTGTAATACATATAAAACAACAATAGTAAAAATGTTGAACAATGCCCATTACGAGAAAAACATAACTTCATTTCAAACAAATATGTCGTTGCAACAAATTGTATTGAGTTAAATCCATTGACATATACACCATGCTTATCATTATCAAATTCGTGTGTCATTGAATAAGCAATAACTGTTATCAACGAATCACGTTACAACATATAAAACGAAGGTACAAAGTAAAAACTGATCAACAAACATCAAAGTTGTACTCTAACATCAACCATCTTAACAATTATAACGATTTGGGATATCAAACCCAAAGTGTACGTACATACTGCTTTATTTTATTACTATTATCAAAAACGCATCAGAACAAGCAAGAAATAGTCATGTTCTAGCTAAAAAAATTATAGAGGCGGACAAAGAAAATTTTAGTTTTTCAATTTCTATTATGTTCAACCTCAAAATGTAGATTTGTGGCAACGTTTTTTTTTTTAACAGTTATGATTCTATAGAAATGGCCATTGTTCTTCAATTTCATAATTGTTGTTTTGAATGTAGTGCGATAAACAAATGTTATGATAATGTTCTTACACATACAGGGTATTTGAAGTTAGTCATTTGATAATACATACGGACTTGTCCTCTATTTTCTTAATTAGGTTGGGATTCAAAAATTCATGAGAAAAATGAAAAAATGCCATTTGAAGACATCAAATTATTTTTATAAATTTTGTGCTACTTCATTATTGAAGATATTGTATACGGAAACACTAAAAATATTCAGGCTTGCGTATTTTTGCCTGCCCTTTCTAACTGTGTAAATTAGATTTTGAAATATTGATTGTTTAGACTCGTAATCTACTTTTCAATTTTTTTAAGGTCGGCCCTGGAATAAGACTTTTTTTTATTATGTCAGTCGTCGCCACTGTTGTTCATATTATTATTATAAACAGTAATTGCAGAGGCATAGCCTATTATAGCACCATATACAAAATGAGGATGTTTGTAAGAACTAAGATTAAAAAGTCGATGATATGATGAACCGAAAAGATGGGGAAAATCAATAAATCACCCTGTATCTTGGTTATAAATAATGATATACCCATGAAATATAGATTATTCAGAAGAACCTCGGAGTCCTTCATCATGTTTTCCTACCACAATAACGTATCTTCTCCTATATAAAAGATTGAGACAATATGAGATATTCGGCGAGATTCTAGACGAGATAGATATAAACGTCTTTCATGACGTTAGCCGACGATATCAGCCCACGCCGATCAGATTCGGATTGAATTGAAATTGATCTGATATGAGATGAGTGACAAGGTAATATATGAGAGAAGATGACAGATCAGATGAAATACAACAGGAAATCGGCGGATTCGGATGCCAAATGTCGGTACACTCTCCTCGTCAGGGTACCCGTCGTGTTGTCCTACCACCATAACGCATACTTTCTTCATGCTTTCTCATATAAAAGATTGAGATACAATATGAGAAACTCGACGAGATTCTAGACGAGATAGGAATAAGAGTCTTTCATCACGTCGGCCGACGATATCTGCCCACGCCGATCAGATTCGGATTGAATTGAAATTGATCTGATATGAGATGAGTGACAAGGTAATATATGAGAGGAGATGACAGATCAGATGAAATACAACAGGAAATCGGCGGATTCGGATGTCAAATGTCGGTACACTCTCCTCGTCAGGGTACCCGTCGTGTTGTCCTACCACCATAACGCATACTTTCTTCATGCTTTCTCATATAGAAGATTGAGATACAATATGAGAAACTCGACGAGATTCTAGACGAGATAGGAATAAGAGTCTTTCATCACGTCGGCCGACGATATCAGCCCACGCCCATCAAAGGATTGAATTAAAATCGATCTGACGTTCTCATCCAGACGCCTCGAAGGGCCAGAAGGGATGCCGCAGGGCAAAGCCTCATCAAGTCCCGTACGATGCCCATCAATTTCCAGCTTTCGACGATGGTGCCATGTGCCTGCGAGCGGTTTCGGGCTGTGCCATCGCTCAAAATCTGTCGCGTACGAGCCATTGAATTTATTAAAATGCGGAGGAAAATTCCTGATTCGGGTGAACTGGAACACGTACACGCGATGGAAAACTGGACTGACTTTTTTTAATTCCATTTTTCTCCATCTTCACACTTACTCCACTGATATAAGTGGAAATACTTATTTATAATACAAGGGAAAAAGTTAGTAGATTACAGCTCCAGGTTGTAGCGGAGGGAGACAAAAAACCGTGAGCTAAAATCTAATATTTTTACTGTCTGTAGGTTGATCGAGGAAGTGGTACATTCATTTTAATTGATTTCTTGGGATTTTCTCTCCTCCGTTTTTATAAAATATAAATATGCGTATTATTCCAATATAGTTATAGTGATACAAATCAGATGATTTGCCTCAAAATGTCACTGCGAACGAAAAATTTTTTTATCAGGGAGTATAAAAGTGAAATCCGGTAGCTTGTTCGAAAAAATATTTGAAGGAAAGAAATATAGATATATTGAAAAAATATCGAATTTCCACTCATCTCTGGACGTTTCGGGAACGCATCTGCTCCAGTTCTCAACATGTAAATACAATTTTTTTTTCTGTGAGGGAAAAAAAGTTTGGCATTTCATATCTATTGGCAGGTTATCAAATGTCACTTTTCATAAATTACTTTTTTCCGAGGGAAAAAAGTGAGTACTTTTTTCCCGGATATATATCACAATTATATATACACTGTTGATGGCTTTTATTCTGCTATAGTTCCGAAAAATGAGTCAATAATACCGTCTCCGAGAAAGAACTACAAGTCCTCTTATCTTCCATTCGACTTCGCGGTTACGTATATTACTAAACAACCACTAAATTCGCATATTTTTGAAATCAAATCACATAATTAGACTGACAGAACTGACATAAGATATTTGATTACTTCGAAAGAATGATAAAGATGCCTAGAACGCAGGTGTCCCTACTGTTAAAAACTTGAAATTTCACGTCGATAATTTTCAGATTCCAAAATAATGTGATATCTTCTCAATATTGATTCGTCCTTCTTTCTGTCACAGAAAAAAAATTGTGTATCATACACGGGAAAAATATAAGATTCGGTTTTTTGTCTGGGCAACACAACCTGGAGCTAGAATCTACTACTTTTTTCCCTTGTATAATAAATAACTAACGAAATTTTTCTCCGGCTTCCGTTTTCAAGATACAGGGCGTCAAAAAAAATCCAGTTTTTTGCTCTTTTTTCAGGAACTGAAACACATTCTGAAGTGCCAATATCTTTCACGCAGAAAAGATCCTCTTGCTTCAATGCTCTGAAGTGAACAGTTTAAGAGAAAAATTGCGATTTATGAATAAAAACATACAAAATCCTACTATAATACCTCAGAGGTAGTCATTTTTAATGATGAAGTGTGTACAATGGCTCAGCTCCGCAGCTCATAGGGTTCCTGAGATAAGAGCAGAAAACTGATTTTTTGAATTTTTTTGACGCCCTGTATATTGAAAACGGAAGCCCGGAGAAAAAATTCGTCTACAATACGAGAGCTACTAGCAACCAGATTTTTTGAACCTCGACACGTGTTTCGCTAACTATGTTAGCATCTTCAGAAGAAGATTAAAACTGTCAGCTCCAGAGCCTATTCAATACAAACAAACAAGAAAACAATCAAATCGTTCATAATATTTGTATAGATTTTCAATAATTGATGATATTGTCTGAAGATAGCGATGAATGTGGAATTAAAATTGGTGACATAATCAAATATTCCTTCTGGATGCGGACGACCTGCTGTTATCCCTTTTGAACCCTTTCCCACAACTCCAATAAATACCTATTCAGGCAATTACCCCCACCCTTTTCGAGCTGATTACATGTTCTTGAAGAAAGATGAATTCATGCTAAAATTCGTAACTTTTAATGCCGAATTAGGGGAGAATCATAGCGGGAAGATATTCCATCGAAAAGGAAGAGGAAATTTCAGAAAGTTCGAGGCAAATGGGGATGATTATGAGTCGATAATGTTCTTTTTAATGAGGTCAATATGCACACAGGATTGTTTATTACTTTAAGCCAACTTTTCTAGAAGTTGTTAAAATAGTTAAAAAGTTATTCGTCGCTTGATTTTCTTTGAGAGCAAGAAGTAAGAGGTGAGATTAAATCTTGGAATTTTTCATCTTGTTTTCGTGGTTTACAAAGATGCATTTACAACTCAACAAGAACAAATCAGTGGCCTCTCTTTTGGGTAATACAGTATTTGAGTTGATCCAGAATCTCAAATCGTCGCCTAAGGTACTATCTGTACCAAGTACAGTTGCTCAGAATCGTGCTGTGAACTTTTGACTCCATCTATTTCCTTCCATTTCAATCTATCAGTTTTTTTGTTCTGATTAAGTATATTTGCATGGGTTGAAGTTTTATCAGTTGATTTTTTTCCTTCCTTATTTCTCAAATAAATGTTAATTCGAACATCTAAAATGTAGAACTTTGTTACCGAAGGATTTTCAATTGAAGTAATAAAACAAGGTTCTAACTGACAAAAATACATTGAAATACATCTTTGTTTCATGAAATAACACGAGAAAACTAATTTCAAATGTTTTAAGTGTCATCAGATTCACTTCTGAATCATTGTATGTAAATATAAGTATATGTGTATAGGTAGTATAATAGTAATATGTTGAAAAACATTGCGGCACGTAGATTTTTTCAAAAGTATATTTCGAATCATCGAAATGTAGAAGTACAAAATGACTGATTCAACTTAGATCTTTCAGGAATGCAGCAAAATAGTTTCTATCAGTCTCGTTCGTGCAGCATTAATTTTTTCAAATGCGTTCACCTTCTCCCAATGCAGCAACTTGGAAGAAAGGAATATTTTTGTATTGGAGTTTCTGGATACAACTTTCGAAAGCTTTGAAATCGATAACTTTCAGTTACTAAGATGTAGAATGGCTTCTTTTATTCACTGCTTTTGAATTCTTGATGAAAAATAGAGGTGAAAAAAATCAGTTTCGATTCATGTACTATGACTGTGAATGTTCAATGCTGTTTAACTAGGATAACAAGGGTGTATGTATTGGTTTGATGAAACGGAGTTCTATCTGGGTGTATATAGGACCATGATAAACCAAATTATGTAGTTCATTGTTCATGCGATTTTTGCAAGTTTCAGTCTTTTTTGCGATTTTTGCAATTTCCAGTCATTTTTGCGATTTTTGCAATTTTCAGTAATTCTTGCGATTTTTGCAATTTTCAGTCATTTTTGCGATTTTTGCAATTTTCAGTCATTTTTGCGATTTTTGCAATTTTCAGTCATTTTTGCGATTTTTGCAATTTTCAGGAATTTTTGCGATTTTTGCAATTTTCAGTCATTTTTGCGATTTTTGCAATTTTCAGTCATTTTTGCGATTTTTGCAATTTTCAGTCATTTTTGCGATTTTTGCAATTTTCAGTCATTTTCGCGATTTTTGCAATTTTCAGTCATTTTTGCGATTTTTGCAATTTTCAGGAATTTTTGCTATTTTCAGGAATTTTTACGATTTTTGCAATTTTCAGTCATTTTTGCGATTTTTGCAATTTTCAGTCATTTTTGCGATTTTTGCAATTTTCAGTCATTTTTGCAATTTTTGCAATTTTCAGGAATTTTTGCGATTTTTGCAATTTTCAGTCATTTTTGCGATTTTTGCAATTTTCAGTCATTTTTGCGATTTTTGCAATTTTCAGTCATTTTTGCGATTTTTGCAATTTTCAGTCATTTTTGCGATTTTTGCAATTTTCAGTCATTTTTGCGATTTTTGCAATTTTCAGTCATTTTTGCGATTTTTGCAATTTTCAGTCATTTTTGCGATTTTTGCAATTTTCAGGAATTTTTGCTATTTTCAGGAATTTTTGCGATTTTTGCAATTTTCAGTCATTTTTGCGATTTTTGCAATTTTTAGTCGTTTTTGCGATTTTTGCAATTTTCAGGAATTTTTGCGATTTTCGCAATTTTCAGGAATTTTTGCGATTTTTGCGATATTCAGTCATTTTTGCGATTTTTGCAATTTTCAGTCATTTTTGCGATTTTTGCAATTTTCAGGAATTTTTGCGATTTTTGCAATTTTCAGGCATTTTTGCGATTTTTGCAATTTTCAGGAATTTTTGCGATTTTTACAATTTTCAGGAATTTTTGCGATTTTTGCAATTTTCAGTCATTTTTGCGATTTTTGCAATTTTCAGTCATTTTTGCGATTTTTGCAATTTTCAGGAATTTTTGCAATTTTCAGTCATTTTTGCGATTTTTGCAATTTTCAGGAATTTTTGCGATTTTTGCAATTTTCAGTCATTTTTGCGATTTTTGCAATTTTCAGGAATTTTTGCGATTTTCGCAATTTTCAGGAATTTTTGCGAATATTGCGATTCTCAGTCATTTTTGCGATTTTTGCAATTTTCAGGAATTTTTGCGATTTTTGCAATTTCCAGTAATTTTTGCGATTTCTGCGATTTTTGCGATTTTCAAGCATTTTTGCAATTTTTGCAATTTTTGCAATTTTCAGGCATTTTCGCGATTTTCAGGAATTTGCGATTTTTGCAAGTTTCAGTCTTTTTTGCGATTTTTACAATTTTCAGTCATTTTTGCGATTTTTGCAATTTTCAGGAATTTTTGCGATTTTTGCTATTTTCAGTCATTTTTTGCGATTTTTTGCAATTTTCAGTCATTTTTTGCGACTTTTGCAATTTTCAGTAATTTTTGCGATTTTTGCAATTTTCAGGAATTTTTGCGATTTTTGCAATTTTCAGTCATTTTTTGCGATTTTTGCAATTTTCAGTCATTTTTGCGATTTTGCAATTTTCAGTCATTTTTGCAATTTTGCAATTTCTGCAATTTTCAGCAATTTTGCGATTTTCGCAATTTTTAGTCATTTTTGTGATTTTTGCAATTCTCAGGAATTTTTGCGATTTTTGCAATTTTCAGTCATTTTTGCGATTTTTGCAATTTTTAGTCATTTTTGCGATTTTTGCAATTTTCAGTCATTTTTGCGATTTTTGCAATTTTCAGTCATCATTGCGATTTTTGCAATTTTCAGGGAATTTTTGCGATTATTGCAATTTTCAGTCATTTTCGCGATTTTTGCAATTTTCAGTCATTTTTTGCGATTTTTGCTATTTTCAGTCATTTTTGCGATTTTTGCAATTTTTAGTCATTTTTGTGATTTTTGCAATTCTCAGGAATTTTTGCGATTTTTGCAATTTTCAGTCATTTTTGCGATTTTTGCAATTTTCAGTCATTTTTGCGATTTTTGCAATTTTCAGTCATTTCTGCGATTTTTGCAATTTTCAGTCATTTTTGCGATTTTTGCAATTTTCAGTCATTTTTGCGATTTTTGCAATTTTCAGTCATTTTTGCGATTTTTGCAATTTTTAGTCATTTTCGCGATTTTTGCAAATTTCAGTCATTTTTGCGATTTTTGCAATTTTCAGTCATTTTTGCGATTTTTGCAATTTTCAGTCATTTTTGCGATTTTTGCAATTTTTAGTCATTTTAGTGATTTTTGCAATTCTCAGGAATTTTAGCGATTTTTGCAATTTTCAGTCATTTTTGCGATTTTTGCAATTTTCAGGAATTTTTGCTATTTTCAGGAATTTTTGCGATTTTTGCAATTTTCAGTCATTTTTGCGATTTTTGCAATTTTTAGTCGTTTTTGCGATTTTTGCAATTTTCAGGAATTTTTGCGATTTTCGCAATTTTCAGGAATTTTTGCGACTTTTGCGATATTCAGTCATTTTTGCGATTTTTGCAATTTTCAGTCATTTTGCGATTTTTGCAATTTTCAGGAATTTTTTGCGATTTTTGCAATTTTCAGGCATTTTTGCGATTTTCGCAATTTTCAGGAATTTTTGCGATTTTTACAATTTTCAGGAATTTTTTGCGATTTTTGCAATTTTCAGTCATTTTTGCGATTTTTGCAATTTTCAGTCATTTTTGCGATTTTTTGCAATTTTCAGGAATTTTTGCAATTTTCAGTCATTTTTTGCGATTTTTGCAATTTTCAGGAATTTTTGCGATTTTTGCAATTTTCAGTCATTTTTGCGATTTTTGCAATTTTCAGGAATTTTTGCGATTTTCGCAATTTTCAGGAATTTTTGCGAATATTGCGATTCTCAGTCATTTTTGCGATTTTTGCAATTTTCAGGAATTTTTGCGATTTTTGCAACTTCCAGTAATATTTGCGATTTCTGCGATTTTTGCGATTTTCAAGCATTTTTGCAATTTTTGCAATTTTTGCAATTTTCAGGCATTTTCGCGATTTTCAGGAATTTGCGATTTTTGCAAGTTTCAGTCTTTTTTGCGATTTTTACAATTTTCAGTCATTTTTTGCGATTTTTGGCAATTTTCAGGAATTTTTGCGATTTTTGCTATTTTCAGTCATTTTTGCGATTTTTGCAATTTTCAGTCATTTTTGCGATTTTTGCAATTTTCAGTCATTTTTGCGATTTTTGCAATTTTCAGGAATTTTTGCGATTTTTGCAATTCTCAGGATTTTTGCGATTTTTGCAATTTTCAGTCATTTTTGCGATTTTTGCAATTTTCAGTCATTTTTGCGATTTTTGCAATTTTCAGTCATTTTTGCGATTTTTGCAATTTTCAGTCATTTTTTGCGATTTTTTGCAATTTTCAGTCATCATTGCGATTTTTGGCAATTTTCAGGAATTTTTGCGATTATTGCAATTTTCAGTCATTTTCGCGATTTTTGCAATTTTCAGTCATTTTTTGCGATTTTTGCTATTTTCAGTCATTTTTGCGATTTTTGCAATTTTTAGTCATTTTTGTGATTTTTGCAATTCTCAGGAATTTTTGCGATTTTTGCAATTTTCAGTCATTTTTTGCGATTTTTGCAATTTTCAGTCATTTTTGCGATTTTTGCAATTTTCAGTCATTTTTGCGATTTTTTGCAATTTTCAGTCATTTTTGCGATTTTTGCAATTTTCAGTCATTTTTGCGATTTTTGCAATTTTCAGTCATTTTTGCGATTTTTGCAATTTTCAGTCATTTTTTGCGATTTTTGCAATTTTCAGTCATTTTTGCGATTTTTGCAATTTTCAGTCATTTTTGCGATTTTTGCAATTTTCAGGAATTTTTGCTATTTTCAGGAATTTTTGCGATTTTTGCAATTTTCAGTCATTTTTGCGATTTTTGCAATTTTTAGTCATTTTAGTGATTTTTGCAATTCTCAGGAATTTTAGCGATTTTTGCAATTTTCAGTCATTTTTGCGATTTTTGCAATTTTCAGTCATTTTTGCGATTTTTGCAATTTTCAGGAATTTTTGCTATTTTCAGGAATTTTTGCGATTTTTGCAATTTTCAGTCATTTTTGCGATTTTTGCAATTTTTAGTCGTTTTTTGCGATTTTTGCAATTTTCAGGAATTTTTTGCGATTTTCGCAATTTTCAGGAATTTTGCGACTTTTGCGATATTCAGTCATTTTTGCGATTTTTGCAATTTTCAGTCATTTTTGCGATTTTTGCAATTTTCAGGAATTTTTGCGATTTTTGCAATTTTCAGGCATTTTTGCGATTTTCGCAATTTTCAGGAATTTTTGCGATTTTTACAATTTTCAGGAATTTTTGCGATTTTTGCAATTTTTCAGTCATTTTTGCGATTTTTGCAATTTTCAGTCATTTTGCGATTTTTGCAATTTTCAGGAATTTTTGCAATTTTCAGTCATTTTTGCGATTTTTGCAATTTTCAGGAATTTTTGCGATTTTTGCAATTTTCAGTCATTTTTGCGATTTTTGCAATTTTCAGGAATTTTTGCGATTTTCGCAATTTTCAGGAATTTTTGCGAATATTGCGATTCTCAGTCATTTTTGCGATTTTTGCAATTTTCAGGAATTTTTGCGATTTTTGCAACTTCCAGTAATATTTGCGATTTCTGCGATTTTTGCGATTTTCAAGCATTTTTTGCAATTTTTGCAATTTTTGCAATTTTCAGGCATTTTCCGCGATTTTCAGGAATTTGCGATTTTTGCAAGTTTCAGTCTTTTTTGCGATTTTTACAATTTCAGTCATTTTTGCGATTTTTGCAATTTTCAGGAATTTTTGCGATTTTTGCTATTTTCAGTCATTTTTGCGATTTTTGCAATTTTCAGTCATTTTTGCGATTTTTGCAATTTTCAGTCATTTTTGCGATTTTTGCAATTTTCAGGAATTTTTGCAATTCTCAGGAATTTTTGCGATTTTTGCAATTTTCAGTCATTTTTGCGATTTTTGCAATTTTTAGTCATTTTTGCGATTTTTGCAATTTTCAGTCATTTTTGCGATTTTTGCAATTTTCAGTCATTTTTGCGATTTTTGCAATTTTCAGTCATCATTGCGATTTTTTGCAATTTTCAGGAATTTTTGCGATTATTGCAATTTTCAGTCATTTTCGCGATTTTTGCAATTTTCAGTCATTTTTGCGATTTTTGCTATTTTCAGTCATTTTTGCGATTTTTGCAATTTTTAGTCATTTTTGTGATTTTTGCAATTCTCAGGAATTTTTGCGATTTTTGCAATTTTCAGTCATTTTTGCGATTTTTGCAATTTTCAGTCATTTTTGCGATTTTTGCAATTTTCAGTCATTTTTTGCGATTTTTGCAATTTTCAGTCATTTTTGCGATTTTTTGCAATTTTCAGTCATTTTTGCGATTTTTGCAATTTTCAGTCATTTTTGCGATTTTTGCAATTTTCAGTCATTTTTGCGATTTTTGCAATTTTTAGTCATTTTCGCGATTTTTGCAAATTTCATCATTTTTGCGATTTTTGCAATTTTCAGTCATTTTTGCGATTTTTGCAATTTTCAGTCATTTTTGCGATTTTTGCAATTTTCAGTCATTTTTGCGATTTTTGCAATTTTCAGTCATTTTTGCGATTTTTGCAATTTTCAGTCATTTTTGCGATTTTTGCAATTTTCAGGAATTTTTGCGATTTTCGCAATTTTCAGGAATTTTTGCGAATATTGCGATTCTCAGTCATTTTTTGCGATTTTTGCAATTTTCAGGAATTTTTGCGATTTTTGCAATTTCCAGTAATATTTGCGATTCCTGCGATTTTTGCGATTTTCAAGCATTTTTGCAATTTTTGCAATTTTTTGCAATTTTCAGGCATTTTCGCGATTTTCAGGAATTTGCGATTTTTGCAAGTTTCAGTCTTTTTTGCGATTTTTACAATTTTCAGTCATTTTTGCGATTTTTGCAATTTTCAGGAATTTTTGCGATTTTTGCTATTTTCAGTCATTTTTGCGATTTTTGCAATTTTCAGTCATTTTTGCGACTTTTGCAATTTTCAGTAATTTTTGCGATTTTTGCAATTTTCAGGAATTTTTGCGATTTTTGCAATTTTCAGTCATTTTTGCGATTTTTGCAATTTTCAGTCATTTTTGCGATTTTGCAATTTTCAGTCATTTTTGCAATTTTGCAATTTCTGCAATTTTCAGCAATTTTTGCGATTTTCGCAATTTTTAGTCATTTTTGTGATTTTTGCAATTCTCAGGAATTTTTGCGATTTTTGCAATTTTCAGTCATTTTTGCGATTTTTGCAATTTTTAGTCATTTTTGCGATTTTTGCAATTTTCAGTCATTTTTGCGATTTTTGCAATTTTCAGTCATCATTGCGATTTTTGCAATTTTCAGGAATTTTTGCGATTATTGCAATTTTCAGTCATTTTCGCGATTTTTGCAATTTTCAGTCATTTTTGCGATTTTTGCTATTTTCAGTCATTTTTGCGATTTTTGCAATTTTTAGTCATTTTTGTGATTTTTGCAATTCTCAGGAATTTTTGCGATTTTTGCAATTTTCAGTCATTTTTGCGATTTTTGCAATTTTCAGTCATTTTTGCGATTTTTGCAATTTTCAGTCATTTCTGCGATTTTTGCAATTTTCAGTCATTTTTGCGATTTTTTGCAATTTTCAGTCATTTTTGCGATTTTTGCAATTTTCAGTCATTTTTGCGATTTTTGCAATTTTCAGTCATTTTTTGCGATTTTTGCAATTTTTAGTCATTTTCGCGATTTTTGCAAATTTCAGTCATTTTTGCGATTTTTGCAATTTTCAGTCATTTTTGCGATTTTTGCAATTTTCAGTCATTTTTGCGATTTTTGCAATTTTTAGTCATTTTAGTGATTTTTGCAATTCTCAGGAATTTTAGCGATTTTTGCAATTTTCAGTCATTTTTGCGATTTTTGCAATTTTCAGTCATTTTTGCGATTTTTGCAATTTTCAGGAATTTTTGCTATTTTCAGGAATTTTTGCGATTTTTGCAATTTTCAGTCATTTTTGCGATTTTTGCAATTTTTAGTCGTTTTTGCGATTTTTGCAATTTTCAGGAATTTTTGCGATTTTCGCAATTTTCAGGAATTTTTTGCGATTTTTGCGATATTCAGTCATTTTTGCGATTTTTGCAATTTTCAGTCATTTTTGCGATTTTTGCAATTTTCAGGAATTTTTGCGATTTTTGCAATTTTCAGGCATTTTTGCGATTTTCGCAATTTTCAGGAATTTTTGCGATTTTTACAATTTTCAGGAATTTTTGCGATTTTTGCAATTTTCAGTCATTTTTGCGATTTTTGCAATTTTCAGTCATTTTTGCGATTTTTGCAATTTTCAGGAATTTTTGCAATTTTCAGTCATTTTTGCGATTTTTGCAATTTTCAGGAATTTTTGCGATTTTTGCAATTTTCAGTCATTTTTGCGATTTTTGCAATTTTTAGTCATTTTCCGCGATTTTTGCAAATTTCAGTCATTTTTGCGATTTTTGCAATTTTCAGTCATTTTTGCGATTTTTGCAATTTTCAGTCATTTTTGCGATTTTTGCAATTTTAGTCATTTTAGTGATTTTTGCAATTCTCAGGAATTTTAGCGATTTTTGCAATTTTTCAGTCATTTTTGCGATTTTTGCAATTTTCAGTCATTTTTGCGATTTTTGCAATTTTCAGGAATTTTTTGCTATTTTCAGGAATTTTTGCGATTTTTGCAATTTTCAGTCATTTTTGCGATTTTTGCAATTTTTAGTCGTTTTTGCGATTTTTGCAATTTTCAGGAATTTTTGCGATTTTCGCAATTTTCAGGAATTTTTGCGATTTTTGCGATATTCAGTCATTTTTTGCGATTTTTGCAATTTTCAGTCATTTTTGCGATTTTTGCAATTTTCAGGAATTTTTTGCGATTTTGCAATTTTCAGGCATTTTTGCGATTTTCGCAATTTTCAGGAATTTTTGCGATTTTTACAATTTTCAGGAATTTTTGCGATTTTTGCAATTTTCAGGTCATTTTTGCGATTTTTGCAATTTTCAGTCATTTTTGCGATTTTTGCAATTTTCAGGAATTTTTGCAATTTTCAGTCATTTTTGCGATTTTTGCAATTTTCAGGAATTTTTGCGATTTTTGCAATTTTCAGTCATTTTTGCGATTTTTGCAATTTTCAGGAATTTTTGCGATTTTCGCAATTTTCAGGAATTTTTGCGAATATTGCGATTCTCAGTCATTTTTGCGATTTTTTGCAATTTTCAGGAATTTTTGCGATTTTTGCAACTTCCAGTAATATTTGCGATTTCTGCGATTTTTGCGATTTCAAGCATTTTTTGCAATTTTTGCAATTTTTGCAATTTTCAGGCATTTTCGCGATTTTCAGGAATTTGCGATTTTTGCAAGTTTCAGTCTTTTTTGCGATTTTTACAATTTTCAGTCATTTTTGCGATTTTTGCAATTTTCAGGAATTTTTGCGATTTTTGCTATTTTCAGTCATTTTTGCGATTTTTGCAATTTTCAGTCATTTTTGCGATTTTTGCAATTTTCAGTCATTTTTGCGATTTTTGCAATTTTCAGGAATTTTTGCGATTTTTGCAATTTTCAGGAATTTTTGCGATTTTTGCAATTTTCAGTCATTTTTGCGATTTTTGCAATTTTTAGTCATTTTTGCGATTTTTGCAATTTTCAGTCATTTTTGCGATTTTTGCAATTTTCAGTCATTTTTGCGATTTTTGCAATTTTCAGTCATCATTGCGATTTTTGCAATTTTCAGGAATTTTTGCGATTATTGCAATTTTCAGTCATTTTTGCGATTTTTGCAATTTTCAGTCATTTTTGCGATTTTTGCAATTTTCAGGAATTTTTGCGATTTTTGCAATTTTCAGGCATTTTTGCGATTTTCGCAATTTTCAGGAATTTTTTGCGATTTTTGCAATTTTCAGGAATTTTTGCGATTTTTGCAATTTTCAGTCATTTTTGCGATTTTTGCAATTTTCAGTCATTTTTGCGATTTTTGCAATTTTCAGGAATTTTTGCAATTTTCAGTCATTTTTGCGATTTTTGCAATTTTCAGGAATTTTTGCGATTTTTGCAATTTTCAGTCATTTTTGCGATTTTTGCAATTTTCAGGAATTTTTGCGATTTTCGCAATTTTCAGGAATTTTTGCGAATATTGCGATTCTCAGTCATTTTTGCGATTTTTGCAATTTTCAGGAATTTTTGCGATTTT